>JAJKFI010000053.1:2997793-3078198 GCA_029204185.1 Lerista edwardsae | reverse complement strand
TCTTCCCCGCCCCCGGGGCGGGGAAGACGGCGAAACGGAGCGGTACGCAACGGGTGGGCTGCCGCTCACCCGTTCCTCCCGCCCAGCGGGGCGGCTGCATGACGCCGCTGATCCAGCCCCAGGAGCCTTCCGGGCCCCTCCCTGGGCTTTCGAGGGAGATCTCCAGTGTTAAACCGATTTTGCCCAGGGAGCTCACACCACCTTCCTTCAGTCGGACCTGAGCCCCATAGTTCTCCCCAGCCCCACCATCCACAAAGAGGGAAGCCCCACAGGTAGAAGAAAAATCACCAGGGTTGGGGCCCTGTGAGCCCCCCCCGCCCCGTTTGGGCACAGTCATTGGCCGATTCCTCCTCCCCTTTCTTCAATGGACCAGGGAGCCCCGTATTTCTTGGAAAGCACTAAGCTGATCTGGCAAGGCCAATTCCGTGCTTGGGAACATGAAAAAAGGGGTTGAGAATAAAGCGGCCAATATTATTATGCCTCTGTACAAATCGATGGTCAGGTCACATCTGGAGTATTGTGTACAGTTCCGGTCGCCACACCTCAAAAAAGATACAGGGGAACTAGAGAAGGTGCAGAAGAGAGCGACCAAAATGATTACGGGGCTGGGGCACCTCCCAGATGAGGAAAGGCTGTAGCGTTTGGGACTCTTCAGCCTAGAAAAAAGGCGCCTGAGGGGGGATTTGATTGAGACATACAAAATTATGCATGGGATGGATAAAGTGGATAGAGGGAGGTTCTTTTCCCTCTCTCACAACACCAGAATCAGAGGACATCCACTACAATTGAGCGTTGAGACATTACAGATAAAAGGAAATACGTTTTTACCGTGGAACTCCTTGCCACAGGAGGTGGTGATGGCATCAGGCCATCAGTCGCCTTTAAAAGGGGACTGGACAGGTACCCGGAGGAAAAGTCCATCGCAGGCTACAGGCCATGATGGTTAGTGCAATCTCCTTAAGTTAGTAGTAGGCTACTTCTGAATGCCAGGTGCAAGGGAGTGGCCGCAGGATGCAGGCACCTTATTGTCTGCTGAGCTCCCTGGGGCACCTGGTGGGCCACTGTGAGATACAGGAAGCTGGACTAGGTGGGCCCTTGGCCTGATCCAGCATAGGGGCTCTTCTGATGTTCTTATGGCGCATCTGCCTTCCTTCAGCTCTGCCACCCTCTCCAGGTAATTGATGTCTCCTGCATAAGCTCATCAGGCCGCCCTCACCTGTGCCCAATTCTTTCCGCCCACACTCACCTTCCTTGTTGCTTCTTTCGCCGGTTTTTCCTCCTTCATGTTCTTCCCGAGGATCCCTTTGGTGTTGGGGGTGTACAATCCCACCGGCCCCAGCTTGTTGAGGACGGCCTGGTGGCCCACATCACGGAACAGGCTGAAGAGACACTTGGTCTGAAACGGGAGACGGTGGAGGAATGGTTCCGTTTCCCATGACTCCACTCAGGGCATGCAGAGGACTCCTTTTCACGGAAGCCCGTTTTCTCCCCGGGTTCGTCCCGCAGTGATAGAGTCATGCGTAAAGGCCTGCAACAGGCACTCTCGTGGACTTCCCCTTGGAACTGTCTGCCACAGGTTTTCCAGGGTGCCAATCCCACTCACGTCACTTATTAAATAAGTGAATACGTAAAAGGTTCTTCTAACCTCCTTCTAACGCATTTAAAGGGGCATCACGGTGGCCCCAGGGCGCTCTGGATTGGTCCCTAAGAAACCCGACTTATTGCTGCAGCCTCAGGAAAGCAGCCGACGCTGGCATCACCAGGACGGCCCTTCTGGCCAGGACATCACGGCGGGTCCTGGACAGACTGTCATTCTCAAAAGTGGGCCTTGCTGCTAAAACATTTGTGAACCAGACCACAGCTGACCAACAGGGTGACCGACAGGCTTTTCCAAACGTTTACAGGCCACTAACTAAACTAACATTTGTGGACTTGTCCAAATCCCTGCAGCCATCTTCCGTCTCAGATTCCTGGTCCCGTCAAGCTTAACCAGTGATGTCATGCAGGGGGTACGCGGGGGTACGCGAGTACCGGTTTCTAGGATTACAGCTGGCCCCGCCCATTCGCCCACCCACTCGTCGACTCCGCCCTCTGCAACATTTGAATTTCCTGCATGTTTGAGTTGCCTGCATGTTCTCAGAGCCAGGCAGGCAGGCAGGCAGGCAGCGAGCGGAGCCTTGCCTTGCCTTGCCACTGAAAAATGAGTTGCTCTGGGGTTTTAACATGAGGCCAGGCCTCCTTCACATGTTCTGGGGGTGCTGTGGAATACTGTTGCAACTGTTGGGTCAGTTTAAAATCATCTGAGGCCTCAAAAAGGGCTTTTTGCATGTCACTCCCTGCCACGACCTCACTTCTGGCTTATGACATCACTTCCGGTGGGTGGGTCCTGACACGTGCCAATCAAAAGTGAGTACCTGTTATTAAATCATTTAGATGACACCACTGAGCTTAACCTTGCCCATCTTGTCACCCCATCTATCGCTGGGACGACCCCTAGCAAGAACTGCAACAGACACACAGTGCGTGTCTTTACCTTTTCATAGACCTCACTGTCGTGGTAGGCGACAACCCTGAATGCTCCCCGTATGCGCTTCACCCCAGGATATAGCAATGGCACCAGGTTGACGAAAGCCACGCCGTGGAAAGAAATGGGCTCGTCGTCTGCACCTCCGCCGCCGCCTCCCTGGAGATGGATGTACTGTTTAGCTTTACGGCTGCCCCCTACCCAGCATTCCCAGTCTCAAAGGCTCAGCAAAGAGGAAGGGAGAAAACCCATGAAAACAGTCACGTTCCATCAGATTCACTGACGGTTCCCTGCCGTTTCATGGCTCAGCCCATCAGGCAAGTCTCTGAAGGCTTCTGGTAGGCGCCTCGTTCTAGGATGCTGGTGAATCTGCAGACAGGCAGGCAACAGCCACGCTGCCTCCCCGTCTCCTTGGGGAAACACAGTTAAAATATAGGTGGAATCATTGACAAAGACGACCTCCGTGGATCTTGGAGTCGCCACTGGACAGACAGGAGAAGGCAATGTATAAGCTATGCTGCCAAGACATTCCATCCTGCCTGGGCCACCAGAACTCCCAGAAGTCGCAGAACGGGTCTAGCAGGGTCATGGGGGAGAGCAGGCAAGACTGTCCTCAAGACGGCCAAACTTAAGGGAGCGGAGAAGGGAAGATGGGAAGGACAGCAGGATAAAGAGGAAGCCCAAGAGTGGGAGGAAAGACGGAGGACAACACACTGTAAGAGAGAAGAGGAGGAGGAGGAGGAGGAAGGGGAAGAGGGAACAGGAAGGATGAATGGACAGCTCCCAGGAAGGGGGCCGAACAGCAGATTTGGGTGGGTGACCAAGAGACTATGGGGGTGGGGTGGGGGAATAAGGGCACAATCCTAACCTTGAGTTAGGCTAGCATAGTTAAGCCAGCAGAGTGTGGCCGGCAGAAGGGCCACCACAAAGAACGCTTGGACCACTCTCGGAGTCAGGGAGGATGGCGCACGTCTGTGTGCTGTCCTCTCTGATTTGGGCGGCGCAATCCTAGCGTGAGCCTTGCGTCGATGTTATGTCACAGCATCGATGCAAGGGGCGGAGCGCCGACGTGGGAGCGCCGAGCAGCACCCCCGCTTCGGTGCGCCATCTCTGAAGCCAACACTACTCGCAGCATTGGCTTCAGAGCGCTGACAGAGAGCCTCCCTTGCGCCAACCGAAGACGGTTGGCGCAAGGGATTCTCTGTCCCATATCAGGACGGGGATTGGTGGGAGAAGGGAGGCGGGACTTGGGCGGGACGTGGGCGGGCTTGGGAGGTGGCCATGTCCTAAGCCCATCAGCGAGGCAGCGAGGCCCCGATTCGGGCCGCGTGGTCTCCTCGGATCTGCACATGCCCCCTCCCTGGAGGGGGGCTCCAGCCTCTCCTAAACAGCGTCGGATATGGCGCTGGCCCATCGGCCTCGCCAGTCTGGTGCTGTTTAGGATTGCGCCCTGAGAGTGGTCCAAACACACTTTTCGGTGTCCCTTGTGCCAGCCAAACTTTGCT
The DNA here is from genome assembly GCA_029204185.1 of Lerista edwardsae. Classification (NCBI taxonomy): domain Eukaryota; kingdom Metazoa; phylum Chordata; class Lepidosauria; order Squamata; family Scincidae; genus Lerista; species Lerista edwardsae. The sequence goes on along the minus strand of JAJKFI010000053.1, from coordinate 3,074,169 downwards.
GGCCTATCTCAAGGTTAGGATTGCGCCCTAAGTTTGCATTGTTTCGGGCAACATAGGTATTGTTTTGCCAACTCCAGGGGCTTCTTTATGATGGAGGGAAGACGAGGGGGGGGGTGTCTGAATCGCCCCTACCACCTGGACCCATGACCTTCCCTGGAGGGTCAACGTTTTTTTCCCCCCAAGCCACAAGCTTCCTTATTACTTTCATCCTTGTAGAACAAAGGGGTCTAATAAAGGAAGAATTCCACATTCAGCATCCATTGCAATGTGAACAGCAGGACGAGGAAACGAAGAAGCGGCCGAAGTCAGCAAGGTGAAAGTGCCACTATTGCTACTATACCACCAGCTGTTGCTGCTTCTCCAAAAAGGAATTCCCAAATTTCCCCTCCCCTGAGGCCAAGAGAGCCACCTGTGAGCATCTTACCTTCTCTTTCCCTTTCCCTTTGGTGGAAGCCACGACTGGCACCCTGGTGAACTCCACAGGCCAGCACCGACAGTCTGCAATCCGCTTCCTAAAGCTGCGGTGCAGAGAAAGAGAGTATTGTAGCCCAAATAACATCAGCAGACCTTCGGGTCCATTCAGTGCAGCCACTGAAATGTTTGTCACGTGGCGGGAATGGGGACGAAAATGTGCCAAGGAGGCACCAAATCAGACGCCAGCATCATGTACAGAGCATCTCAGGTGGTTGGGCCAAGCTAGAGCACCCTTGACTGACAGTGGACTTTTGCACCGAACCCGGTCGCCGTTGGAACCAGCAGTGCCAGACACCGTAAAGATGGAGGAGCCCCACAGACTGGTAAGCAATGCTGGTACTCAACTTGGCACCCAGTTTCCTTGCCTACAATGGGCCCTCCTTATGCGCGGGCTCAGCATCTGCAGATTTAAGCATTCCCAGATGCCAAGCCCGCACCCCAAAGGGCCTCCCGGATGTGACCAGAAGCCACTTCTGGTTCATGTTGGGGTCTTCTGGTAGCATCTGGGGGGTGGTGATCTCCCTGCAGCTCCAAGCCCCTCCTGGATGTGAGGAGGAGGTGCCAACACAAACCGGAAGTGGCTTCCTGTAGCATCAGGGAGGCCTTCTGAGCGGCCTCCCGGATGCTACAGCACCAGATGCTCCGAGCACTGTGACCCTGCGGACTTCACTGCCCTCGCGGCCCAGAATGGCTCTGAAGGCGAGTGGGAGGGGCTGCTGTCATGGTGTGCTGCGGCACCTGCAGTACCGACCGCACTGCTCCCCCTTTGGCTCCGTAATTTCCACGTCCCCGCCAAGCTTGTTACTGCTCACCTCTGCCTTCCAAAAAGTGGTTCATTGTGCATTCAATTGACAGGAAGAGGCAGACCCCCTCAGATGCCTCTTGCCGGACAGAAAGGGGGGGATCCAGAGAGAGTGAGCACCATTCTAGGCATGTCTACTTAGAAGAAAGCCCCCTGAAGTTCAGTGGGACTCAGGCCCAGGTAAATATGAACAGGACTGCAGCTATAGAGCAGTGTTATTCAAACTGTGGGTTGGGACCCACTTGGTGGGTCACAACCTGATGTCAGGTGGGTCGTGGAAAGCTGGGAACAGCCATCTTGGAAACTGAAGACCTGACTCTTGTTCTGTTCCTTTTGTGAGTGTTCAGTTTGAATTTTCAAGTGAGCGGTTTGTTTTTTTTAAATTTTGTTTTGAGTTCAGTGCCTTTACATCATATTTTGTCCTCATCTTGCTTTCTGTCAGGGATGTTTCAAGGTTGTGCAACTGCTCCAGTCCAAGTATGTCAATTTGCATTTCAGGAGTGTCATTTCATTGCGTTACAATGACAGCACTTCCTGCTTGATGACGTCACTTCCTGCCGCAGCATCCCTTCCAGGTTAATGACATCACTTCCGCTGGGCCCTGACACGAGCGCCATTCTAAAAAGTGGGTCCCAGTCTAAGAAGTTTGAATACCACTGCTGTAGAGGGTTCAAAGGACTTCATGTACACTGTCGGAGTCATTTCTGCAGCAGCCTTTCATCTCAAAAAGCCTCCCCCATCCCAGTCCCAGATGGGAGGTTTATTGCTTCACAAATGCAACCCCCCCTTTATCTCCCTAATGGGCATTCAAAGCAGCTGCTCAAGAGCCACCAAGTAGGGCTTTGGCAAGGCTCCCAACCAGTGATGTCATGCAGGGGGTACGTGGGGGTACGCGAGTACCGGTTTCTAGGATTACAGCTGGCCCCGCCCATTCGCCCGCCCACTCGTCGACTCCGCCCTCTGCAACGTTTGAATTTCCTGCATGTTTGAGTTGCCTGCATGTTCTCAGAGCCAGGCAGGCAGGCAGGCAGCAAGCGGAGCCTTTCCTTGCCACTGAAAAATGAGCTGCTCTGGGGTTTTAACATGATGCCAGGCCTCCTTCACGTGTTCTGGGGGTGCTGTGGAATACTGTTGCAACTGTTGGGTCAGTTTAAAATCATCTGAGGCCTCAAAAAGGGTTTTTTTCGTGTCACTTCCTGCCACGACATCACTTCCGGCTTATGACGTCACTTCCGGTGGGCGGGTCCCGACACGTGCCAATCAAAAGTGAGTACCTGTTCTTAAATCATTTAGATGACACCACTGCTCCCAACCCAGCCGAGGCAGATCTCACCATCTGGGCTGACCCCTCCCATTGCTTCCAAGCTCCACCCCCTCCCTGGGGAATCAACTGCCTGCGTGTGCTCACCAGCCAACAGCCACCGGATCGAGGTAACAGCGTCTTTCCAAGTCCCACACGATCCTTTTCTTGATCGTTTCCGCCAGGAACCTTGTGTCCCTTTCCTAAAAGTAAATTTAAAAGGGAAAAAAAATCAGATGATCTTGGAAAACGTGGGTCCAGGGTTGCTGCAAATTCTGCGCCTAGAAAGCTGCAATTCAATCAGAGGGAGAGAGACGGTGATCTGCCTCCGACAGAGTCAGGCCGTTCGTCTCTGTGGCTCAGTTTTGCCAGCACTGACTGTCAGGGGCTCTCCAAAAGTTTCAGACCAGGGTCTCTCCCAGCCCTACCTGGTGATGTTGCCAGGAACTGAACTCAAGGGCTTCCGCATGGCAAAGAGGGGCTCGACCGCAGAGACACAGCTGTGCCCTAAATCAGTCCGATTTGCACAGTGGACTCCCAGCCTCTGCCTTGACACTCTGGCTGGCCAATACCAGGAGAGTGGATTCGGGGGGGACGGGGACAGGCCACTGACCTGGCTCCGGGCGCAATCCTATGCAGCGCTGCAATGGCGAGGCCAACTTGGCAGCGCCATATCCGACGCTGCATAGGAGAAGCTGGAGCCCCCCCCCCCCATGGCAAGGGGCCAGGTGAGGTCATGCTCCCTTACCGTAGGGGAGGCTCCAGAATCTCCAATGTACAGGAGACTGTGCAGCCCAAATTGAGGCTGTGCGGCCCCTGCCGACGGGCTTAGGACATGGCTGTACGGCCACCTCCTGAGCCCGCCCACGTCCCGCCCCCAGCCTCCCTCCCTCCCACCAATCCCCGTCCCGATACGGGACAGAGCCTCCCTTGCGCTGACCGGCTACGAGCACTAAGCATCAACGCCACGCGTGTTCTAGGATTGCGCTGCCCAACAGGCCATTCTGACATCGGGGGGTTCTAAGGGACCCTTTCATTCAGCTGTTCTCTCGCCCCGATTCCACCCCAATTGCCTCAAGGGTGTTTAGCTCTCCGTCTTCCTCCTCATACAGGCTGCCCACAATAAAGGACTCCGGAATGTTCTGCGCCCCGGGAGCCAAGACGTTGCCGAGCGGCCACTTCTTGGGGCGGGGCAGCGGCTCCCTCTCGCCCCCGAGCTTCAGGACCCCGTTCTTGAACATGAAGGGGCACTCTTTCTGGAGGAATCAGGAGAGAGAGAGAGAGAGAGACGCCTGTTAATGTATGGGATTGGGAAACGGGCATGGTGATAACCAGTGATGTCATGCAGGGGGTACGCGGGGGTACGCGAGTACCAGTTTCTAGGACTACAGCTGGCCTCGCCCATTCGCCTGCCCACTCGTCGACTCCGCCCTCTGCAACGTTTGAATTTCCTGCATGTTTGAGTTGCCTGCATGTTCTCAGAGCCAGGCAGGCAGGCAGGCAGCGAGCGGAGCCTTGCCTTGCCTTGCCACTGAAAAATGAGTTGCTCTGGGGTTTTAACATGAGGCCAGGCCTCCTTAACATGTTCTGGGGGTGCTGTGGAATACTGTTGCAACTGTTGGGTCAGTTTAAAATCATCTGAGGCCTCCAAAAGGGCTTTTTTCATGTCACTCCCTGCCACGACATCACTTCCGGCTTATGACGTCACTTCCGGTGGGCGGGTCCCGACACGTGCCAATCAAAAGTGAGTACCTGTTCTTAAATCATTTAGATGACACCACTGGTGATAACGATGGAACGCCTTCAAGCCTCTGCTGTGCGAAGCTCGATTGTGTTCCGGGGGGTGGGTGGGTGGAGGCCAGGAGGAAGGCAGGCGCGTGGAGTTGGCGCCCCCGCCACTGACCCACCTCGGCGACCGCCGGCACTTGCAAGCCCACCATGTAGTTGTGCTGGGGCCCGGTGGGGATAAATGCTTCCGGCACTGCGTAGGCCACTTCCACCGTCACCGTCAACAGGTTGCCTTCGGCGAGTTGGAATGGAGAGAGCAGGCTCTCCTGCACCGACACGGCCACGTCAATGCCGCACTGTGGAGCGAGAGAAGAGGCAGGGCACGCTGAGGGTGCAGCCCTAATCCACTTTCCAGCACTGGGCAAGGGCAATGCAGCCAGTGATGTCATGCAGGGGGTACTCAGGGGTACGCGAGTACCGGTTTCTAGGATTACAGCTGGCCCCGCCCATTTACCCACCCACTCATCGACTCCGCCCCCTGCAACGTTTGAATTTCCTGCACGTTTGAGTTGCCTGCATGTTCTCAGAGCCAGGCAGGCAGGCAGGCAGCGAGCGGAGCCTTGCCTTGCCTTGCCACTGAAAAATGAGCTGCTCTGGGGTTTTGGAACTGTTGGGTCACTTTAACATGATGCCAGGCCGCCTTAACATGTTCTGGGGGTGCTGTGGAATACTGTTGCAACTGTTGGGTCAGTTTAAAATCATCTGAGGCCTCAAAAAGGGCTTTTTTCATGTCACTTCCTGCCACGACCTCACTTCCGGCTTATGATGTCACTTCCGGTGGGCGGGTCCCGACACATGCCAATCAAAAGTGAGTACCTGTTGTTAAATCATTTAGATGACACCACTGAATGCAGCGCTCAAGGAAGGGAACAAACATGACTTTTCCTTGGGGTGGCCTCCGTGACTGCCCCCCCCACTGCAAGATGCAACACATGCCCCATTGGCACAGCTATATCAACGCTGGAAAGTTGGTTAGGGTCAGGTCCAGGTCACCTTCACGAACGGTTGCCAAGGCTTGGACTTTACCCATCTGGCCTTACAAGCCCCAATCTCTGGCCAGCTGCTCACACTCATTTGTTTGGCCATTTTTTTTTCAGGGGGGGGGAGCCACAACTCTGCCCAGCCCCCAGCTCCGCTTGGGGGAGGGGAAATGCGTCGCCCCTTTGCTCGCAGCTTTTAAACACATCATTAAAACCGTATTTCTTCGGCCCAGTTTTTCACTGATGTCTTTTGTGTGTGTGTTTTTAAACACGCGTTTTAAATGACAGGTTTGGTTTTTTCAGGGTCATTGTGGTTTCGACTTTGGAAGTTGCCTTGGCGGGTTTTAAGCGTCACAGAATCTCTCAAAGGTTCCTGGGAATTAGACTGCAGGGAGGGTACCAAGATCACTAATCTTCATCTCTCTTCAGGCACAATCCTAACCACCTTTCCAGCACTGGGGTAAGGGCAATGCAGCTCCTAGGTAAGGGAATAAACACAGAGATGTATGCCCCATCCTCCCTGACTCGGAGAGTGGTCCAAATGCACTTTACGGTGGCCCTGGTGTCAGTCAAACTTTGCTGGCTTAACTGCGCCGGCCTAACTCCAGGTTAGGATTGTGCTCTCAGTCTTCTCGGTGGCCTTCACCTCTTGTGATGTCACATTTGGCTTCTGGGAGACTCTTCGGGGTCCTGTGGTTCTGCTTCTTGGGCCACCGTCCATAGTGACAAATTGTCTGTTTCGTTTCCTCCGCCAACTGCCGGCGGAGGAAGCGGAACAATGTGTTCCCACGGAGAGTTGCCTGAGAAACAGAGCCACAGAACCCGGAAAAGTTTTTCAGCAACTTTCAATGGCCGTGTGCCAAACTCCCAAGGCACATCAATGTGCCGTGGCAAACCGGTTGAAAAATCGCTGATCTCAGGGATCAATAATCTGATACAGCTTGATCTGGATCCAGACTGCAAGAGTCGTCCACCCCACCAGATTTGCCTCCTTCCCTCCCAGCCAGCCAATAACACAGATAAATGAATGCAGAGAGGAAAGGGGGCAACCTGCCTCTTCTCAGAAGAGGACAGTTGCCCTGACTGTGTGGTGTTTCTGCAGCCATCCGAGATGCGCAACAGGCAGGGCCAGCTCTAGCAGCAGCAGGACCCAATGTGGGGCATTCCTGAGGGTCCCCCACCCTCCCTGCGGAGCCCCCACTCACCAAGAAAAGCGCTGTTCGTGCCACGTGCAAAGCATGGCATGCGGAAGTAGTTGGCGGTGATAGCATCACATCACCGCCAACTGCTTCCAGGTGGCCCATTTTGGGCTGTTCGGAGGCAGAGGCAGGTGGGAGAGACCTAGGTCAAGCTGCTCTGCTTGCCCCACTGACTTACAGCCCACAGAGATCCCAGCTGCAGCCACAGGCAAGATGCTCACCCTGCTAGTGTGGGGCCCCCTGAAGCGCGGGGCCCGATGTGACGACATCGGTCACGTTGGCTTAAAGCCGGCCCTGGCAACAGGAAAGCATGCCTCAGCCCTCTTTTTCATACCTTGGCATCGGGTCGGTGGGACTCCAAGGGAGAGCCAGGTATGGGGTGCAGCGGGAGCATGGCCTTAAATGCACAGGAACCTGCCGAAAAATGCAAAGGTGATCAGGAAGAATCTGTGGACGTCACCAAGGGAAATAATTTCCTGGATGGAAGAAAAAAAAAGTGCTATGTATTGTCTTTGTATTGCTAATGAAATGCCTCTCAGCAGGACAGGTGTGGAGAGGGAGAGCGACCCAGGCAACGTTTGAGCACATGCCTTTCAGGAGAAAAAAGGCAGACATTATATGCAACAGGAAGTGCCCAAGGCACATCAACGTCAAAATGCGCTGGTGTTCCACTGCAGCAGGGCATAGGTCTCTTCACTTCTGCCAACGGAAATGAATATGGTATTGGGGGAACTTCCGTTTCCTCTCCAATGTGCCCCGCATTGCAGGGTTTTTAAACTTTACCCCATATACAGTAATTTTATGGGACCCCTTGCAAACTGAGCCAGTCTCTACTTGCATAGCTCTGCCCCCTTCAAACAGCACTGCAAATTATCCCCAGGCAAAGGAATACAGCTGGTTGCTTGTTAATGGTGGTCTACATGTAGTGGAATAAAGTGGCCAAAAGAATCCTGGGGGGGGGGGAAGAGGGGACTGTACCATTTGCACTGCAGGTCGATGGATCACATTTTCATTATGTGAAAAGCATACTAGCAGCATCGGGAAGAGGAAACTGTCACCCAGCTTACTCCTGGCTACTCTAGTTTTCTACTTGCAAGGAAACATTAAAAACCACACACACACACACACACACACACACACACACACACTCCTCTTTTGCACTCCAAAGTGGTACAGTCCATTCAAACACCTCAGGACTCTATCACTGAATTCCCATCTCATTCTGCTGCACATGAGGATGGCGCTGAAAGTTAAAATCCTGCGCATACTTACGAGGGAGTCAGGCCCACTGAGCTTAGTGGGACTTTCTTCCAAGCATAGGACTAGGTTGCAGGCACAGTTTGCCAGTAGGCAATGGGAAAGAAACAAGGCGATAGCTTCATGGTGCTGGCTCAGAAGGAGCCAGAGCAAAAAAAGACTGAAGGTAGAGGGTAGAGATGGAATTGTATTGGCCACCTTGCAGAAGAGGCAGAAGATCCATCACGGCTTGACCAAGGACCACCGTCTTCTCATCCTTCTGCTTCTTCTCCTTTGGCAAGACTTCAGTCACAGTGACTAAGAACATGAAGCAGAAGATCAGTTACGGTATAGGAGCACTCAGTGGGGTGAACAGGGAATATTCAGTGCTCAACATCACCACCATCTCATCCTTTGGAAATCCCTGACAAGCTTGTGAGGAATCACAACATTTCCCAGACCTTAGACCAGGGCTTCCTAAAGTGTGCGTTGCGACCCCTTAGAGCACTGCGGCACACACACAGGGTGCCCCCGTCTTGTGAAAGCTCACGAGATCCAAGATGGTGGCAAACAAACTTCAGAAGATTTGAGTGCTCGCCATCTTGCATCTCACAAAAACCTTGTGAGATTTGGACACCGTCATCTTGAATCTCACAAGATTTTGTGAGATCCAAGATGGCTGAACTGGGAAGATGAGATTGTGGGATGTTGTGACTCAGGTACGTTTGGGAATTCTTGCCTTCTCAATTATTTTCTTTGCGAGTATGTAACTCTCACACAGGAGTCAAGAGTCCCCCAGTCCAACACTGGGGGACAATTGAGATCTCAACGATTGAGATCCATTGTGTAGGTGGCTGGTCTACACATGGAAGAGAAAGGCACTCGACTCACATATCAACGGCTTGTGTGCAATGTCATCCAGGAAGTGAGGTCCTTCAGACTGGCAATCAAAGGAAGTGGTGAAATTATACTTCACATTTCCATCCAGGGTCGCCTCCACTTTTGAGGAGTCGCCAAGGACCATTCCATTGAACTCAGCACGCACAAACGTAATTGGGCCATCTCCCTTGACACCTTTCTATCACATGGGGGAGGGGGAGAGAGAGAGAAAGAAATTGAATTATCTTAGTCGGGACAGGATGGAATCAAATATTACACCACCTGCACAAGAGTGGAAATCTTCCATGTGCTTTCATCCTGTACTACCACCAAGAAATCTCAGAAGTCACAAGTGGAACGAGGCCCAATTCGGGCCACACAGATTTGCACCAGTGATTTGTGTACCTCCAGCTGCTTCCTAACTTGGCCTGGATACGGTGCAGGCCAGCCTTTTAGAACATAAGAAAAGCCCTGCTGGATCAGGCCAAAAGGCCATCTAGTCCAGCTTCCTGCATCTCACAGCAGCCCACCAGGTGCCTTAGTGAGCCCAGGAGACAACAAGATACCTGCATCCTGTTGCCACTCCCTTGCACCCAGCACTCTGAAGTAACCTACTACTAATGTAAGGAGGTTGCACAACCCATCATGGCCTATAGCCCACAATGGACTTTTCCTCCAGAAATCTGTCCAATCCCCTTTTAAAGGCATCTAGGCCAGATGCCATCACCACCTCCTGTAGCAAAGAGTTCCACAGATTAATTACCCGCTGGGTAGAAAAGTATTTCCTTTTATCCGTTTTAACTTTTCCAGCGTAAGTTAGGATTGCACTATCAATGGTACAACCCTCTCCTCAACCTTAAGCCCTTCCCCTGCAGGCATACGCAAGCACTTATGGGGCTGAACACACGAATGCAACCCCCTTCTAAATTTTCTCTTCCCCAACTGATAATCAGCTGCCTACTACTGTATATTCCATGGCTCCTGGAAGCAACTGAGCATGCTCAGATCTCATCAAACCACTTTTTTTCTAGGAACGTCTTTTCCTATTAACTGACAAATACGGAGAATTGTCTAAATATGCAAACCCCACTAGCTGGCCTGTGGGCAGCCCTGTTTGGTCCGAGGACCACCAAGGCCAACATTAGAGACATAACAAGGACAAATAACATCGGTATATAATCATGCATCTATACAATAATTGCAAACAGTCCCACAGATCCACAAGTACAAGTGACGTGACTGAATGCCAACTGCGTTGAGACTTGGCCAGGGAGAATACTTACCAGGTCATGCCCTTCCAGCACCACAATCTTCACTGGTTTGGCTACCTCGGAAGGGATAAAGGAAGGTGACAGAGTAGCCATGGAAGGACAAATCTTCTGCTGGTGAACAGAGTCAGCAAGACATCTGTAAAGAGAACAATGAATGGAATCAGTCTGGACTGGCAGGAGTTCTGGCCTGATCACACAGGTTGTTATTATTATTATTATTATTATTATTGTTGTTGTTGTTGTTGTTGTTGTTGTTGTTGTTGTTATTAATTAAATTTTTACCCCGCCTTTCCGCCCGAAGGCACTCAAGGCGGCATTACAAAATCAAAATTAAAAACAAATAAAATACATATAATAAAAACAATAATTAAAAACAATATAAAATACAATATAAAAAGTACAACAATCATCCCATGGATCATAAAAAGTGCAGAATTATAAAAAGAATACAAAGACCATACCAGCCAGCCTGTCAGCAACTAAAAGCCTGCTGAAACAAAAAGGTCTTCAGCCCCCGCCGAAATACCGCCAAAGAGGGAGCAGTTCTTAGGTCTAAGGGGAGGGTATTCCAAAGTTGGGGTGCCACCACCGAGAAGGCCCTATTCCTGGCCGCCACCCCTCTCACCTCTCCTGGTGGCGGCACAGTCGAAAGGGCCCCCCCAGATGACCTCAGAGCATGGGTGGGATTATATGGGAGGAGGCGGTCCCTCAAATACCCTGGGCCCGAGCCGTAAAGGGCTTTAAAGGTCAAAACCAACAAGCGTCCAATATGATGCTTCTGTGAAGGTTCCAACAAGCGTCCAATATGATGCTTCTGTGAAAGATAGGAACAGAGTCTGAAGGTGGTGGCCCTCAGTACCTGGCATTCAGCTGCTCTTCTTAGGGGAAAGACAGCTGCAGAACATACAGTCAATCCTCATTATATACTAGGGCTAGGTTCCTGGAAATCCTCACAGATAGCCGAATTTGCAGATAACAAATCATTGATCCTATGGGATCAGTGGGGTTAGGTGCAAGGGGTACCTTATCTGCTGTCAGAGGAATCCAGCAGAGACCCTCAAGAAGCCAGCAGAGTGCAGCCAAAAGTGCAGAGACCGTCCAGAGGCTGCAGGGAGCTTCAGAATGGCACCTGCGACCAGCATGGCAAGAGGATGCTTCTGCCGGCCATTGTAAAGGGGTCAGTGCTGGTCACAGATGCAATTCTGAAGGTCCCTGCAGCCCTTGGAAGGTCTCTGCAGAGTGGATAATGAGGAAAGAGGCACAGATAATGAAGAAAGTAGTGAATCTGCCCTTCCCAGATAGGTGAGCTCACATATTAAGAGGACTGACAGTATATGGTTTGCAAAGAGGAAGTTCCACACTCCCTTAATTATAAAAAAAATGTCTCCAACACAGGTAGGATTGCTCTACTCTGTAAGAGAGGGAACATGTCGTGTAGCATTTCATAAGCCTCAGACACATTTCCCCCTAGTTGCTATATAATAAAGTCTAGGAGGTCTAGTTGAGCGGGTAAAGTCGCCGTTATGCCCGACAATAAGATTCGAAGGGCGCCAGTTTGAGAACACCGGAAGCTTCCATGAGCAGCAGACCTTGAGAATGAGACTGATGAGCTCTGAGCTGAGCTGTCTCCAGCTGCCTGTGAGGGAGGAGTTGTGCTGGGCCAACTGTTTCTTTGGTGAGAGCAAAGAAGTCATTTATCAGCCAGGGTGAAGGCAATCGTGTGGCCAGAAAGAAAGACTGGACTATGAAAGTTCCATCTGAATGTAGCAGTTCTTGAAAGATTAGAACCTCTTTGTGATTTGTAAAAACTACCCTGAATTAAAGTCAAAGGAGCAATCAAATGACCAAGAAAAGCAGTATACAAATACCATTATTATTATTATTATTATTATTATTAAATGCTACAGCTTTTGTTTGCAAGGAAGAAATGTAGTCCTCAGACCATTTTAGGGGCCCTCTTTTTGTGTCTTTTCCACCTAACCTGCCTTTAGCTTTGTTCACTGAAGCTAAACCCTATGCTTTAAATCAAGCCCTTCCAAACCCTTGCTTTTAATTGAATTTATTCATTTAAAGGCTTTCTCTGCTGCTTTTCTAAAAACCCAAAGCTGTGCACAACAAAACATAAACACGTAACTTAGAGCGTAGGGTCTTTGTTAAACACATAAAACCACAAAACACTGCTTTTTCAGGTTTAAAATCTCCAAATAAAAACACTAAACAACGCATTTTGGTGTTTATGATATTTTCCAGAAGTTAAAATGTACTACTTTTCCAATTAGAATTAATACTATGGCTGCATCTGTTGATGCTTATACCTAGGGCTGCTGCTGGGCTTTCCGAACGGAAGGTTGGGAGTGACGGAGTGAGCTCCCGTTGCTTGTCCCAGCTCCTGCCAACCTAGCAGTTCGAAAGCACCTAAATGCAAGTAGATAAATAGGGACCACTTCGGTGGGAAGGGAACAGCATTCCGTGCGCTACGGCGTAGAGTCATGCTGGCCACATGAACACAGAAGCTTGTCCTTGGACAAATGCCGGCCCTTCAGCTTTGAAACGGGGATGAGCACCGCCCCCTACAGTCGATCACAACTACACCATTCGGGTTGTGGGGAAACCTTTACCTTTTAGGCCTGCTGGCACCTCAGGAAGAAGCTCATTGGCTCGCCCACCACGGACTTGGAAGGAGGTGGGGCTGCCTGCTTCCAGGCCAGGAGGCTGCGATCGCATGCCCAGCCTCGGAAGGGGGTGCCACGTGCAGTGGCGTCTCTACAGGGAGGGCAGAGACAGAGGCGTTTCTACAGGGATGGCAAAGCTCTAGGTTTTGCAAGAAGCCTTACCCTGTCATGTAAATCCCTCCTCTCCCTTGCTGCTGTGGCCAATAAGCAACGCCAAGATGTTGCTGTTCCCTGTGAGGATTGGCTAAAACGGTGCAGGAAAGGAGTGATTTCCACTGCAAGGTAAGGCTTCTTGCAAAACTTAGAGCTCTGCCCTCCCTATAGAGACGCCACTGGCCATGAGCAGCCACTTCCGAGGCCAGGCGGTGGCAATTGCATCCCTGGCCCCGGGAGAGGCTGCTGCCGGCCCGGGGCACCCCTTCCCGAGACCGGGGCTCAATGACAGGCAGCCCCCCTTCTGAGCGCCTCGATGACAGGGGGCGTGGCCATGTCGGGCGTGGCCATGTCAGGGGGTGTGGCTACTCAGCACCCTCAATGTTCGGGGCAAGTCGGCGCCCCTGCCCCTACGCAACCTTTAAGTTTTTAATCACCACCACAACAACCCTGCGAAGCAGGCCCTTGCCCTTCAGCGGTCTGCGGGAGGAGATTCCTGGCTGAAGGGGCGGGGCTGGGAGGGTTTTTGGGGTGGGGCCGTGGGGGTACTTCTTCGTCACCACCTCCCCGGGCCCCCGGCACAGGTGAGACGAGGCGGGCGAAGAGGAAGGACCAGGAGCGACGCGACGCCTACCTGTCCAGGGACCAGCGCAGACTAACGACAAGATGCGGCGACCGTTGCCAGCGCGGCTTCTGTTGTCACGGCGACGCTTCTTCCGTTGCCATAGCGCCACTTCTATGCGCTCAGCTCCGGCAGTTACGAAAAAGTATCGCGAGAGTTTCCGTCCCGAAACTACTTCGCACGGGGCTTTCGGGCGCCATGTTTGTTGAGGGCGAAGAAACAGCCTTGCTTCGCGTCAAACCACTTTCTGAAGCGGTGAAAAAACTGGTGCCTCGCCCGGTGGAATGCGAGGCTTGAGCGTTTCCTGACTTCATTTTTTGCATTGTGAAATTTGCTGCTGGTACGTGACGCGTCCCTCGCATGGAGGTAGAATCCATTTCTACCTCCATGGCCGTACGAGGGGGCGTACCCACGATCCAGAGGATGATGGGGGTGGCCACCACCACCCCACTTGGGGTTTTGCGGGCGGTCCTAATCTCAAAGAGAGTGCGAAGACCGACAATCAAGTTCGGGCTACACTTCAGGTTCTCCAGCGAACACCCAGTGCCGCCAATGCCCAAGAAAACGAACAATTTTGAAGAAGAAAAAATGGAAACAAAAATGCAATCTACGGCTGCTGTTGATAATCCCTTAAAAACAACCCAGAAGCATTCAGGCGGAGGATGCATTTCCTGGGAGCAAGGAAAAACTCACCAAGGCATAAGCAAGGTTCTGGGTGCAAAATCAGCGAAGCCACAAGAGAAATAGGAAAGGCTGGGCGTGCTGGAAAAGCCCCAAAGCCTGCAGTTTGCAAGAGCCAAACTGCATCTTGGGGTGGGGGGGCTGCTCCACTTCTGATTGCAGGGAGGGTCCTGTATTTTGAATTTTGGCACAAGGGCCACCGTAAAGCACACTTGGACCCCTCTCGGAGTCAGGGAGGAGGGCGTACGTCTGTGCAAGAGTTAATAGTAAACCATCTTTCAAGTTGGCTGCTCCCAGCTTTCCATGACCCACCTGACATCAAGTGGCCCAACAACCACCTATCAAGTGGGTCCTGACCCACAGTTTGAGAAACACTGCCCTAGAACATGGCGCTTTCAGGTAGGGGGCGAAGTCTTCGATTGTTGCCCTTTGTTCACTCCCTCTTTATGGGGTGTTTAGATCTGTGCCTGTCCACCTGCGTTGCCCTTGCGTAGGAAGGTTCACACCCAGTCATGCAGAAAGTCCATCTTTTCCAGCACAGCAGTGCACTATTGCCACCAGTGTGCACTACTCTTCTGCCTTTTTTGATTCCGCATCCCCAAATCCTGTAGTACAAGAGATCACAGCGGGAAAGGGGGGGAAACGGTTAACCTACCTTGCTCCCCAAACATGTTACAGTTGCTGTAGTGTGGAAGGAACACGGCTCCATACGCAATAGCATGGAGGAGATGGCGCTTTCAGCAGGACGTTCTGAACTTCCCGCAATCTGAAAAAGTGCGGACGAAGGGCACAATCCCAACCAGGTTTCCAGCACTGACCGAGCTGTGCCAATGGGGCATGTGCTGCATCCTGCAGTTGGGGGGCAGTCACGGACCCCTCCTCAAAATAGGGAAATGTTTGTTCCCTTCGCTCAGAGCTGCATTGCCCTTCCCCTGGTGCCGAAAATTTGGCTAAGATTGTGCCCTAAGACTGTGCAGTCCTATGGTTTTTTACTTGGAAAAGCCTCATTAAACACATTGACAGTGCAAGCCTAGGCATGTCTACTCAGAAGTAAGTCCCATTGTGTTCCGTGGGACTTACTCCCGGGGAACGTGAGTATAGGATTGCAGCCTGAGATTTGCTTCCTGTAAGCGTGCATGTGCTTTGCATTGTCCATCATTAAGAAACCATGACTTGGAAAGGCAGCAGACATCACACCTGTGTCCTGGGCAGGTATTTTCCCACTAGTCAGATCCTTTTCCCTCTCACCATGTCTACTTTTTTTTTTTTTAATCAAGTTTATTGCATTCGTGATGGCCTCTCATTGCTGTCAGCCTTCTTGGACGCCTGTTGCCTGTCGGAAAACCAGTGTCAATATATCAAAGACATAAATAACCTTTTCTTTTGCGTTGTTGCAGGTTCATGCAGTGGAGACTCTCGATACCTTACTGCTTCAAGGAGGTGGATAATGATCATTATTTCCTAAAAGTGGGCAGCTGCAGCCCAAAAGTTAGCCTCTGCCTGGGACTGCTGGTGGTGGATGCTGTTGTAGTGCCTTGAAGTTTCCAGCTGGGGGCGCTGTTGGCCACTTCCAAGCCTGCTCTGAGATTTTGGGCATGGAGAGACTCATTTCAGGGTATCACTCCTTCCCCTCTCTCAAGTCCTCCTTTCTTGTCCAGATCTGGGGCTGGCAGGATATTCTTAGCTCGAGAGGTTTCTGTCGTTGGAAGCAGAAACCCGTCCAGGAGCACCCGGTGGCTGCCCCAGAGGAGCAACTCCCAAGCATTTGAGCAGGTAAGTTTGCCTTCCTGACTGTTACCATAACCTGTTGGGAAATCTCTTGATTTTTCCCCCCAGCCTTTGCAATGCTTTGCCCCTGAGATTCCCCACCACGGCTGCCTGAAGAAGCCAGAATTTCCTCCCTTTGTCTGCTGGCACCAGGCTGTTCCCCAAATCCAACTGTCCAAGCAACCCCCTCCAGCTTCTACCAACGCCATGGTAGTTTCCAATCTCCCTTGAACGGTGTTGATCACACACACTCTGTCTGACTGTCCCAGTTTGCCAGGGACAATCTCAAGTTCCTGATAATGTATCCCTAGTCCACCACTGTTCCTGCCTTGCTGTCCTGAGAGATTTGGGACTCCTCCTTAAGGCTATCATGAACTTGTGCAAGGGAAGGGGAGACAGAGGCATTGTGACTCTAGTAGCAGTGCATGTAGGATGGACGCATTCCTTCAGCAGCATAAGGCCACTGGGTGGAAGAACCCATTTACGAGCGGTCCCCATTCCCGTTGCTCTGGATTCTCGGTCCCCAGTCGGATGATCCAGCTGTATCCTTTTCTACAGAATACTGGTCTGTTTTCAAATGAGGCCTTGGCTAGGGTCTGCTGGGTGGGTCTTGCTTCTTTGTGGGCTGTCCTTGCCCTGTAAATATTGATGGCCGGGCAGCGAGTCCAGTTGTGCCCCTCAACGCATGCGCCCTGTCCCAACCCTGGTTGCATGTGCAAAATATGCAGTGGCGACAGGCACGGATCATTCTTCATGATTAGTCTATGGAATTTGTTGGCCCAAAATGTGTCAGTGGCTACTAGTCAGGGTGGCTCCAGAAAGCTACTTGATGGCTATCTGGGGGCCCCAGGCTATCAAAGTCTACTAGTCAGTGGTGTCATTCAAATGATTTAGGAACAGGAACTCACTTTTGATTGGCACTTGTCGGGAACCCGGAACCAGCTACGGAGCCCGTTAGGATCCGGAACGCCCGTTCTGGTCCGTTCCCCCGAATGACATCACTGCCTTCGCCCCCCCTAGGAATCCAGAGTCGCTCCCTTTAAGCCTCTGAGTGCTGGCCAACCAAGAAGAAAAGCTCTTTGCAGAGGAATTGGGAGGGGGAGGAGGGAGAGTGAAGTGGGCGGAGTCAGCCCTAATTTTAACTAGTGGAACTGAGTTCCCCCGCGTTCCCCCTGCATGACATCACTGCTACTAGTCCTGACAGCCATGTGCTGCCTCGAGGTTCAGTGGTCCTGTTCCTCTGAGTCCCAGCTTGTGAGCTCCCTAGAAGCAGCTGATGGGGTCATGAAGGGAAACAGGGTTCTGGACAAGATGAATCTTTGGCCTGATCCAGTACAGCTGTCCTAATAGCTAAGCCACCAACTGCAGCTACAGCAAGGGCAGAGTCAAGGTGGAAAACCAACAGCTTGCGGCGGGGGGGGGGGGCTGTCCTGAGCCAGGGAGACTTCAGCCACTTGGAGCACTGGCCAAATAACGCAAAGCTGGCAGAGGAAGAAGGGCAGGCAATTTGTTAGGACAGACAGTTGCCCTCCAAACAGAACCGCAGAGCCCGGAAGGGTCTCCCGGAAGCCGGAAGTGACATCACAAGAGGAAAGACCATAGAGACGACCATAGAGGTCAGTGTGCAGCGAGAAGCAAAACACTGTAAATAGCTGGCCTGGGACATTGTCACTGTTTAGTCCCATGCTTGTCACGGAGAGCCAGGTGACCCTTCTAGAGCGCCTCTTATTTGCGCAATGGAAATCAATTGTGCTGAAATGACAAGGCCTGGTTGGCAGCCTGCGAGCCACCTGAATGCGCTGAAAGAGGGATGTCACTGCAAGGCATGAAGGGGAAGTTGCACTAAAGGCGGCTGGAAACTGGCTTTGGGGATGGGGATGCACACACTCCCATGTCAAGGGCCAAGAAGACAAACAGCCCTGCCAGCCGGGATGAGATAGTGGGGCTATTCTAGTCCGGTGCCTCCCTGTAGGGCTGGCCAATCAGCAGGTTCCGGGGAACTCCTCCAAGGGGACAGCAGCCCTTTAACTCTGTCTGCGCTGGGACCTTGGCGATCTCCACCCTCTCATCGAGCTCAAACCGCCCTGCTCTCCCTCTCCAGCACGTCTGAATTGTGGTTCATGCTTTGGGCAGCTGGCCACGTGAGCTCCAGCAGTCCACGCAAACTGTGGGATCTTCAAGATGCTGCCCGCATCTGTTCCGCCACGTTCCCTGCTGGGCCTCCCTGAGGGCCCCAATGCCCACACTAGGCTAACTAGTTTCCCCTTTAAGCAGCCTCAGAGATGGGCAAGAGGGAGGGGGTTCCTTCACCCACTGGTTCTCCCCTCTTCCAGCAGCTTTGCTTGGAATCACTGGCTGGCCAGCCTCCTCCAGACTGCCCTCATCACCGGCTTAGCTCCAGATACCCTAAGTCTAACTTGGCACCACAAAGCCCCACCACCAAACAATAGGCAGTCAGCTTGCCTGAGCCACACCTGCCTCTTCCACTCGGTGGCTCCAGGGGCGTGGCAGCCATGCAACAATTCTCCAACCAAGGCACCACAGGAACCCACTCAAAGTTCCAATAACCAAGTATCCAGTCAGTCCATCCAACAGTCAGTCAATCCACAGCCACTTTCCTTCCTACACCTGCCCGGTGTTGCACCTACCTGGAGCTGCTAACTTACTGCAGCTCCTGCCTCCAACATTATACTGAGGCAGGCCAGTTGGTGTCTGTTGCTGGGCAGGCTCAGGTGTGTCATCAGACACACCCATCTGCACTTGTGCTAACTTCCCTTCCTAGCCAGAGCCCTCATCAGCCTGCAGCTGTGTTCCTGCTGCAGGCAAAGACCTTGGGGGTTAACCCTGTAATCCCTGGTTTATTTGGACAAGGGGCCCCTGCTGATACCATTCCCTATCTCCTCAGGGTATCTCCTGCCTTTTCCAATACAACTCCACCCCCTCATCATGCCAAACCGCCCTTCTCTCCCTCTCAAGCCCATCTGAATTGTGGTTCACGTTTTGGGCAGCTGGCCACGTGAGCTCTAGCAGTCCACACAAACTGTGGGATCTTCAAGATGCTGCCTGCATCTTGTTTTTTGCAGACGTAAACGGAGGCAAGCTTGCAGTAAGCCTGCTCTTCCTTTTAACCACTTTCGGAGCCTCCTTGTACACACTGCCAAAGGCTCTCCTCGGCCACTAGCGATAATCCATACCACAATCTTGGAGACAGTGAGATGTGGAAACCGAAGATCTGGAAGCCCTTTCAACAGACGTCTCGAAGGACGTGGGGGAAGGGGCAGTGTGCGTTTCAGGGCATGCTCCCAGCTTTCAGCCAGGTGGCATCGGCTTTCTCACAAGGAAGCTGCTTGAATCAGTATACAAGGGGGCGATGCCATACCCTAAATCTAGAGCCAATTGGGCAAAACCAATGACATTTTTGGATTCAGCACCCCAGAAATATCTTAAATTCGTTCGAACACCCTTGGCAACTTTTAAAAAAAAAAGGTTGGTTGGTTTTTTGGGTAGGCCTGTGTAATGCAGGTATATCTATTTCTGTAAATATTTCTGTCTATTTGGTCATCTATATATGCCTATATGGCATGCAGTCCATCACAATATAGGTCCCACCTTTTTATACTGATTTTTGATCCACGGATTATTATTATTTATTATTATTATTTAAAAGATTTTTATCCCGCCTTTATGCCCGAAGGCACCCAAGATGGCATTACATAGAAATATAAAATTTAACATTAAAAATATAAAAAACAATATTAAAACAATATAGTAAAACAAAATTAGAATAAAACAGTAGAATTTAAAAACAAGCCCTATGGATCATAAGATATAAAATATAACACACCAGCCAGCCAGCCTCAACATTAGATTCAACATTGATGGCCACTGCAGATAAGATGAACCCTGATGATCCCTGGAGAGGGGGAGAAAAATGTCCTTTTACAATCCCCATTTTAACAACTGCTTTCCTAGGGAGACAGGCTATTAGCACTCCTCTTTTGCAGCTTGTTCTGAGAAGTGACTCCCTACCTTCGTCCTGGCTTGCTGAACAATAGAATGTGGAAGTGACCGATCACTTTTGCATTCCATTCTTCAGCCAGCAAGGGTGAAGGAAGGGGGTTGCTTTTCTCAGAGTGAGTTCCAAAAGAGCAGTTCTAATTGACTGTCTGACTGAATCACATTTTGTTTTTACTGCTTTTAACATGGTTTTTGTCGTCATCAGGGAGACATAAGAACAGCCCTGCTGGATCAGGCCAAAGGCCCATCTGGTCCAGCTTCCTGGATCTCACAGTGGCCCACCAGGTGCCTCAGGGAACACACAAGACAACTAGATACGTGCATCTTGTTGCCATTCCCCTGTATCTGGCACTCCAAGGTAGCCTACCTCTAAAATGAGGAGATTGCATCATGGCTCATAGCCTGCGATGGACTTTTCCTCCAGAAATCTGTCCAGTCCTCTTTTAAAGGCATCTAGGCCAGATGCCATCACCACCTCCTGTGGCAAGGAGTTCCACAGATTAATGACCCGCTGGATAAAAAAGTATTTATCCGTTCTCATTCTCCCAACACTCAATTTTAGTGGCTGTCCCCTGCTTCTGGTGTTGTGAGCGAGGGAAAAGAACCTCCCTCTATCCACTCTATCCATTCTGTGCATAATTTTGTATGTTTCAATCAAGTCCCCCCTCAGGTGCCTTTTTTCTAGGCTGAAGAGCCCCAAATGCTGTAGCCTTTCCTCAGAGTCCCAGAACCAACCCCAGTGGATACCAGATCCCGAGACACGACTGTATTTCACCAGGCACATCAGAGAATGAGAAAGCCCAAATATTTCTCGACTAGCATTGCACGTTATGTTTCAATGACTACTCCTCTAACAGCATGTACTGAATCCAAGTGAGGCATCTGAAAGCCCAAACCAGTAGACACATTGCAACGTTGAAATTTCAGGGAGAACCCTTCTTCTCCCGCCCCCGCCCCCAATCTGTTTCACCTCTGATCATCCAGGCTCCCAAAATACATCTGTCAGTTCTGGTCCGATTTGTACATGGCTGAGGCAATGATCTGTGTCGTTTTGCTGGAGGGGATGTTTCTTCCTGCCCGCGACTGTCAGGCCTAAGTGGGCATTAATTGTGGGGCTTCTCATCCTCTCGGTGAAGAAGCAGATCCATTTCATCTCAAGGCAGCTGCTTTAGCATAAGAACATAAGAAGAGCCCTGCTGGATCAGGCCAAAGGCCCATCTAGTCCAGCTTCCTGTATCTCACAGCGGCCCACCAGGTGCCCCAAGGAGGCATGAGACTACAAGATGCTTGCATCCTGTTGCCACTCCCTTGCACCCGGTACCAGTAGCCCACCACCTTTGTAAGGAGGTTGCACAATCCATCATTGCCTATAGCCCACGATGGATCTTTCCTCCAGAAATCGGTCTAATCCTCTCTTAAAGACATCAAGACCAGATGCCATCACCACCACCTGTGGCAAAGAGTTCCACAGATTAACTACCCGCTGAGTAAAAAAGTACTTCCTTTTATCTGTTTTAACTCTCCCAACCCTCAGTTTTAGCGGATGCCCCCTGGTTCTTCTGTTTTGAGAGAGGGAAAAGAACATCCCTTTATCGACTCTATCCCTTCCATGCATAATTTTGTATGTCTCAATCATGTCCCCCCTCAGGCGCCTCTTTTCTCGGCTGAAGAGCAGAGCTGCCCTGACAGTCTCCTGCAGGCCCAGCAGGCAGTCATAGTCTCTCGGCTGATGGAGAACAAAATCCTTCTCTGGGTATGCTTGTAAAATATTTCCAAGCCCGTGCAAAAGGCTCTGGACCCGCTCATAACATACCGCTCAAAATGCCGTTGACTCTGTAATTAAGCAAGGGGCTTATCCCTGAGTCACTTGGATGGAGCGCCTGTCCTCACTGTGCCTTGAGCAAACACCCTGTCGCATTGTAGTCGTGCAAAGTGAGAAGCTGATCTCTCTTTAGGTGTCCCCCCCCCCTTGGGAATACTTGGGTCTTCTTCGTGTCAGCGATGGAGAAGATCATCTTCTCCTTTGCAGGGCCGGCTTAATGAAAGCTCCACCGGCATTTCAAGAGGACTGTGATGACCAAGGCTCCGTCCCTGGGCGCGTGGGCTCAATCCTGGAGACTTGCAACCCTGCCCCACTTTGTGGGGGGGGGTCAGGGGGGGTGAAGCCAAGCAGCAGTGTCAATGGCTGCCAAATAGCCGTTTTGAAACACTGCCTTCAAAAGTAGTTCACTCAGGCTGCAATCCTGTGCACGCTTTCCTGAGAGTAAGCCCCATTGAACACAATGGTACTTACTTCTAAGGAGCAACGGTGTGACATCATCATGCCCGTCTTATGACATCAACGGGCCTCGTCTCCTGGATCTTCAGTTTTGCAGCACCCCTGACCTGTCAACCCTGAGTAGAATCCTGCCTGCATACTTTATGTCTCCCTGAGTAAGAGGACTAGAGAGCCTTTTTCAAAAATGAAAGCTCTGCCAAACAATTACAGTGGTCCGGGCATGCCCCTTATGGGACCAAGCCCCACACAATGACCCTGATGAGGGCTCCGGCTTGAGTTGCAAAAATCCCAGGCATGTTGGAAGTATGGATCTACTGGTTGACACCAAGGCAGCACTCTGTGTACACTCAGATGTACCCTCTCTACAGTCCAGACCAACAGGGCTCAGCCTTGACTCTGCTGATTCCCGCCCCCCCCCGACAGCTGCCATTCAAGGTGTCTGTGTCTGCAGCGAGCCCCTCGTAAAGAAGGTTGACAAACCGCCAGCTGAAAGGCAAGCTATCATATGGATAGCAGTTGTGGCTGGAGACTGGTCTTTTGGGCTGTCGGCCAGAGCGATCTCTGCCCCAGGCCCAGGGTATCGTATAATGGGGGTGATTTACGGGAGCAGGTGTGGGGGCGGGAGAGGGGGGCACCCTGTTAGCTGGTGGAGAATGTCTTCTCCACTAACCTTAGGGAGATTCTTGTGCCTCGTGGACATTCTGTGCTGGGTCAGGGCTGGTGGAAAACAGGAGGAGAAAAAAATTCACATGGAGGAAGACCAGGACCCAGTTTATAAGAACATAAGAAGAGCCCTGCTGGATCGGGCCAAAGGCCCATCTAGTCCAGCTTCCTGTATCTCACAGCGGCCCACCAGGCGCCCCAGGGAGGCATGAAACAACAAGATGCTTGCATCCTGTTGCCACTCCCTTGCACCCGGTACCAGTAGCCCACCACCTTTGTAAGGAGGTTGCACAATCCATCATTGCCTATAGTAGCCCACGATGGACCTTTCCTCCAGAAATCCGTCCAATCCCCTCTTAAAGGCATGCTTAAAGTTTGCTCGTGTTGTGGCCAAGGGGGACTGAAAAGATGGGTCAAATGGTGTGTGATTTTCTTTTTCTCCTTCAAGCATCAAATTCAGATTTATCTGTGAGCTATTGAAGCACAGAGGTTAGGTTTCTGAGTCATTAATTGGGGCCTCCTAGATTCCCTCTCCAGCGGCCTCAATCTTCCCCAGTTGCAATTGGGGCACAATAATGACAGCAGTGATTTCCAACTGTGGTTCCGGACCCATTGGTGAGTTGGGACCTGATTTCTGGTGGGTCACCAAAAGGGTGATGGAAAGACCAGATAACGGCCTCAAGCCCTGAGTCTGCTCTAAAAATCAGAGACTGCAGCTGCTTAATTATCCTGCAAAGAGTTCGGCTCCCACAGTTTGCAAGATAGCTCCGACTGCCCGGCAAGTAGCTGAGCTCCCGCAGGCTGCAAGCATGTGTACATGGAGGGAGATAAGAACATAAGAACATAAGAAGAGCCCTGCTGGATCAGGCCAAAGGCCCATCTAGTCCTTTAGAGATAAATTGGATGGGTCTTTTTTTCTTGGCTATTATTACTTACAAATTGACAAGGCGCACTGCACTGCTGGTGGGGAAGGGGGGGTTCACATCCTAATAAATAGCCCACGACATACCTGCAGATCGTTAGCAGCACCCCAATGTGCTGTGGTACACTGGTTGAAAACCGCGGGCCTATTGTCTAGTTCAGCGACGGTCAACGTTTTTCTTCTTACGGCACACTGACTTCTTTGTGGTCTTCTCTATGGGCTTCACCTCTTGTGATGTCACTTCCGGCTTTTAGGAGACTATTCTGGGTTTTTGCGGCACAGTTTCTAGGGCAACTGTCTGTAGTAACACATAATCTGTCCCTCGTCCTCTGCCGCAGAGGTCACAAGTCTCGGAAGTCTCGGAAGAGATTTTCACCCATTTTCAACTGCTGTGCTCCCAACTATCGCCCTGCTATCGCCCTCCCAACTATCGCCCTGTATTGGACTATCGCCCTGCTCTGAACGGGGTTGCACTCCCTCTGAAGGAGCAGGTTCGCAGCTTGGGGGTTCTCCTGGACTCACAGCTGCACCTGGAGTCTCAGGTGTTGGCGGTGGTCAGGGGAGCCTTTGCTCAGCTTCGGCTGATCCGCCAGCTGCGGCCGTACCTGAGCTGTGCGGACCTCGCCACAGTGACCCATGCCCTAGTGACATCTAGATTAGACTATTGCAATGCGCTCTACGTGGGGCTGCCTTTGAAGACGGTCCGGAAATTACAACTAGTACAGAACGCGGCTGCTCGGGTGGTTGCTGGGGCATGTCGGTTTGACTCTGTCGGGCCGTTGCTTCGGCGACTACGCTGGCTGCCAGTTCTGTTCCGGGCCAAATTCAAAGTGCTGGTTTTGACCTTTAAAGCCCTTTACGGCTCAGGCCCGGGGTATTTGAGGGACCGCCTCCTCCCATATAATCCCACCCGTACTCTGAGGTCATCTGGGGGGGCCCCTTTTGACTGTGCCGCCACTAGGAGAGGTGAGAGGGGTGGCGGCCAGAAATAGGGCCTTCTCGGCGGTGGCACCCCAACTTTGGAATACCCTCCCCTTAGAGCTAAGAACTGCTCCCTCTTTGGCGGTATTTCGGCAGGGGCTGAAGACCTTTTTATTTCAGCAGGCTTTTAGTTGCTGACAGGCTGGCTGGTCTTTGTATTCTTTTTAGATTTCTATACTTTTATGTCCATGGGATGATTATTGTATTTTTATATTGTATTTTTATATTGTTTTTAATTACTGTTTTTAATTCTGTTGTATTTTATTTGTTTTAACTTGTTTTTGTAATGCCGCCTTGAGGGCCTTCAGGCGGAAAGGCGGGGTAAAAATTCAATAAATAAATAAATAAAATAAATAACTCCCGTGGCACATCCTGCGTGAAAGACCTTTCACAGCACATTCACCTTGGCTGCCCTAACACACCCAAGGTGCTCCCTAACACAGGAGCAGAAAGGCAGGGTATAAATTCATTAAATCATCATCATCAATTAGCAATGCATGGCTGTGAGAGCTGGACCGTAAGAAAGGCAGAGCGCCAAAGGATAGATGCTTTTGAATTGTGGTGTTGGAGAAGACTCTTGAGAGTCCCCTGGACTGCAAGGAGATCCGATCGGTCAATCCTCCAGGAAGTCAAGCCTGATTGCTCCCTGGAAGGACAAATCCTGAAGCTGGAGCTCAAATACTTTGGCCGCCTCATGAGAAGAGAGGACTCTTCAGAAAAGACCCTCATGCTGGGAAAGATGGAAGGCCAAAGGAGAAGGGGGCAGCAGAGGATGAGATGGTTAGATAGTGTCACCGAAGCGATGAACGTGAATTTGGGCGAACTCCGGAAGCTAGTGGAGGACAGGGAGGCCTGGCGTGCTGCGGTTCATGGGGTCGCGAAGAGTCGGACACGACTTAGCGACTGAACAACAACAACATCATCAATGTTGAACTGATGTTGAACATCAACTGATGTTGAAAATTGCCGTCTAGTTGGACCCAAACTGTGAAGACAAGCAATCCATGGTTGGCTTTGCTGTGTTTCCCTCCTGGAATGATGCTGAGGGTGCAATCCTAAACTGGGTTAGGCCGGCATAAATTATGCCAGCAAAGTTTAAATAAATAAATTACGTCAGCACAAGGGACACCATAAAGTATGTTTGGACCACTCTTGGAGTCAGAGAGGCCAGCACACAGATGTGAGCCATCCTCCCTGATGCCGAGAGTAGTCCAAACACGCCTTGTGCTGGCCAAACGTTGCTGGTTTAGCTTATGCCGGCCTAACTCCAGTTTAGGATTGCGCTTTGAGGTTCAGGGCAACTGCAGCAGAAATTCCTGGCAGCCTTGTTTAGGATGCCAAGGCATCTTAAAACGTCAGGAGGCCTGAGTGAGGTTTCAGTCCCAAACTCAAAACTTTCCCTACCCACTGAAGCCCAAACTCAGTCCTTCTGTTGCTCAGTCCCTGAGAAGTTGGAATGTTTGTGGACATTCATGGGCCTTCACACCAGCCCAACCAATCAGGGTTGCAGTGGCGGGGCAGTATTGATGGAGACTTTTGCTTCTAAAGAAGTGGAATTGGGAAGTTCCACCTACAATCTCATGACAGGGCTTTGCTTCAGATCCAGATCCTCTGAAGAAGATGGCTCAGAGGAACCCCAAAAAGGCTTCTAAGGCCAGCCGCTCCAGGAGCCATCCTAAGGAGACTCCGGTTGTCACGGGACCAAATATGGACTCCTTGGGCTTTGTGGCGATGGACAGTAACGTCCCCGGTTTGTCGCAAGTCATCCTTCAGAAACTCAACATGAAGAGCTATGATGAGTACCGGTGAGTCGTGTTGGGGAACAGAGCTTCGGGCAGAGCTTGGGGAATGCTGAAAATCCAGGATGCAATTTTTACTCAAAAGCAGCCAATGTTGCCCAGTCAGAGGCAGCCTCAAGTTTGACATTGGACGTCACACATGTGAAATGGGTAGATGGGGAGGATCCAATGGCATAACTAAGGGGGTGGGGAGTCCATTGCTGCAGGTACCACACTTCTGGGGGTGACAGCCTGGCCGAGGCACCCCTGCCAGGCACAACCATGACCTACGCCTTTTAAATTCTCTTTGGGTGGTTGGATCCTGAAAGCAGAGCCTCTCTGTATCCAGGGCTGTCATACGGAAGAAGAGACAAATTTGTTCTCATCTGCCTTTGAGAGTTGAACTGGGTCCAAGGGGTACAAGCTGCAAGAGAGGAGATTCTGGCTGGACATCAGGAAGGATTTCCTGACGATAAGAGCAGTTCGACAGTGGAACAGATTGCCACTGGAGGGAGGTGGTGGATTCTCCCTCACTGGAGACCTTCCAGCAGAGGCTCGACAGGCACTTGTTGGAGATGCTCTAGAGGGATTTCCTGCTATAGGCAGGGGGTTGGACTCGATGACCTTGTAGGTCCCCTCCAACTCTATGATTCTGTGGTTCGGTGTCCTCCCAATCTAGCCACTCTACAAGAAGTGGTGGGGAAGGAAGGATTGGTGGAGAAGGCAGATGCAACTTGAGGGCTCTACATGCATGTGTGAATCCACAGTTGGTGAATGCAGGTGCAAAAGCTGGGCAGGGATGAGAAGGCGATGTGGGGAGTCGTTAGGCCACAGATCTGGTTCGCCCATTTCAACCTCCATGCGCAAAATACAATGGTGACCCCTTTTGGCAGTCACTGGCATTGCCTTCTTCCATTGCCTTCTTACAGGTCGGCAATGGAAGGTACAAGACCATGTGCAAATTTTGGCATCCGATCCTACTTTGAGATGTTTCAGAAAATGGAGGACACCTTCAAATTCTGCGTGGAGTGCAAGAAGCTTCCGGAAGCTTTGCCTGATCCGAAAAGCCTGCGGAGGTGTAAAAGGTAAAAACAAAGCTGTTCATACTCCCCCTCCCTGGTTCGAGAAGTTCTGGGGGAGCAGGACTGTCTGGGCCCTTGTTTCTTTGGAGGAGGGATCACCTGAGAATGATGGAATCCTGGCAATATGGATTTATGAAGTTATGAGTTGACCATGGAATGGAGTTTGAGGCCCTGATTTTTGGTTTGCTCTCCCCAATTTCTTCATTCTAGTCTCTGCTCCTCCCACAGAGGCCAACAGATCTCCTATTTTCTCTGTGCTACCTTACGCTGTTTTTGTTTTCTCTCATTGAGAGAGGAAAGGGGGGGAAATAGGCCACCAACTCCATCTTAGCCCCTTCTCAGGTAGATGCAGGGAACATCTACTAAGTTGAGTTCACCTACAAGAGAGTTCGGAGAGGAAATATTTCTTTACGCAGCGGGCAATTAACCTGTGGAACTCCTTGCCACAGGACGTGGGGAATTATGTCTGGCCTTGGATGCCTTTCAAAGGGGATCGGACAGATTTCTGGAAGAAAAGTGCATCACAGGTTACAAGCCGTGAGAAGCAGGCTGTTTCCGAAAGCCAGGTGCAAGGGAGTGGCAACTGGATGCGGGGGTCTTGCGTGCTCCCTGAGGCATCTGGTGGGCCACTGTGAGATCCAGGAAGCTGGGCTAGATGGGCCTGAGGCTGCAACCCTATTCAGACTTCCCTGGGAGCAAGCCCCATTTAACACCACGGTGCATGGGAGTTGCTTTTGAGCAGCAGTGCATAGGGGTGGGCTGTTATCAGAGGTGTCATGTGGGAGGGGGAGCTTACTTCTGAGTAGACATCCTTAGGATTGCCCTGTCAAGCAGTTTCTGTTTTAGCCCAGTCTCACAGTCTGTACTGGAATTGGGTGTTTAGAGCCGGTTGCCCATGTCAACCCTCCCCCCCCCCCACACACCCCGTGCCTGACTCTGTGCTTTTTCCTCCAGGCCTGCTCAACTCCCCCCCCCCATCAAGTCTTGACTCTTTACTGAGGAACTCTGGGAGTTGTAGTTCCTTGAGCAAACCTGAGCCCTCCACCCATCGTTCTTTGGAGTCCGGGCCTCCGAGTCATGCTAATTACATGAGATTGATGCTATTTTGAACTTGTGGCTTGGCGGGGGGGGGGGCTGCTCAGGAAATGGCATGTCCAAGGTCTGAGCCTCTGCTCCACCCCCAGGGTCATCTCTCGGCCCCAATTGCCATCTCTGTGGCCTCCGTCTTATGTTTCAATCACCTGGACCCTGCCGGTCTCTCCTCTCCCCTCCTTCACACCACCACGTCTACGTCCCTCTCTCAAAAAAGAGAGTGTACCAGTCATCACTAAGCAACAACATCTCCCTGCTGAAAACAGATCTGCTGACATGTCCAGAAGACGACACGATGGCAAGCACTCAGAAGCTGTTCTGGCAAATTCCCTGCTGGGCCTCCCCAAGGGCCCCGATGCCCACACTAGGCTAACTAGGTTCCCCTCCAGAGCAGCCTCAGAGATGGGCAAGAGGGAGGGGGTTCCGTCACCCACTGGGCCTCCTCTCTTCCAGCAGCTTTGCTTGGAATCACTGGCTGGCCAGCCTCCTCCAGACTGCCCTCATCACCGGCTTAGCTCCAGATACCCTAAGTCTAACTTGGCACCACAAAACCCCACCACCAAACAATAGGCAGTCAGCTTGCCTTAGCCACAACTGCCTCCTCTACTTGGTGGCTCCAGGGGTGTGGCAGCCATGCAATAGTTTCCCACAGCCTTCTTACCTTCCTTTATCCAGTCCTTTAACACTCCATCCATTGGCCAGTCCGTCCATCCTGCTCCTACCCGGTGCTGCCTTACTGCAGCTCCTGCCTCCCACTTTATACAGAGGCAGGCCAATCAGTGTCTGTTGCTGGGCAGGCTTTAATTCATCAGCCACGCCCATCTGCACCTGTGCTAATCACCCTTCCTAACCAGGGCCCTCATCAGCCTGCAGCTGTGTTCCTGCTGCAAGCAAAGACCTTGGGGGTTAACCCTGTAATCCCTGGCTTATTTGGACAAGGGGCCACTGCTGATACCATTCCCTATCTCCTCGGGGTATCTTCTGCCTTTTCCAATACAGAAGCCCTTCTCCCAATTCCCAGTGCATGGAACACACGATTGTTCCTCAGTGGAGCCATTTCCTTATGCTCAGAGACACTCTTTATTATTGTGTTTGTTTCTTGCCAGGCCCAAGATCTCTTGTTCTGCAAATAGGTCCCAGGAAGCAAATACTTCCCCCCCCCTTAACTCAGCATGTAACTAACCCATGGAACTCCTTGCCACAGGCGGTGGTGATGCATCTGGCCTGATGTCTTTAAAAGAGGATTGGATTGATGGATGGAGGAAAATTCCATTGTGTGCTACAGGCCATGATGGGTTGTGCAACCTCCTTACTTTAGAAGTAGGCTATCTCAGAATGCCAGATGCAGAGGGGGGGGGGTGGCGGCAACAAGATGCAGGTATCTAGTAGTCTTGTGTGCTCTTTGAAGCATTTGGTGGGCCCTGTGAGATCCAGGAAGCTGGGCTAGATGGGCTTTTGGCCTGATCCAGCAGGGCTCTTCTTATGTTCTTAAGGCCTAGATTGGGTTGCAAGTTATTATAGCTCCCTCCCCACAGACAGGATAGCAAATTCTCTTTTATTCACCTCAGAAATTTACCTCAGACTGCCAGGTGCAAGAGAGTGGCAACAGGATGTGATTAGCTTGTTGTGTGCTCCCTGAGGCATCCAGTGGGCCACGGTGAGATCCCGGAAGCTGGGCTAGATGGGCCTTTGGCCTGATCCAGCGGGGCTCTTCTGATGTTCTTGTGTTCTTCAGCATCCCTGGCAAACATGCCCAGTCCGATAGTCACAATAAAGCCTGCTTTCATGGGGGCTTTTTGTCCGTCCTAGGTGCCAGAACGTCTACTACTGCGGGTCAGAGTGCCAGCGAGCCAATTGGCCCAGGCACAAAAAGGTTTGCAAGAAGCTGAAGCTGGCTGCGCTGGACCGGCTAGTGGAGTGGCTTGTCTTCACAGGTAGGCCCGGAGTGGAAGGCGAAGCAAGGCTGTGGCTTTGCAGAGGTGTTGCCGGCAGCTCACCAAATCTCGCTTGAGGAACACGTCCCTGGGGCATGAGTTGCGCATGCAAGCAAGACCAACGGCTCTATACTTCAGAAATGTGCACAGATAGGTTGGGTTCAGAAGGTGTTGACCTCTCAATCCATCCCACTGAGGGGTGCGCAAGTATGCCCAGCTCCCGACATCCTGAATCCGCCCCCCACCAAATGTGCAAATGCGGCCGTGTGTGCAAATCCAATTATCTCATCAATTAATGTTGCACGCTTGCAGTGGCGTCTCTACAGGGAGGGCAGAGCTCTGAGTGTTGCCAGGAGCCTTACCCTGTCATGTAAATCCCTCCTCTCCCTTGCTGCTGTAGCCAGTAAGCAACGCCAAGATGTTGCTTTTCCCTGTGAGGATTGGCTAAAACGGTGCAGGAGAGGAGTGATTTCCACTGCAAGGTAAGGCTTCTTGCAAAACTTAGAGCTTTGCCCTCCCTTAGATCTGCCTCTGCACGCTTGATCTCCAGACAGAGAAAGAAATTGACCCTGTAATTTTATCTCCTAAGCACTGGATTCTTACATATGCAAGTGGCGTTTGCATGTTCTGTCCCCAAGTGGATGGTAGAGAAGGGAGATGGTACAAGGGCAGACTTGCACCAATCTCCGCATAATGGGCCATCTTGAGAGAGGTAAATATGGTCCCATTTGGTGCATAAAGCTAGCTGGCCAAGTAGTACAGCACGTGTTTAACAGCACGATCTTGGGCATGTTGATGATGTGGGGCTTACTCCGGAGTAACTGAGCCCTGGGCTGCAGCTTAAGAGTGTGAACTGGGAAGCCTTCAATTCGAAGAAGATTTTGAACCATCTTGGCAGGTTTTTGAGCCGAATCGGGGCTAGAAGCAGAATGAGAAGCAGTGGCCCTTGTCTACAAATCTCTTGTGGGTGTGGCTTTCTCGTAGGCGACATTCCTTTCCCCACTGGGCCCTGGACGAAACGCCTGCCAGAGGTGAAGGGCTGGGAAGACTGGTTTTCCATGCAGGAGGAACTAGACCAAAAGCTGAACTCCATCCTGATGGGGCGATATATGAACATCCTCTGGGCCAACGCCGGGAAACCGAAGCCGGAGGAGGCGGAGCTGCGGGCGTCCGTCAAGCGGGTGACCACGGACTGCGTGTCCCGGCCGGCCACGATTGGCCTGGGCCTGAGCGCCTTCCACATAGATCCCTACGCCAAGCCGGTCACGGTGCACGTGGTCGGGGCCTCCCACGTGGAAACACTGGGCGCTCGGGTGTCCGATTACGACGAACTGTCCCGCCTCTTCCCCAAGCACCAGGGCATCGAGGTGGTGATGGTGGGCGTTGAGGTGGTGGACGGGCCCATCATGAGGCCTCCCTTGGTGGCCTTTGGGCCCCGGGAAAGGGTCTACCTCAGCAGCTACAAGGGCCTTTATCACGACTTCTGGGAATCGCAAGTGGAGACCCGGCAGGCCGCGCGACCCGACCTCGTGGTTGGTTTCCACCCAGGTACGTGGTGCTGTCCTCTCTCCAGGTCCAGGTCAGGCCATCGCTGCCCGATTCAGTTTTGCTGTCTGTTGCCCCTGCAGGGGTCTCCAGCAGGAACGGGGTGTGCTCTTTCCCCCCTCCCCACCCCAAAGCTAGGAGCTTTCTAACTGCAGCTTCCTTTCCCTCCTTCGTCCAAGTGAATAGAGACCCCCATTGACATGCTGGCAGTGCTCTGCAAGCAAGCAAGGTGGAGACCATTGATTGGGGGTGTAGCTAATGAAAGCGTAGCCCGGTGCAGAGGGCAAAATGATGCCCCAAAAGTGGCGTCCTGTGACAACTTCCTGTTGTGATGTCACAGACGTATTTTCATTTTCTTAGGGGTTTTTGGCCATGCCTTTTGACGGAGCAAAGATATTGCACTCCAGTTTGTTTCATGGAATTCTGCATTGAATGACATATAACGTGTTATTCCTACAAATTGCACTTTTAACAAGCCGCAATTTTTACGTGACAGTTATATTTTTGTTTTCTGGGTTTGTTTGTTTGTTTTGGCCATCACGTTTGACAGAGTAAAGATACAACACTCTGGCTTGTTTCATTGCATTCTGACTCAAGTTACCTTTCCAATGATATATAGCATTGCATGATTGTAACAATATTGTAGTGTTAGCACTAAGGTTTTCACAATTTTGGCCACTGGTGTCAAGCTCAGCTTGTGGCCCCCCTAAAGCTTGTTGCCTGGTGCAGTTGCACCCCCCCCTGCACCACTGTAGCTATTCCCCTCACCTCAAAGGATTTCACAGCAGTGTAGGAAACCGCCTGATTCTGCATCAGATCATTTGTTTGCGGGGGAGGGCGGTAAGAGAGAGACCCCCCCTCCCACTTCAACGCAGTCCTCCCTGCAGCCTGAGAATGCAGCTGTACAAAACCAGTGTGGAGCACTCCTCTGCCCTCCGTGAAGCCAGCAGCCCGGAGAAAGGCCCCCCATGCCTCGCGGGGGAGTTGGCTCTCGCGGAGGGTGCCTGTTTCGTCATGGGTCTTTGGCACGTTGTGCTGCCACAGCTTGGGGGGCTTTAGAAAGGGAAACTGACAGGAGGGAGCCGCGTTCCAGCAGCAACCTGACCTTTCTTGCAAGAAGCACCAGGCGGGCGTAACTCGATCCGCACGGATCGCGGCAGGTGGCCTGGTTAGCGCTTGGGAAGTCTGGTGTCTGCTTGCAGGCTGGTCAAACGGTTGGCTGCCTCCGCCCTGAGACCTAGCGGAGGTGGTCCCTGTGTTTGGTGGGTTGGTGCCCCCTTCTACCTGCCTCTGTGGCTCCTTTTCTTCCCACTCCTGAGATTTGAAAAAGAACAGGGAGGAAATGGAAGCATGGAGGAGAAGAGTGCGGTGGGCTAGAGTGACTCTGGCCTGCCACTCTAGCTTACCACTCTCCTCTCCTTCACACATTCACTCAGTTCCCCTTTCTTTTCACATCTAGGGAGCATGAGGAGGAGAAACAGAGTTGATAGTGGCTTTTGTTGTTGTTCAGTCACTAAGTTGTGTCCGACACTTCGCGACTCCCTGGACCACAGCACGCCAGGGCTCCCTGTCCTCCACTAGCTCCTGGAGTTCGCCCAGTTTCATGTTCATTGTTTCGGTGACGCTATCTGACCATCTCACCCTCTGCTGCCCCCTTCTCCTTTTGCCTTCCGTCTTTCCCAGCATGAGGGTCTTTTCTAAAGAGTCCTCTCTTCTCAGGAGGTGGCCAAAGTACTTGAGCTTCAGCTTCAGGATTTGTCCTTCCAGGGAGCAATCAGGTTTGACTTCCTGGAGGATTGCCCGATCGGGTCTCCTTGCAGTCCAGGGGACTCTCAAAAGTCTTCTCCAACGCCGTAATTCGAAAGCATCTATTCTTCGGCGCTCTGCCTTTTGTATGGTCCAGTTCTCACAGCCATACATTGCTACTGGGAAAACCATCGCTTTGACTAGGCCAACCTTTGTTGGCAGGGTGATGTCTCAGCTTTTGATTAAGTTGTCTAGGTTCGCCATAGCTTTCCTCCCAAGAAGCAAATGTCTTTTAATTTCATGGCTGCAGTCACCATCTGTGGCGATCTTGGAGCCCAGGAAAATAAAGTCGGTCACTGCTTCCATTTCTTCCCCTTCTATTTGCCTGCGGGTGATGGTGGCTGCCTCACCCCAAATGAGCTGGCCCAGGAGAGTCAAACATGTGGCCTGTAGCAGTGGTGTCATCTAAATGGTTTAAGAACAGGTACTCACTTTTGATTGGCACGTGCCGGGACCCGCCCACCGGAAGTGACATCATAAGCCAGAAGTGATGCCGTGGCAGGAAGTGACATGAAAAAAGCCCTTTTTGAGGCCTCAAGACCATTTTAAACTGACCCAACAATTGCAACAGTATTCCACAGCACCCCCAGATCATGTTAAGGAGGCCTGGCATCATGTTAAAGTGACCCAACAGTTCCAAAACCCCAGAGCAGCTCATTTTTCAGTGGCAAGGCAAGGCAAGGCTCCGCTCGCTGCCTTCCTGGCTCTGAGAACGTGCAGGCAACTCTAACGTGCAGGAAATTCAAACGTTGCAGGGGGCGGAGTCGATGAGTGGGTGGGTGAATGGGCGGGGCCAGCTGTAATCCTAGAAACCGGTACTCGCATACTATACCCCCGCGTACCCCCTGCATGACATCACTGGCCTGTAGGCCAGATGTGTCCGTTGGAAGCAATTTACTGGGCTCTCCCAGCATGACTGAGCTCTCTTATACCGGATCTTCAAATTATGAACAAGACGTGCACATTTTCCCTTCTGGCATTTGCAGCTCATGAGGTCCTCCATGAGCATTAAAAGCAGTGCAAAAGCCGAGAGAACAAGAGGACCAAGTTCCCAGGTTACCTGCGGGATGAAGTTCGGTTTCCCGTGTAGCTACAGCAAGTGTCTGAAGTCATTTGGCCAATGCTTTATCCTGGGACGTTTGCGGGCCCAGGGCTCTGGGGAGAGTTTGAGAAATGCTGTTTATGGAAACCTGCTCCGAGGGCCAACCCTAAATCCGTCTCTGAGCTACTGGAAATGGAATGCAGTAAATAACTAGCAAGAGAGGGCAACGGGATTTTATCTGTAGAAGACCTGTGCCAGCAACCCAAACGGTCATTTAACTCATCGCCGTGGCGGGGGCCGATCATAGCTCTGCTCTTCAAAGCTCACCAGTCCCCAGGACAGCAGGAACAGGACCCTCTTTTCTCCCCTGGGAGACCGCTGGGTCAAGATGCCCCAGTCTTCCCCCTCCTACAGTGCATAGTTTTTTGCAAGCTTGAAGCAGAAGCTGGCAGCCATTGGCTCTGTTGACTCGGCGTTCCCCAGCAGCAGCTGTGGCCTGTTCCCCTGTGCATGAAAGGTTTGCGCCCAAGTGCCCGGCGAACACTAATCCCCGGGGAAGTCATGAAACTTAACAGCCCCATGGCAAAAGCTGGCCCGTGCGCCCTGAAGGAATCAGAGGAATGCGAGGTGTTGTTGCTCTTTCCTGGGCAGTGATCATTCCAAGCCACCTTGGCAAGCGTTCCTTGTCACTGGCTAGCTTGGCGCACGGGGACCTTCTGGCTCTGATCCAGTCAGGTGCTGTTCTGCCAAATTCCCTGCTGGGCCCTCCCGATGCCCACACTAGGCTAACTAGTTTCCCCTCCAGAGCAGCTTCAGAGATGGGCAAGAGGGAAGGGGTTCAGTCAGTGATGTCATGCACCCACTACGCACCACTACGCGAGTACCGGTTCCTAGAAGTTGAGCTGGCCCCGCCCACTCGAAGCTGGCCCCGTCAGCTGGTTGGCTCAGCAGCTGAGCATGCATACTGCACGCCCGCAGCCATTGCCTGCACTTTCTGTGAGGAGGCAGGCAGCGTGGTGGCGGCGGCATAATGACATCACTTCCGGCTATGACCTCACTTCCTGCCACAACATCACTTCCGGCTTATGATGTCACTTCCGGTGGGCGGACCCCGACAAGTGCCAATCAAAAGTGAGTACCTGTTCCTAAATCATTTGGATGACACCACTGGGTTCAGTCACCCACTGGGCCTCCTCTCTTCCAGCAGCTTTGCTTGGGATCACCGGCTGGCCAGCCTCCTCCAGACTGCCCTCGTCACCGGCTTAGCTCCAGATACCCTAAGTCTAACCCCAACAAACCCCATGACCAAACAATAGGCAGTCAGCTTGCCCAAGCCTCTTCCACTCGGTGGCTCCAGGGGCGTGGCAGCCATACAACAACTTCCCACAGCCTTCTTACCTTCCTTTATCCAGTCCTTTAACCCTCCATCCATTGGCCAGTCCCAATCCGTCCATCTAGCACCTACCCGGTGCTCCCTTACTGCAGCTCCTGCCTCCAACTTTATACTGAGGCAGGCCAATCGGTGTCTGATGATGGGCAGGTTCTAGCTAATCAGCCACACCCATCTGCACCTGGGCTAATCACCCTTCCTAGCCTGGGCCCTCATCAGCCCGCAGCTGTGCTCCTGAGGCTTGCAGAAGCTCTGGGATTGACCCCATACTTCCTGGGTGGTACAGACAAAAGGCCACCGCTGATACCATTCCCTAACTCCTGCGGGTATCTTCCCCCTTTTCCAGTACAGGTGCTCAGCTCTCCAGTCCTCGGGTTCTTCATCTTTGAAGAACCACTTCAAAGAGTTCTTCCACTCTCACTCATAGAGGTTTGCTAAGGAAACAGCAGTGCAGGGCTTCCTTCGTCACGGGCCTGGCGCCTACAATCATTGCGCTTGCTTCTCCCAGAAGTCTTTGCTCCCAATCCTCAGTGTGCGGTGCCTCTGTGCAGAGGCGGTCCAGGGGGCTTGTCCGCCCCGGGGCAACCCCCCAGTCAGCGCCCCCTACCCTGGAATCATCGTGCCGCCACCATCACCTCCAGAAAGATTCCAGGCTGCACTCCCCCCCCCCACACACACACCGACATTCTGATGAGCAGAGAAAACACAGCACTCGAAGGAGTTTCCTTCGACCGAGAACTGTAACTGGGGCGGAGCCTGAGGGGCACCTGCCCCAGGCGCTGGGCTAAATGGGGGCGCAGGCCCCACCCTCATTACAGAGGTGACTGTCTTCACACCGCAAGCGGCAGGAAGGCAGTCACCTTTGGGCTGTCCCTGAAGGAGGAGGCGCTGCCGATCTTGCGTGCGCCCCCTTCTCCAGGGAGATGCAGGGGGAGACCGTCCATTTCCTGCACCTGCCCCTATTCAGGGAGAGCCTGTGACTTCACTGCCTTGGGGGCACAAATGGGCAGAGTCGTGATGTCACAGCCCCAGGATGCTGGGGTGGGACGTTACAGCAACGCTCCGGCCGTCGCTGGGCTTTGCTGCATCCCAGGTGGGGGGGGGGACTCCTGCTCAGCTCCTCTGATGTTCGATCTGATGAGCGGGGGCGGGGGGGGGAGCACAGTCTGGAACGCAGCTCCCAGCTCCTATGAGGTTTGGAGGAAACCTGTGCTGAGTTTCCTCCGATCAGAGTTGCCTGGAATGCAGCAAAGCCGCTAGGCTTCACGGCGTTCCTGGCGGGGCCCCAGCTCTGGTGAATGGGTGGGGGGAGCGGGCATTGTGTCTCCACCACCCCCGAAGCTCAGTACCAGGGGCATTTGCTCCCTTTACCACCCCCCCTTTACCTCCCCTCCCTGCCACAACCTCTTTGTGGTAACCAAACCAGAAGCAAAGGAAAAGCACTCTGCACGTGCTGCAGTGTCCTCTTGCCTGCCTGTTACAGTGCACCTTCCTTATCCACCAGCTCAGCATCTGCAGCTGTCGAGCCTACATCGCAGAGGGCCTCAGAGCACCTGCTGGATGTGACCAGAAGGCACTTTCGGGCACATCTGGGAGGTGGTCTGAGGCCCCCTCCCACCCCATGGATTTAATCACCCACAGAAATCTGCGAGGATTATATCCAGTGATGTCATGCAGGGGGTACGCGGGGGTAAGCGAGTACCAGTTTCTAGGATTACAGCTGGCCCCGCCCATTCGCCCGCCCACTCGTCGACTCCGCCCTCTGCAACGTTTGAATTTCCTGCATGTTTGAGTTGCCTGCACGTTCTCAGAGCCAGGCAGGCAGGCAGGCAGCGAGCAGAGCCTTTCCTTTCCTTGCCACTGAAAAAT
The DNA here is from genome assembly GCA_029204185.1 of Lerista edwardsae. NCBI lineage: Eukaryota > Metazoa > Chordata > Lepidosauria > Squamata > Scincidae > Lerista > Lerista edwardsae. The sequence continues at coordinate 3,035,946 of JAJKFI010000053.1, read as the reverse complement.
GAGTTGCTCTGGGGTTTTAACATGATGCCAGGCCTCCTTAACATGTTCTTGGGGTGCTGTGGAATACTGTTGCAACTGTTGGGTCAGTTGAAAATCATCTGAGGCCTCAAAAAGGGCTTTTTTCATGTCACCTCCTGCCACGACATCACTTCCGGCTTATGACGTCACTTCCGGTGGGCGGGTCCCGACACGTGCCAATCAAAAGTGAGTACCTAAGAATTAAGAATCATTTAATTGATTTAAGAATCATTTAGATGACACCACTGATTATATCCCCCGTGGCTACCAGGGATCCACTGTATTTTTTATCTTATTTTATTTTGAAGAATTTATAGCCCGCCTTTCCCATGCCGAAGCCAATGCCCAAGACGGCTTCCATGGGCAGGCGAGTCTAAACCACCATTTTTCAATGGGGTTTTTGCAAATGTACAGTATTCTGCCATTCGCCGAATCCTCAGTCCCAGATGCAGCCTTCACAGTGTGCTTCTCTCCTCTGGCCGTGTGACTTTGAGCTTCAGCAGGTGATCGTAAGTCCAGCCTGGACAGGTCCTCAAGATCGTACTCCGTCCTTTTGCCGGCTGGCCTTCTCACCACATTCCCGCACTGGGAATGCAACATTATTTCCAGGATCTGGCCCTGAGATCCAAAGCTTCGGAGAAGCCCATTCATCCCTGTTGAGTAGCTCAGAGCCGAGCCGTAACCTGCTCAGTTCTCGAGCTCGTCCGTGAGTCCCGGCCAGGATGCCGTCTCCAGCATTCGCGCATCTCGCAAACCCCAGCTGTCCCAGCAGAGGCTCAGCCTTGTCCTCGCAGCTGCTCAGTGCTGACAGTGGCCATCACTGCAGCAATTAGGCCAAGCGCACACCCGCAGGTTGATTGACAGGGCTAATCAGCCCTTCAGCATACCAATGGCTGAAGAGCCGCTTAGCTGTGGAAGAGCTGCAGAGAACCAGCAAACGCTCAGCCTCAGACAGAGGCTTCTTCTGGGGAGCTGGTTGGAGCCTTGCAAAATGTGCAGGAATCCTTGCTGTGTGCAACAGTCATGCACACTGCACATGGCTTTTGGCGGTGCATGAGCACATGGCCCCTCCAAGGAAAAAGAAAATGTGCATCTAAAGACAAACTGCAATCCTGTACTACCTTTCCTGGGAGTAAAAGCCCCCTTAAATAGAATGGAGCTTATTTCTGAGTAGACCTGCATGGGATCGTGCCACTAATTGCATTAAATTAATTCATTAACGATTTCAGTGGGACCCAGGCTAAGGGCGCAATCCTAACCTGGAGTTAGGCCAGCAAAGTTTGGCCAGCACAGGGGCCACTGTAAAGTGCTTTTGGACCACTCTCAGAGTCTGGGAGGATGGCACACATCTGTGTACTGGCCTCTCTGACTCAAAGAGTGGTCCAAACGCACTTTACGGAGTTCCTGGGGCCAGCCAAACTTTGCTGGCCTAACTCCAGGTTAGGATTGCGCTCTGAGTCACTGCATAATTAATCCCGATTATCTTCGGGTTGTCCCATTGCTTCACTCTCATGTCCAGGGGTGGGACAGGAGTTCATGGAACTCCTTGCCACAGGAGGTGGTGATGGCATCTGGCCTAGATGCCTTTAAAAGGGGACTGGTCAGATTTCTGGAGGAAAAGTCCATCGTGGGCTATATAGGCCATGATGGGTTGGGCAACCTCCTTACGTTAATAGGAGGCTACTTCAGAATGCCAGGTGCAAGGGAGTAGCCATAGGATGCAAGCGTCTTGTTGTCTCCTGGGCTCACTGAGGCACCTGGTGGGCCACTGTGAGATGCAGGAAGCTGGACTAGATGGCCCTTGGCCTGATCCAGTGGGGCTCTTCTTATGTTCTTATGACAGCGCAACCTGGAACGCTACTTGATACCGGCTTGGGCCCGCCACCCGAAAATGAGCAAACCCCAAATCGTTTCTTGCCCACTGTTGCGACTCCCAGAGACCTTTCAACCCCAGATTTCCCCCGCAGTGTGTGAATAGGGAGGTAAGGAGGGCAAACGATCTGCTTTGTGCTGGAGTGAGCAGGAAGGAGATCGGCGCAGCTTGGATTGGTGGCAGGTTGGAGGGAGATGGTGGCAGCCGGCTCAGGCCGAAAGGCACCCCAAATCCATTGCCTCCATTGACCCCAATAAGGAAGAAAAAGTGCAATTCCAAGGCACGGCTTTGGATTATTCTGGGTGTCTTTGTCTCATGCCTTAAACGGATTTTTGTTTCTGCTGCAAAGATGAGACATACACGCGCCTTTTGCTCTCAAACTCAGTCCCCCTTCTGCTGATGGAGGACAGATCTTTTAAAGGGTGTTAAGGGCGGTTCGACAGTGGAACAGATTGCCACTGGAGGGAGGTGGTGGATCCTCCCTCACTGGAGACCTTCAAGCAGAGGCTCGACAGGCACTTGCTGGAGATGCTCTAGGAGGGTTTCCTGCTCCAGGCAGGGGGTTGGACTAGATGACCTTGTAGGTCCCTTCCAACTCATAGATTCTATGACATCCATCCAGACATACCTGCCCAGCGCGAGGAGGGGAGGCAACGTGAAACCCTTCCGAACAGCCCACTGCCTGGTGGTCATGGCAGGGTTAAGGGCAGTTCAACTGTTGCATTCGGCGGCTGTGAAATGTGCCCCTACCCAGGAACAGGACCCCGTTCCATCATTCCCAGTGACATTCGGCCAGTGTTAGGTAATTTGTCCCAGGACAGTGAAATGCCATTGGCACCACTGGCTTGTAGAATGCCAGAGGTCTTCGCAAACAGGGACCGTTTCCCCCCTCTGCCCATCTCTCCCACCCTCCAACGCTTTTATATCGGTGCCAGTTTGTGCCTGCCACTCTCCTGCCAATGACGCACCCGGGACTCTCGGCATCCTTGGCCCGACAGCTGCGCAAACAGCAGGCTCCTTCGCCACTCTCCCTCTCGCCTGGGGCCAGTCCAGAACCCACTCGCTTCGTTGCAGGGAGATGATTTATTCCTGTGCGCGACAGGAAAGCCTTTGAGCATTTGGACAGGGCAGCACAATGCCCCGGGCACAGGCAGTCTGGAACTCGAAGCTGGCATTGGGGATTGGCACCTCTGACCACCATTCCAAGCGACCAGGCCCCTCTGGAAGCACGCATGGAAAGTCCAGTTCATCCCTGCCCCAGAGATGAACTGCCCCAGAGATGGACATGGCCTCAATCCAGTCTCCACAAATGGCACATGGGATATGGCAAAACTGTATTTCGTAAGGTGAAGAGGTGGCATCTGAGTGTTGCCCCACAAAACGGGGGAACATGCCCCACGGAAAAGTAGCACAGATGGGGTCTCAGTATCTGCTGGGGTTTGGTTCTGGAGCTCCCCACTGACACCCCAAATCGTGTTAAATAAAAATAAAAATAAAACAAGACACGGGTCAGTCAGTCAGTCAATTAGAATGGCTGTTTTGCAGCTTGCTCTGAAGAAAAAGCACCCCCTCCTCCCAGCCCTTGTTCGCTGAATAGTACGCCAATGTGACAAGGCATTTCCGCCTGCCATTGTTCAGTGAGCCAGGGCAAAGGGCGGGGCTCACTTTTCTCAGAGCCAGCTGCAAAGTAGCAGTTCTCATAGTTTGACTCCCTAGAAAAGCAGTTTTTAGAAATGGGGAATGTAAAGGGACATGTTCCCCCTCCCACTTCTCCAGGGATTGGCAGGGTCCTTCTTAGTGTTGAGTCTGATCCATGGGTCAAAAAATGAGTATATAAAAATCCGCTGTCTCGTCCCGCCACAGGTTTCCACGCCTGCCCTGACCTCATGGAGAGCTGGCTCCCCACCCTGCTGCTGCTCCGGGACTACAAGATCCCCTCGCTCTTCTCTGTGTACAGGTAGAGCCTGGACCTCGCGTGCCGTTCTCCGCTCAGCGGGCCTCGCGCGCGTGGTGGCCGATTTAAAGCTGCGACACTAAATTGTGGTTCCGCTACACTCCGCGTTGGTGCAACCTCAGCTGGAGCACTGTGTTCAGTTCTGGGCACCTCAGGTCAGGAAAGATGCAGCCAAACTGGAGCAGCTTCAGAGAAGAGCAACGAAGATGATCAGGGGGCTGGAGAACAAGTCCTACGAGGAAAGGTTGAGGGAACTGGGTATGTTTAGCTAGGAGACGCGAAGGCTGAGAGGGGAGATGACGGCACTCTTCCAATATAATAAGGAAGAAGGGACAAATCTGTTCTCAGCTGCCTTTGACGGTAGAACTACTGTAGGTCCAAGGGGTACAAACTGCAAGAGAGGAGATTCCAGCTGGACATCAGGAAGAATTTCTTGACGATAAGGGCGGTTCGACAGTGGAACAGATTGCCACTGGAGGGAGGTGGTGTGTTCTCCCTCAAGCACAGGCACGACAGGCACCTGCTGGAGATGCTCTAGGAGGATTTCCTGCTCCAGGCAGGGGGTTGGACTAGATGACCTTGTGGGTCCCCTCCAACTCTATGATTCTGATTCAGGAACTGTGGGTGAGTTAGGGCTGGGAGGCCAGCAGGAAAGGAGGGTACCCACGTTACCCCTACAATACAGCCTCACGTTGGCATCAGTGAGGGGTCCATTCCCAGAACTCCCAGGTGCCAAAAAAACAGGGATAATGAAATCTAAGTGCAGGGGCTTAAATCCACACCCAGGTGCTGATCTGGGCCCAGCCTGGAAGGCCTTAGAAACACACCTCTGGTTTTTGGAAGAACCGGAACTTCTAAGGTCTTGCAGGGGCCTCCTTCCACCTGCCAGGTGCAACCAGAAGACTCTTCCGGTCACGTCCAGGCGGTCAAACTCCTGGTTGGGGCACATGGTGGGTCAACACTGTCAGTCCCTAATCAGTGGATAAGGAGACACGACCTGAACCTGTTTTTTTTTGGGGGGGGGGAGCAGTAGCAAGGGGTGGGGTACAGAGGCAGATCTAAGGGAGGGCAAATCTTGAGTTTTGCAAGAAGCCTCACCTTGCAGTGGAAATCGCTTCTCTCCTGCACTGCTTTAGCCAATCCTCACAGGGAAAAGCAATAATAATAATAATAATAATACATTTATTTATATACCGCCTTTCTTAATATCACTAGATTTCTCTAATGATTGAACTCAAGGCGGTTTACATAGGCAGACTTTCTCACAAACCCGAAGGTTTTTACAATTTTACAGAATGTTCTATCTTCCAAGAACAACACTCCTACAGATCTTTCTTTCTGGATTTAGCCTTCTTTCTTTAGCCACCCGTCTGTCGTCTGCTGGCTGATGAGGCTTCCCTGCTGCCACCAGAGACGCAGCTGATTTCAGCACACTCCTCCTCCCACGAGGCAGCTGGAGCTCAGCTTTTAATCAGCCGCAGTTTCCAAGGTCTGCTGCTCGCAGAGACTTCCGGCAGTCCCGAGCTCACGACCTTCGGATCTTCAGCTGTTATCTTCGGGCAAACGGAGGCATTAACCCTCTCGGCTAAATCTTCTGCCCAACATCTTGGCGTTGCTTACTGGCTACAGCAGCAAGGGAGAGGAGGGATTTACATGACAGGGTAAGGCTGCTTGCAACACTTAGAGCTCTGCCCTCCCTGTAGATCCGCCTCTGGTGGCTTTCAAGATCCCCAGAGGCATTCAGACGGCCAGTATGAGAAAGGTGGTTCTGGACTGGGTGGGCCTTTGCAGGGCTGCTCTGCGCTGCTGTTCTCACTGGGCCTCAATGGAGCCTCCATGGGTCAAGGCAGTGTACCTCTGAACAGCAGACATTAGCGATAAAACAACCAGCAGCACTGTTGCCTTGAGTTCCTGCTCGTGAGCTTCCCAGAGGTACCTTGTCAGGGAAGCTGGCTGCCCGGCCAGAAAGAATGCCAGCCTGATGGCGTTCTCGCGAGAACCGTAGCCGCCACGTTAAAACGAAACGCCACTTCTCCAATATATGCAGCAGCAGAAAATAAGAGGGGCGGGGGTATCTAATCCTGTACCTTAGGATCAAATTCTTACCTGCAGAAAAGTTCTCAATGCCTGCCTGAACACGGGCCAGGCTCCCAGGTCTCCGATACAGTGGCAGGGGGTTCCACAGGGCCAGACAAGCTGTTGGGACCATGGCCTTCTCCTGGGGCTATAATAACCCACTTTCCTTGTTTCCTCTTCCAGCGAACAGGAAATGAAGCACTCCCTGAAGATCTTGCTGGAACTGGAGGTGGCGATCACGGGCTATGGGGCCAACCCCTTTGCCTCCCTCAAACCAGAGCAGGCATACTCCAACCCCAACAAGACCCCTGTCTACAGTAACTCTCACTACCTGATGTTCTATGGGCTGTCCGGTCCATTGGATGGCCCTGACATAGGGGAGCTGGAAGGAGACGAGGGCGAGAGGCATTATTAGCCGGGGGGGGGGCACTTCTTAGAGCAAAGTAATTCACCAGTGCAACTGGCAGTTTCTTCCCCACACTCCACCACTGAGCTCTCCTTCCTCCAAAAGCTCCCCTCTCATCAGCCACCAGGCAGGAGTTCACCTGGTTCCTCACCCTGCCACAGATCTGTCCCTCTGTGCGTGCGGGACCACAACGTCTACCCAGAGGCGTCTCTACAGGGAGGGCAGAGCTCTAAGTGTTGCAAGGAGCCTTACCCTGTCGTGTAAATCCCTCCTCTCCCTTGCTGCTGTAGCCAGTAAGCAAGGCCAAGATGTTGCTTTTCCCTGTGAGGATTGGCTAAAACGGTGCAGGAGAGGAGTGATTTCCACTGCAAGGTGAGGCTCCTTGCAAAACTTAGAGCTTGGCCCTCCCTTAGAGCTGCCTCTGCGTCTACCAGGCCCTTTGGGAACTGCGATAACCGTAGCTGTTGACTCCGGTCCCCTCAGTGGCTCATACGTCGGGCCCCATCCTGCACACACTCACACTGGCCGAGGCAACCCCCACAGAAGCTACGGCCACAGCCCCCAAGCTGGGCCAAGGACACAGACACGTTCGGGAGCCAAACTGCCTTTCGTCGCTCCTTTTTTAAAAATCAAACACAACATACAGCACTGCTGCTACACAAATCACAAATTCCCGACATGGGATTTCCCTCCCGCCCTTCGTCACGCCTGGGCAACAGGAGCAGGCAAATGTCGCGGGCAGCAGGTCAGAACCGGTCCCCATCCATTTCGGCAGGCTGAAACCCGGCTTAGTCAAAGGCTCAGAGAAGACGCCGGTTCCACGTGTCCTTTCCCCCCACCCCGTCCGGGAGTGAGTCTGCCTCCCCAGTGTCGGCAGACCTTGGAGGTCTGGGCAATCCGCAGGTGACCAATGAAAACACACCAACACACCGAGCGGACTCTGTGCCATCAGCCTTGATCTTCTCTCCTTGAGGGTTGCACACCTCTGGGGCAGCCCTCAAAGCCAACAGCTTCCAAGCAGGCAGGACTGATCCTCTCCACAGTCACGCACGCACCAGTCCGTGCTCAAGTGCCCCTCGGCCACCATGCCTCTTTTTCCTGGTCTCCTGGCGCGGTGGCAAGGAGTCCCACGGGGAGGGACAGGGCAACTCCAGAACTGGGCTTGTACAGAGAAGGGCGGCGACCGCGTTAAGACAGCAAAGGTTGACGTCTTGAGGAATCCACGGCTTTGCCCAGTGGTCCTTTCCGGCCCAGGCTGCCCACCTGGTTTTCCACATGGCAGGCTGGTAGCTGGTGATGGTGGGAGAGTGGCGGCGAGACAGGTGGGCATTCTGGCCTCCGAGTGCTTGGCCCTGAAAGGCATCAATGCTTTCCAGCCCCCCTGCAAGGAGGCGCCTCTGCAGACCCCCACTGCAGTGGCAGGTTGTTCCAAAGGCACAGAAGAAAAGGTCTGTTGGCTGTCACGGAAATGGGGTGGCTAGCTGGCACCCAGCAGGGGGGCGGGGAAAGGAGCAGCTGGGTGCCGGAAAGATGCCCAACAGGCCATGAAGAATCCCATGAAGATTCTTCTGAAGGGTGCCCGTCTTTCTGAACGCTGGCTCCAACCCACATATCCACTCTAGCAGGGCAAGCTGTTGGGTGTCTACTCAGAAGTAAGTCTCACTGTGCGCAATGGGACTTTCAGGAAACCTGTGTACATCGTTGCAGCCCTTGGCTGCTGACTAACAATCGGGGGGGGGAGAGGGGAGTATGGAATCTACCTTGCGCATTGCTCAACCTTATGTTCTTTGAATGGAATATATTGTGCAAACCAAACAAATGTGCTGTGTTTTTTTTTTGAACAGTTTCTTCTGCTCCTCCTAGCCCTGGGGAAGAGAGGGGAGATGCAGAGTAGAGCCTTGAAGAAATCATAGCATTTCTGGCCATCTAAACGTCTGGTGCCACCTCTTGGTTCAGAAGCACTGCGACTCTGAATACCACCAGCAAAGGACATGCTGCCTTTTTTTTTTTTTCAGCCGGGGCAGGGGGAGGCTTTCCAGAGGCACCTGCTTGGCCACTTTAGGGAAACAGAATGCTGAACGAGATGGGCTTTGGCCTGATCCAGCAGGGCTTTCCATGCATGTTCCTGCCAAGTCCCAGCCTTGAAAGCCGCACGGCAGTCATGAGGACTAGAAGCTTGCTTAAACCAAGAAAAGCTGGGATTCTTAGAATGCTAAATGTTGTGCCATATTCCCAAACTCCATACGCGTACGGGGTGAGGAGAGAAGCGTGCAATAGAGAGAACCCCAGATGTTCAAGGAGGTTTCATGGTGGCACAGAACCCCAGAACCCACCATCAACAGGACTGTCCTGGTGCACCAATGTGAATCCACTGACGTTCGCTAGTACCTGTTGTTTCAGCAGCAGACATCAATACAGAATAAGCAACTCAGGCTGCAATCCTCACCCCACTTTCCTGGGAGTGAATCCCACTGAACACAATGGGACTTACTTCAGAGTAGACTTGCCTTAGGCTTGCACTGTAAATGGGATCTAAGCTTGGGTGACAGTTGCGTGTTATCTAACAGCCCCGGCATCCGGGGCATTGTCGTGTGATGTTGTGATGTCACTTCTGGGCTCTCTCGCCTCCTTCTCCAGAGAACCCAGAAGTCACGGAGGAGGCGGCAGCGCAGGTGGACGAAATTACTGCGCCTCCTATTGGTGTAGCGCCCGAGGCAGGTGCCCCTCGGGCCCTCCCTTGTTACACCTCTAAGTGTGGCATTGCTTTTGAGTCTGTGCTGCGGAACGTCCAGTGTCCTTTCCACAGGTGACAGCAAGAGGCCACCTCCTCAACGTCCTCACTCTTGGGAAGGAGGGAAACCAGACCCGGGCCCCTTGCTGCAGTCCAAGCCGGCCACACCGAAGCAGGGAACGTTCCGCCACTGGACCGTCCGAGGCGGGAAGGAGAGAGGCCTGCTGCATCACAGCCAGTTCCGGCTGCCGCAGCCAAAAATCCCCCAGCTAAGACCGCAAACGGAAAGCCAGGAATCCCGGGTAGCTCGGAGGCCTGCAAGAATGAGAGACAATCCTTCGCCTGCAAGCTCTCAAGCGGCCTTCGGGAGAGGGGTGGCTTTCGGCCACGGGAGGAGACACGCGTGGCAGGATGCGAGACAAGGCACGGGTCAAAACGGGAGTAAAAAAGAAAAATCTGACATGACATGTGGGAGCAGTTCAGGGTACTTGTCTTTGTTTACATTCAGAGAATGACTGGAAATGTAGTGGGGGCTCTCCTATCTGGAAGGAGCACGGGGGGGGGCCTCGAGCACGCCCGAGGGGCCGGCCGTCACTCCGCGTTGGCCCGCTCCCTCAGCACCGGCAGCGAGAGCATCTCCGGCGCGGATTTCTTCCGGGGCCTGTCCTTGGGCACGCTGAGGAAGTCGGGCGCTTCGCTGCTGAGCGGCGTGGAAGGGGCGCTGGCGGGGGCACGCTGGGAGCCGGGCGGCAGGCGCACCTCGCCGAGGGAGATGGCGGACGCCACGGTGCCGACAATCTCGTTGGTGGCCTCCTGGGTTTCCTTCTCGTACTGACGCACCTCGTCCATCGTCATCCCTGCGGAGAGCAAGCGAGAGCGAGAGGGAGCGTGAGGGGCAGCGAAGTCGGCACACTTTCCTGCGCTCTTGGTAGGCGGTTTGTCTCTCTCGGGGGGGGGGGGCTCAGCTGCCCCCCAAAGTCTATCTATCTGCCTCAATGGGACAGGAGGTTTGAAAGGGGGAGCCTTGAGTTCAAATTCCCCTCTGGACATGCAGCTCACGGCTTCAACATTAGATAAGCTTCTTCTCCCTCTGCCTCCGCTGCCTCACACAGGACTACCGTGCTGACAAGCAAGTTTGTTGACGCACCTCCTACATGGATTCGTGAACAACAAATGCAGCCAGAGAAAGACCTGGGTGGTGGTCAGCGGGAAGTGCATGCCCTGTGCTGTAGCTTTCCAAACTCTTTTTTTTTTGGGGGGGGGGGGGTTGCCTGGGACCAGGAAACCTGAATCAGCTTCCCCACCATGGCTCGTCACCAGGCGTGTTTTGAGGTGCCCTCTCAATCCCTGCAGAATGCCAGCAAGGCAGAACAGGTCTGGGCTTGTGCGAACTACATGAACCTAGAACAGTGATGGCGAAGCTATGACATGCGTGTCAAAGGCGACACACCACAACGCTTGGGGTGACACGCCCGTGTTCACCAACACCTGACAACAATTGAGTTTATTTTACTCGTTTTTCATTTTTGCTGTTATTTGATGTTCCTTTATAGAACACACAGCACCACGCATGACTGGACTGTATTTTTTGTTTAAATAAATGAACATATAAAATTGTTTCTCTTTTGTTTGGGAGGGGGATACACCCACCAGCAGAGTCACGTTGAGCATTTGCCACAGTTTTGACACACCAAGCCCAAAAGGGGTTCAGGCCAGGTTCCCCAGCAGTTGGCACAGAAAAAAGTTCCTTTCAGAATGAAACCAGCAGGCCACCAGCACAGAGCAGGGAAAAGTTTACTCTCTCATTTGGACTGGTCAGGTCAGCAACCCAAATCTGAGCAGCAGGTTAAAAACCAACTGATCCCCGTATATGACAAACCCCGCATGTACAGGACAAGCAATGAACACTCAGGGTTGCAAACGGCTTGGAAAAAAGAGTCTGTCCATCCTCCCCCCCCCCATCCCCGGCTGCATTGCTGGGAGACAATTTGAACATCCAAATTGTCCAATTTACAGTAGCCGTTAAGACCCAAACTGCCCCTGCTGCAGAAGGTGGTAGTGGTTTACGGGAGAACATTCCGGATCATTCCACTTTAGACTATGGGGGGAGGAGCCAAGTAGAACCCTCCCGCACACAAAACGCACCCAGCAAATGGTAAGAGCGCAACCCTGATCTGGAGTTAGGCCGGCACAGTTTGAGAAGCCCCAGTGCAGAGCAACGGACTGCGACCATGTTGGGCGCAAAATGAGAAACTCCCCAGTTTCCCAGGATTCCTTGGGGGAAAGCCATGAGTCCATTGCAGCGATGGGACTACAAACGACCTGGGGGAACGCTGGGTGGGACTTAGGCGGGACATCCGGGTGATTGGCAGCCCGTCCGCGGCGATCCGCAGCTGCCCTGGCCTCGGGGGGTGGGGGCTCCTGCTTGCTGCGGAGGACGGGTGAGGGTCGCACCGGGTGCCTGGGTGAGCAGTGGGAGGGGTGCGCTAACCGGGGGCAGCCCCCCCCCCCGAGGCCAAGACAGCTGCAGAACGCTGTGGACAGGCAGTCAATCACGCGGAAGCCCCACGTAAGTCCCGCCCAGCGTTCCCCCAGGTCGTTTGTAGATCCCATCGCTGGTTCATTGGGGTTGTCGGACCAACAGGCCCTCTTCTGCGACTGTTCTCGGGGGGTCCCCTCGTCCATCTTGGGCACACTTTCAGAGAAAGGGCTTCATTGCTTTCAAGGAAAGGGGAAAGCCTTGGCAGAAAGAGGGCAGGGGGGAAGGCACTGCTGCTGACATTGAGAGGAGGAAACCAATTTAGGAAATAAACGAAACCACAAAAAAAAAAAACCAGAACATACATACAAAAACGGGAGTCCCCGGCGGGGCTAGCCAGGTGGGGAGGGCTAGGGCTCCTGGCTGCGGAAGTTTATGTTTGTGGCCGCGTACATCTGAGTCTCGAAGGCCCGGACTTCCTCCAGGGACATGTCTGTAACACGCAGAGAGGCTCTCAATGCTCGATTAAGTCAGGGGGACAAAGCAGACGGACATGCAGAACGCTCAGCTGATGGCCACCGAGATGCCCTGGCCTGAAGCAGCGCTCGTGTGAAAAGCGGCCTCGGTGCGCAAGGGGGGGATTTCAACCACGAACAGGTGTGCGTGCAAGGCCCACTGGAAGCAGGAGAGGAGCGCCTGGTGGGGGCTGAGGCCCGTGTCCATCAGAGGGCCTGGTTGGCTGAACTCGCAGGGCGCAATCCTAAACTGAGTTAGGCCGGCATAAGCTAAGCCAGCAAAGTTTGGCCGGCGCAAGGGACACCATAACGTATGTTTGGACCACTCTCAGAGTCAGAGAGGCCGGCACACAGGCGTGAGCCATCCTCCCTGACCCCGAGAGTGGTCTAAATGCCACTCCCTTGTATCTGGCATTCTGAGGTAAATTTCTGAGGTAAAATTCTGAGGTAAATAAAGCAAGGTTTGGCCGGCACAAGGCCCACCGTAAAGTATGTTTGGACCACTCTCGGAGTCATCCCCCCTGACTCCGAGAATGGTCAAAAGGCGCTTTACGGTGGGCCTTGTGCCGGCCAAACTTTGCTGGCTTAGCTTATGCCGGCCTAACTCCAGTTTAGGGTTGCGCTCTCCGTTTATGTGACACCCAACGCATCATGGGGAGGGAAGCTGGGGGGCCACGGGAAACCAAGTGCAGCAATGTGTCCCAAGGCCCCCAACGACCTAGCGCCGGTACTAAGTGAATCGGTGTGCAAACGGCAGCAGCCCCAGGTGAGGCCGCCAGATTTTGCCAATGGCACCTCCTAGGAGTGGTGCTCAGTTCTCCCCAACAGGTGGCGGTGAAGGTGAATCAGCCGCCTTTTCATGCTCCCCAGTCTGGCTTCCTCTGCACCCAGAGATGCTCAGCCACTGGTACCTGGCCTTTGCCACTACAGCACGGGCTGCTACCAAAATACAAAGGAAGGAAATCTCGTTTCCTTGTGTCCCAGCACAAAGGGCCCAGCAGGGTAGAGAAAGCCGACAGCAACGGTTTGGACAGCGAAAGTGTTAGTACTGTTACTTCAGGAGGGAGGGGGACAAAGAGCACACACTACTGAACACTGAACTTTCTCCAAGCTTGACCAGTGACGGCCTGGACCGGAACCTGCCCCTCAGTGTAGTAGCAATGCTACAGGGAGGACGGTAAGTATTGGAAGTGCTGCAACCATGAAGGTAAGATAACAGGAGAGGACATGTCTTAAGAAGAGATAGCAGCCGAATGAGGCCAGGGGGCGGGCTTAGCAGCCATGTTGTCGTACTCAAAACATTGCTCATTCCAAGCATTTCAGATTGCTTTTCTGGTACTGTTTAGGACTGAATAGTTTACTCCTGAAGTAAAAACTTACCAAAATAAAAACGTGTGATCATGTAGAAACATTATTGGTAACCGTATTATGATTTAATATGCACTTACAAGGTTTAATTCCGCATAATTATATTACTGAACATACCGGACAAAATGCTACTTGCTGTCTATTTAAACTCGGATTACACTGTTTTGACAGACTTATTTTTTGAAATCTACACAAGCAAAAATAAAACGGCCATGCCCCATAAAAAAAAATGTCTGTTAATGTTCAGAATTTCATAAATATTACAGTAGGAAAATTACATTAAAATCTCTTCATGACACAAGTAGTTGTCAATATGAGAGTAATTCTTTTTTACTTCTAGACTATTAAGAGTATTTTTTTTTAACTTCTACACTCACCCCCCCCCAAAAAAAAACAAATTCTGTTAATGTTCAGTACTCACTGAACGGTAGTTTTATTGAACCGATGTAATGTGAATACATGAATCTTTCAGCGGAAATTAAATCCCATTTTTCGTTCAGCGATCCGCACACCCGTATGCAGAACACGCAGGCATGCTTAAAGACGTTGAGATTAACTTTTACACGCGTGCAGGGAGATTTTTATTCGTGAATTCGCGGCAATCCTCCTCCTTCGCGGCGATGATCTGAGTCAGCCATATTGTTATGCCCATGGCTTCAAGATACTGATGTCATGTCCTCTCCTGTTATCTTACCCTCTATGGCTGCAACACATCACGTAAGTGGCCCCTCCCACTTGCCATCAGAGCCATTCTGAGCAGTGATAGCAATGCCCAAAATGGCTCTAACGGCAAGTGGGAGGGGACACTTACATGGCACCTTTAATACTCCCCCTGTGGCTACGTTGTTGCTTCAATGGGTCAGTTGCCTACTCTGCCAACTACGGCCCATGTGCAATAGCTACCGGTGTTTGTTTCCTGCCATTAAGATAGGAGTGCACTCTAAGAGCACAGTCCTAACCTGGAGTTAGGCCAGCCATGTTTGGCTGGCACAAGGGACACCATAAAGCACGTTGGACCACTCTCGGGGTCAGGGAGGATGGCGCCCGTCTGTGTGCTGGCCTCTCTGACTGCGAGAGTGGTCCAAACATACTTTATAGTGGCCCTTCTTGGTTGACCTATCTGGGCCGGCCTAACCTCAGGTTAGGATTGCGCCCTTAGTCTCACTGAGCATAACGGGCTGAGTAAGGTAAATAACACTGCTTTCAAACACCTCTGGCAACAGCACAGGGTCCGTGGGCCACGCCGCACAGCGCAACAGAGTGTGTTCACGGGAAAGAGCATGAAAAAGGAGTTTCTGAGAGTTGTAGGCATTCAGCGATTAAGATTAAACTGCACAAGTTCGGAATTGGAAACTGGATACAGAAATGATTGAAAATCAATGAACGCCAATCTCAAGTTTCTAGTCCTGATGGTTTCGAAGCCTGGCCTGAAAACCTGCGAGCAATGCAGGGGGGCACGTCAGAAGCTACGATGCGCATGGTGCACACAGCTCCTTATATTCCCTCTAAGGGGCTTGCGCAGGACTGCAGACCCCCGACTGGTATGTGATGTCACAACTGTGTTGCAACGCCCCCCTCCAGACCTCTCGGCTGCTGAGTTCCATGCTGCGCAGAGTCCGCTTCCCCTGACTTATGTTTATTATTATTCCTACGATTCTATGCATACAGATCACAAGATTCCGGGGTGTTTAAAGCAAAGCACAGACCGCCCCCAGTTCCAGGTTTGCAGCAAGATATAGCCAGCGTGAGTGACTGTCGGCCTCACAGTGGCTGCAGTGCTGGGTTTGACCACCAGGGGGATGTTAGAAATGAACCAGAGCAGTGGACCTCCCTGGACCACTCTGCAAGGGCCACCTATTGGAGGTGCCACCAGAAGTAACTGAGGATGATGCTACTGCCAGTTAATTCTTCTCTATCTAATTCCCTCTACCGAGGCTGCTCGTTGTGTTGTGTTGCTGGTCTCATGGCCAGGCAGCGGGGGCCTGGGGCGCCCCAGATGCACTACCAGACACCACCTGGAGTACCACCTCAGTGGCGTGAGGACCACTGATTGGCTGATGGAGAGAAGGGGTGTCACGCCCGTTTCATGCAGTGGGCCGAACAGCATCCACGGCACCTGCTGAAGGCTGGAAGTGACCTCATGCAGCAGGACGTGACCTCATGAAGCAGAGGAGGCAGTGGTGTCATTCAAATGATTTAGGAACTCACTATTGAGTTCAAATTCAAATGTTGGAAGAAAAAAAACCCCCGGAAGCAGCCACGGAGCCCGTTAGGATCCGGAACGCCTGTTCTGGTCCGTTCCCCCTGAATGACATCACTGCCTTCTCCCCAGTGGGCTGCAGACTCACCAGAGCGGCTGCTGATTCCACGTGTGTGGCTGGAGAGAGCGAGGAAGGGGGTTATGCAGGACAGGACTTCCCCACTGCAGCCCTTCCTCCTTCGCCCCCCTAGGAATCCGGAGTCATTCCCTTTAACCCTCTGAGTGCCGGCCAACCAAGAAGAAAAGCTCTTTGCAGAGGAATTGGGAGGGGGGAGGAGGGAGAGTGAAGTGGGCGGAGTCAGCCCTAATTTTAACTAGTGGAACTGAGTTTCCCCACATTCCCCCTGCATGACATCACTGAGAGGAGGGCCAGAAAGAAGCACTTTGTTCTGACACAGAAACTGCCTGCAAATGGCAGAAGAGAGAACGTGCAGCTCTTGTTCACCATTCCCAGAGATGGGAGAGTCACATTATACTGGGGGGTGGAGGAACTGCTTCCGGGGGCCACACCTGGCCTGTGGGCCACCGGTTTGGCACCTAGAGCCCCTTTCAGGGCTTTCAAAGCTTTCTCCCCCTGCCCCGCTGTTGCCTCTCCTCCTGGCCTCGCCTGCTGCAAATCCCCCTTTGCTTTGGCTCGCCATTGAGGAAAGGAGGCCTTTTCCCCCTGCTGAAGCATCCTTTTCGCCCTCGCTCTCCACCGCCACCCAGCAAAGGCTGGAACTCCTTTGGGAAGCCCCCCCTCCCCCCGCAGAATTGCCACTGGCCACCGGCTGCTTCCTTCAGCCTTTCTCTGGCACTCAGACCTGAGATTTCCAAGCTGGAGTTTCCACGAGAGCCTGGGCAGCCCCCTGCCAGATCTCCTGCACTGAGCAGGAGGGGAGGACCAGGTGTCCGACAAAGCCCCTGCAATGCTGGGGTGCAGCCCCCTTGGAAAGGCGACCTCTGGTTAAGTTTTGTTTCTCTGCTGGCACCTGTCCTCCTCTCTCCTGCCACAAGGGGGCAGCAAAGCCAAGCACACGGCTCACCTGGTTGGCTGGCACCTGGAAGTTAAAGCATAGCTGAACAGGGCGCTGGGGGGGGGGGAAGGCCTCACTACATAAGGGCCGAACTTTGCTGGCCCAACTGTGCCGGCCTAACTCCAGGTTAGGACTGTGCCCTCAAGTCTTGCCTACCTCATAAGGCTGTTGTGAGCAACCCCGTGCTGGGGAAGGAAGCTCATCTTGCAAGGGAAGATGTCCTGTGTGCAGGGCAGAACTATTTGCCAAGAACGGAGACCTGGAGCCCTCCACAGCAGAGCTGAGGATGACACCGTAAAGAAAGCTCCTTTACAGCAATCGCCTGGAGCAAGCTGCATGACGTGACCCTGACTCTAAAAGGCCAAGGGGAGTCTGTCTCTGTCTCCCCTGCGGCCTTGACGCGGAGCCTGTAGATCAGACGAGAAAGCTTCATTCGTGGGACTGAGGCATAAACATGTGGAGTCACCAGGTAGGGAAATGGCCTTGATGTCGCTTTGTGTCTGGGATCAAGGTAATGGTAAAGGTTTCCCCACGACCGAATGGTCCAGTCATGACCGACTGTAGGGGGCGGTGCTCATCTCCGTTTCTAAGCCGAAGAGCCGGCGCTGGTCTGAGGACAAGCTTCCGTGGTCATATGGCCGGCATGACTACATGCCGTAGCGCACGGAACGCCGTTACCTTCCCACCAAAGTGGTCCCTATTTATCTACTTGCATTTAGGTGCTTTCGAACTGCTAGGTTGGCAGGAGCTGGGACAAGCAACGCGAGCTCACTCCGTCGCGCGGTCTTGAACTTCCAACCTTCCGGTCGGAAAGCCCAGCAGCAGCGGTTTAACCCGCTGCGCCACCACATCCCTGTCTGGGATCAAACCGGGTTTCAAATCGCCACTTAGCTAGGAAGCACACCTGGGGCTGGTTGTTGCCTCGGCCTGACCTTCCTCACAGTTGTGAGGATAAATGGGGGGGTCGGGAGGAGACCCACAAATGGGTCTTAGAGGAAGGGTGAGACAAGAATTAATACATTTCCCCCACAAAAATGTTGGGGGGGGGAGAGGGTGTGGCAGGATAAAGCAGAGCCATCTCTGCACGGTGCTTTAAAAGAAAGAGGTCTCTGCCCCAAGGAGCTCACAAAACAACGAATGAACAAGCACCCAAAAACAGAGCAAAAAGAAACGGGAGCCATCGGCTTGGGAGGAGTTGGGGAGGTTTGAATGCAGCAGGACAGGAGTTTGCAGGGAGAGATTAGTGGGGGGTTACAAGCCGAGGAGGGGAAAGAAAGCAGCTTTCTGTGATCAGCAGCCCGGCGATCCCAGAGACCCCTTTTTAAAAGACACTTTGCTGCGCTCGAGAAAGAGGCTTCACGAGCTCTGGGGGAGACCCAGCTATAAACCTCACCCTCGCTATGCCTGCACACTTCAATTTATACCCCTAAAGCTTGCTCCTAAAGTGACCACACCCTAGAAATGCAAGGTGTGAGCGAGAGGTTTTCTCCCAGGGAGAATGCAGAATGAAAGACTTCTTTGTCTCTCCCGAGCTCACTTGTTTGACATCAAACCTGCAGCATGTGGAAGCTGCAAGAACGGAGCCCCGCTGGATCAAGCTAAAGGCCCAGCTAGTCCAGCTTCCAACAAAGCCCCTGCAATGCTGGGGTGCAGCCCCCTTGGAAAGGCGACCGCTGGTTAAGTTTTGTTTCTCTGCTGGCACCTGTCCTCCGGTGGCACATGGTTCCCTGCATCCTGTTGTCTCTCCCTTGCACCCGGCATTCGGAGATGGCCTCCTTCTAAAACCGGGAAGGGGCACTGACCCATCAGGGCTTGTCACCTGTGGTGGGCTTTTCCGCCATCAATCTGACCAATCCCCGTTGCAAGGCATCCGCGCAAGGCTCACGTAGCTCATAAACCTAGGCTGGACTTGGCTCGCTGCACAAAGGTACCCAGCCCAGACGCTTTTCGAAGGGGAGCGGGCAGATTTATGCCGTTGTAGAACACGATGTGTGCAGCAAGGCATTAGGTAATGAGGATAGATAAAAACACAACGTTCAAGATAACTGGGGGGGAAAAACGTTTTGAAGATGCAGAAAAACTACGATTGGAATCAGCACCTCAAATTGTATGAGAAACATTAACAATTCAATATAAACCATTTTTGTGTTACACCGTGTTATGAGAATCTAATGGAATCTAATGGAATCTAATTCTCACCGTGTTATGAGAATCTAATGGAAACGTGTCTGAACAAGAGGGAGGTAGATAATATATGGGCCCAATCCAGCGGTGTTATCCGGCAACGAGCTGCCGGAACGCTAGGCGGGACTTACCGCCTGATTGGCTGCCCGTTCGTGACGCGTCGCCGCCCGCCCGCCCACCCACCGTGCGGGCACCCCTGGCTCCGGAGGGGGTGCCCACTTGCCTGGGGGGCGCGCTGGGTGCCTAGGCAAGCAGCGGAGGGGCGCGCCAACCAGAGGGAGCCCGTGCGGCGGGCGGGCAGGTGGCGACGCGTCACGGACAGCCTGTCAATCAAGTGGTAAGTCCCGCCTAGCGTTCCGGCAGCTCGTTGCCGGATGACACTACTGGCCCAATCCTATCCAACATTCCAGCGCTGATGCAGCTGTGCGAACGTCCTGCCGTGGAGGGGCTGTCAGGGAGGCCTCCTCAAGGTAAGGGAACATTTGGCCCCTTATCTCAGGGCCACATCGTGGCTGCATTGGTGCTGGCAAGTTCATTGGTGCTGGCAATGAGAACGCAATCCTAAACTGGAGTGAGGCTGGCATAAGCTAAGCCAGCAAGGTTTGGCCAGCACAAGAGCCACTGTAAAGCACGTTTGGACCACTCTTAGAGGCAGGGGGAATGGCGCCCGTCTGTGTGCTGGCCTCTCTGACTCTGAGAGTGGTCCAAGCATACTTTACGGTGCCCCTTGTGCTGGCCAAACTTTGCTGCCTTAGTTTATGCCGGCCTAACTCAGTTTAGGATTGTGCCCTGTATGTAATTATCTTGGGCATGAAGCACAACCACATCACCAATCAAGCAGGTTGCAGGAACCGAACTGGGGAGAGAGAGAGAGAGGCAGGGGCCCAAGGGAAGGAAGGTTATGTTTGGGAAACTGCATTTCAATATGCAAAAATAAAATCTATGCAAGAAATCTGGAGGCAGAGCGGTTTGGAACCCAGGAGTTGGCGGACTTCTCCTCCCCTTGCCCTTCCGGGTCTTCCACACCCTGCCCACCCATCTGCAATCAGAAATGTGACGGAAGGCTACTCACCACACCACTCGTCCACCCAGGCAAAGGCTTGCCGGTGCCCTATCAGCAAGATGTCCCGGATGACCTGCAACCCAAAAATGTCCATTAGATTCCCAAAAGAAGTAGGAGGAAACCTCTTGTCTTTTGGGTGCACTGATCCAAACCAGAAAGGATCTCATTAGCCCAGCGATTCTGGCCCCAGCCAGCAGGTGGCAGCAATGCACATTTTTTCATGGCCACGTCAGGTGCAACAGAATGAGGTGGGAGTTTCTGGACTGTACCACCACAGGCTGCAGGAGGAGGGGAGGAGGAGATCACGTGTCTGAATGCTTCCTGATATGTTTTAAAAAATGCACACACGACAACAGCTTTAATCCACTTTCAATGCACTTTTATTACCCCAATGTATTTAGGAAGGGGGGGCAATCTTGCCCTAGATCCCATGCCAGCTCTCAGTAGCCATCTCTCCCTGCGGTGCTTGCTTACTAGATGCAAGGAGCTTAAGAAATATAGTCCCTGCCTGGTTCCACTACAACTGGGAGCCCAGATTCTGCAGTAGGCCCAGGGAGAAATCAAACTGGCCAAATCCATCCTCAGTCAGCAAGTGAACTAGCATATACACTTGTGTATAGGTATAAGTCCACCTTATGGATAAGTCGAGGGCAGGGTTTATGCCCAAAAGCATGAAATTTGCTATGACCTATGGATAAGTCGAGGGTAAAACTTAGGGATATATGCAGTTCTTTGAATTACATAATTTTGTCTCGGATGTATGATGCAACAACAGTATGGTTAAGAAAACTGACTTCCCAGTGAGTTATTAGTACAGGTGTGCCCCGGTATCAACTGACTCGGTATCCATGGTTTCAGTTATTCACGGATATCATGACTGCTTGAACACCTATTAAAAAGATAGGGAACATTAAACGAATCTTTCACCTTGTAGCAGCAAAACCATTGATGTTCCCCTATCTTTAAAAAGGTGTCCCCCAGTGGTGTCATCCAAATGATTTAGGAACAGGTACTCATTTTTGATTGGCACTTGTCGGGGTCCGCCCACCGGAAGTGACGTCATAAGCCGGAAGTGATGTTGTGGCAGGAAGTGAGGTCATAGCCGGAAGTGATGTCATGGTGCCGCTGCCGCCACGCTGCCTGCCTGCTCACAGAAAGTGCAGGCAACGGCTGCGGGCGTGCAGTACGCATGCGCAGCTGCTGAGCCAACCAGCCGGCGGGGCCAGCTTCGAGTGGGCGGGGCCAGCTCAACTTCTAGGAACCGGTACGCACATAGTGGTGCGTAGTGGGTGCATGACATCACTGGTGTCCCCAACATTCACGTTTTCAGGACTCCATGGTGGGGTCCGGAATGGAACCCCAGTGGATACTGGGGCATGCCTGTATATATGGTAGGTGAACGTGGACCTATTATTTTTTCTTCCACTCTAACCTATCGCACAGGGCTGTTGTGAGGATCAAAGAGGGGATCTATAATCTGCACAATGCATGGCTCTCTGGAGGATCAAATTCCACCTCGCCCATACAGTACATTCACTGGGGGTATTAGCTACACGCTTACCTGTTCTGCACCTGTAAAATGGAAATACAGCAAGTCCTCACTTAAAGTCATTCCATAATAAAGTTGATAAGTTAAAAAAAAATCTATTCCTGGTGGGAGGAACTGTGTGGGTTATCTCTGGCCCACACAGAGATGTGTGAGAAATGTGAGAAAGCTCACATTTAGCGTGCCGTCCTGACCTGGAGTTAGGCCGGCACAGTTTGGCCAGCACAAGGGACACCGTAAAGTGTGTTTGGACCACTCTCGGAGTCCGAGAGGCCAGCACACAGACATGCGCCATCCTCCCTGACTCCGAGAGTGGTCCAAATGTGCTTTATGGTGTCCCTTGGGCTGGCCAAACTTTGCTGGCCTAACTGTGCTGGCCTATCTCCAGGTTAGGGTTGTGCTCTTATTTCAATGTTTTATTTGAAGAGTTTGGGGTCTTGGTTTAGGAGTCTGGTGACGACTTTGTGACCAGACATATGCCTGTTTGCATCTGTCAACGAGCCTCCGGTAAAACATTTCGCTTGGCGCGGCCACTTCCAAGAACCAAGCAACAACTTTAAGTGAGGATCTGCTCGCAAGTGGCCCACCTTTGGCGCCAAACAAGCCTGTGGGGCTTTGCCTCCGCCTCTCACCTTGTGGACGAACTGCTCCACCCGCGTCTGCAGCCCCCACACCTCGAACTTGACCATCACCAGCTTGTAGGAGCACATGATGGGCTTGGTGCGCTCCCGCCAGCCCTCCTGCAGCGGGCCGCGGCCGGTCTTGGAGGAGCTGAAGTATCGGAGGTCCTGGCGCCGGGCGGAAGAGGAAAGCCAAGCGTTAGGGAGGTTCACATTGCCAGCCTAGGTGTGACTACTCAGAAGTAAGTCCCACTGTGCTCAATGGAGCCAAATCCCAGGGAGAGTGTAGAAAGGACAGCAGTCTCACAAACTCGCGACTGTATAGTGGGCTTGTGAAATTATCCGCGGATAAGTTCTGCGGATACTCCAAGGATCTGAGGCCTCCTGGATGGGATTGGAAGCCACCTCTGGTTCATGTGGGCGATTCCAAGTTGTATCCAGGAGGTGTCCTGAGGTTTGGGGAGATGTCTGGGAGTCCTTCTGAGGAGGCTGGCTCGACCCCTGGAGACCCCAGGGCAGAGGCAGATCTAAGGGAGGGCAGAGCTCTAAGTTTTGCAAGAAGCCTCACCTTGCAGTGGAAATCACTCCTCTCCTGCACCGTTTTAGCCAATCCTCACAGGGAACAGCAACATCTTGGTGTTGCTTACTGGCTACAGCAGCAAGGGAGAGGAGGGATTGACATGACAGGGTAAGGCTTCCTGCAACACTTAGAGCTTTGCCCTCCCTGTAGATCTGCCTCTGAGCCCAGGGCAGCCTCAAGGTAAGCTATTGCTGCACCAGGACAGGACCGTGGCCCTCCTATTTCAGTATTGGTGGATTTTGGTATCTCTCTCTCTCTCTCTCTCTCTCTCTCTCTCTCTCTCTCTCTCTGTGTGTGTGTGTGTGTGTGTGTGTGTGTGTGTGTGTGTGTGTTTTGGAATTTATTAGGACAACTAAATTATATTTTCTTTATTTTACATCTCAAAACCCTACTTTATTTTTTTTTTAGAAGCGATATATTAATCAGCTGGCTAGATTCAGGGCACAATCCTAGCCTGGAGTTAGGCCGGCACAGTTAAGTCAGCAACGTTTGGCCGGCACAAGGGCTACCATAAAGTGTGTTTGGACCACTCTTGGGAGTCAGGGAGGAGGGCGCAGGTCTGTGTGCTGGCTTCTCTGACGCCGAGAGTGGTCCAAACACACTTGACGGTGGCCCTTGTGCCGGCCAAACTTTGCTGGCCTAACTGTGTAGACCTACCTAGGCTAGGATTGTGCCTTAAAAGGTGGAACAGGTTTCAATTTCAACTGTTAAGCCTAAGGATCGTCTCAGCAGCAGAACTTTCCGTCTGTCCTGGCTTTCAGCCAGCCAGCAACGGAGACTTCCTCGAGGAGTGTATAGTGCTTTCAAGTGGTAAAATACATATTAATAATAATAATAATAATAATAATAATAATAAATGTATTTCTATACCGCCTTTCTTAAGATCACTAGATTTCTCTAATTACTGTAACTCAAGGCGGTTTACATAGGCAGACTTTTATTCACAAACCCGAAGGTTTTTACAATTTACAGAAACGTTCTATCTTTCAAGAACAACACTCATACAGATCTTTCTTTCTGGATTTAGTCTTCTTTCTTAGCCACCCGTCTGTCTTCTGCTGGCTGAGAAGAGGCTTCCCTGCTCCCACCAGAGACTCAGCTGACTTCAGCACACTCCTCCTCCCACGAGGCAGCTGGAACTCAGCTTTTAATCAGCTGCAGTTTGCAAGGTCTGCCCCTCACAGAGACTTCCGGTAGTCTCGAGCTCGCAACCTTCAGATCTTCAGCTGCTATCTTCGGGCAAACGGAGGCATTAACCCTCTCGGCTAAATCTTCTGCCCAAGTATCATATCATGATACTTATTGAACAGTGAGTAAACTCACTTAACCACCCGGAGATTATTAGTATTTTACCTTTCAAGGGAAGGAAGAGGGTTGTATAAACATTATCACTGAAGTATGGCAGATTCTGGACCCCCCAGATGGGAGCAAAAAATGAGAGCTCAGGCGAACAGTGCTGCTGTTGCCACCGTGATATGCGCACTGGGATGTTCCTCCCAAGAAACGGGGGTCTGGTGAAGCCAGTCTAGACCTTGGTCCACATATACACAATACGGGGCCATACAGGGCCGATCACAGAAGAATGCCTGTGAAGATGAGTGGCAGGCTATAAACACAGTCCTGAACTAGAGGGATCAGAGGTCATCCTGTGGAACTCCCTGCTCCATTATGTCTGACAAGCTCCCAAAGCCACCTATCCATCAATGTTTACTTAAGCAGGAAGGGTGCAATCCTAACCAACTTTCCAGCACTGACCTCGCTGTGCCAATGGGGCATGTGCTGCATCCTGCAGTGGAGAAGTAGTCACGGAGGCCTCCCCAAGGTAAGGGAATGTTTGTTCCCTTATCTCAGAGTTGCATCACCCTTACCCTGGTGCTGGAAAGTTGGTTAGGACTGTGCCCTCAGTTGGTATAATTGATGGCTTGTGGGGTTTTTCCCCCCTTTTAGTAAAATTGTTGTGTGCAGTTGTTGGAAGCAGTTTTATATTTAAGTGAGATGTCCTAAAAGATTCCCACGTCTCCAATTGGTTTAAACTTTTTGAAGATAAGCTTCAAAACTTAAATCTTACTCTGGAATCCCTTACTGGTTTAGGCCTTAACCAAGCTCACTCTATTATAAAGAACAGACTATGGGAAGAGGAATTGCATTCACTTTCTTTGAACATCAATCCCACTTGCTCGCCGCGTTATTTTGACCTCTCTCCTTCTTTGGATCGTAATTCCAATTACTTTTGTAAACTAGTAAATCCCTTGAAGAGGCGAGCCTTTATGCTCGCCAGATTCAACATTTTTCTCTCCACACTCCTCTCGGGGAGGTTCCGAAATATTCCTTTCGAAAGCAGAATTTGCAAATTCTGCCTTCAGGAACCCGACACAGTTCTTCATATCTTGTGCCACTGCCCCGCCCACAGAAAGCTTTGTGAAATCTTTTTAGGTCCGGTACTATCCATCTTCTCTGCCCCCCCCCGAAGCCTGCTTGGGCCACCTCCTTGAGGACTGTTCCAAGACTATTACCGATTTAGTTGCGGAATTCCTGATGGCCGTTATAAAAAAAAAGTAATCTGCCTCGAGTAAGAAACTCGAACCAGGTCAAGGGGTGACTGCAATTTTGTTGATGCTGCTTTATGGTTTATTCTGTGTTTTTAACTTGTACTAGCCTTTTGTTACCCGGGGGACAAAGTATCCCCAGCCTCTATTAGGAGAAGGAATGAATACAGGGACAGAAGCAAGCAAAGGAGCGTAATGAAATTGTCACACTCACTGAATTAGCCCTCTGGAAATAGGACCCTCTCAGATCCGACTGGGTGCTGGAACGCGCTGGATCATTTGTATTGCAACTCTTTGCAACGCAGGCAGTGCAAACCAGTTTCACTTTCGCTTTGGATTAGTCCCTGTGTATCACATAACCTGCAGAATCGCTTGTGACCACAGGGTGGCAGCAGACCTGTAGTCTGCTGTAGCCCTTGGTCTGGACGTTCTAGCCTCCCTCCCCGAAAAAACGGGGGCTGTAGGGGGGTCTGACCCCCGCAGTGTTTCCTTCCAGGCTGCAAGGTACGTGTGTGCCAAGTTTCGTGGCACTTGGTCAAGGCGTGGGGAAGCCTATGCATAACATACATACATACATACATACATACATACATACACAGACACCCATACATACATACACAGACACCCACCCACATACCCACATCCATTTATATATAGATTAATGCCAATAAAGGTCTACGAAACGAACGAACGAACGAACGAAGGGAGACAGCGTTTCCTAAAGCTAGCAAGCAACCAGCCAAACAGCTGAGGAAGGAAAAACATACCACGGGCCTCGCTCACGCTGGGAAGAGACCACACACAACTCAGCCAGCAGCCTCTCCCTGCCGCAAATGTCCTGCTTACCTCGATACTCCGGTAGTAGCGCTCTGGGATTTCATCAAAGGCGATATCCAGGAATGTCACTTCGTGGTCCCCTAAGATTTTCTCACCATGGAAAATCTGGAAGAGCGAAGGGGGAGGGGACGGATTGTCAGGGCAGCTCCCTGGAGGGCAGAGCTCGAGAGTCATGCTGAGCCTTTGGATAGCTCTTTTTGAGCGTGTGAGGAGCCTCATGTAAGTTACTGTGATGTTGTCCTTACGACAACCCCGTACAGTTGCTGCGAAGTAAGCAGCAGATTGGATACAGTCATGCTGTCCGTCAACGGCTATCCGCTAGATGGAACTTCCACATTCAGGACGCAATCCTAACCAACTTTCCAGCACTGGGGTAAGGGCAATGCAGTGGGACGTGGTGGCGCAGTGGGTTAAACCGCTGCTGCTGGGCTTTCCGACCGGAAGGTTGGGAGTTCAAGACTGCGCGATGGAGTGAGCTCCCGTCGCCTGTCCCAGCTCCTGCCAACCTAGCAGTTCAAAAGCACCTTAATGCCAGTAGATAAATAGGGACCACTTCGGTGGGAAGGTAACGGCATTCCGTGTGCTACGGCGTAGAGTCATGCCGGCCACATGACCACGGAAGCTTGTCCTCGGACAAACACTGGCTTTCGAGAGGAGTCCTGCCTTCATGTCCTGCTTATGAGAAATCCGGCAGGCCACCTGGTGGGAAATGGGATGCTGATCTAGACAGACTATGGCCTGACTCAGCAGGGAGTTCTTGCACTTATTCTGGAGTCAGGAACGGCATGACTAGGGTGACAAGACACCATCTTTTGTCAGAACACATCCTGCATTTCAACCATTTGTGCTGGGTAAATTTCAAAGTGTCCTACATTTCTAGACAGACAGGGGGCGCCAGCGTCAAGAGGGGGCTGCCTGCATCACTTGCTTGCCTGTTTGTCCTTTTTCCTTTGATCACTGGGTTGCATTAAAGGACAAGACACCCCCCCCCAAAAAAAAAAATAAATATATATGGGGTTTTTAGGTTTTATTTTGTAACGTCCTCCTTTTTTTTTTTTTTAACGTCCTAGATTTTGAGCGCTGTGTCCTTCTTTGTGGTTATGACATCTGGTCACCCTGGCCGTGATTGAGGATGCAATCCTAAACTGGAGTTAGGCCGGCACGGCAAAAGCTAAGCCAGCAAAGTTTGGCCAGCACCAGGGACACCGTCAAGTATGTTTGGACCACTCTCGGAGTCAGAGAGGCCAGCACACAGACGTGCGCCATCCTCCCTGACTCCAAGAGTGGTCCAAACGCCACTCCCTTGTATCTGGCATTCTGAGGTAAATTTCTGAGGTAAAATTCTGAGGCAAATATGAGGTAAATAAAGCAAAGTCTGACCAGCACAAGGGACACTGTAAAGTATGCCTGGACCACTCTCGGAGTCAGAGAGGCCAGCACACAGGCGTGAGCCATCCTCCCTGACTCCAAGAGCTTTACGGTGGCCCTGGTGCTGGTCAAACTTTGCTGGCTTAGTTTATGCCAGCCTAATTCAGTTTAGGCTAGGTAAGGGACGTGGTGGCGCAGCACGTTAAACCGCTGCTGCTGGGCTTTCTGACTGGAAGGTTGGGAGTTCAAGACTGCGTGACGGAGTGAGCTCCCATCGCTTGTCCCAGCTCCTGCCAACCTAGCAGTTCCAAAGTACCTAAAAATGCAAGTACATAAAGAGGGACCACTTCGGTGGGAAGGGAACGGCGTTCCGTGCGCTACGGCGTATAGTCATGCCAGCCACATGACCACGGAAGCTGTCCTCGGACAAAACGCCGGCCCTACAGGCTTTGAAACGGAGATGAGCACCGCCCCCTACAGTCGGTCACGACTAGACCATTCGATCGTGGGGAAACCTTTACCTCTTTAACTCAGTTTAGGATTGTGCTCTGTGTGGCAGCACTTACATTTGCGTTGTCTCCACAATTATCCTCATACTTGGTCTCTATGTAGATGGAGAACTTTGGCAGAAAGGAGCACTGTGGAGGAAAAACAAACAAAATATGGGAAGAACTGGATGACTGCTATTGAGAAAGAGGCAGGCTGTCCACTTCTACGCCCATTTTCCCTCCTGACAACATTTGCCAAACACCCAGGGCTTTGCCTAAACTTGTACTGAAAAAGGGCACCTCGCAGATAAGAAAACTGCAGATCCAGGGGGAACCCTATCTCCGTTGCTCTCCATCTCCAAGTTTACTGGGGCTTTTTTTTGCTTTGACAGGACATTATAAGCATGCAAGCGTACAGTGTTTGCAGGCAAGCTGCCAGCAGCTTGAAAGCTTGACGGAACTAGATCAAGGTTGCCAGGAAGCAGGAAGTTAAGCAGGAAGCAGGAAGTTATTATGGAGGGGCCATGACATCACAGACTTGAAGCCATGGGCATATCTCAGATCATTGCCGCGAAGGAGGATTGCCGCCGCGGCGTCACGAATAAAAATCTCCCTGCCCGTGTGGTAAAGTTAATCTCAACGTCTCTAATCATGCCTGCGTCAAAATAAGTCTGTCAAAGCAGTGCAATCTGAGTTTAAATAGACAGCAAGCGGCATTTCGTCCGGTGTGTTCAGTAATATAATTCTGCAGAATTAAACCTTGGAATTGCATATTGAATCATAATTAGGTTACCAATGATGTTTCTCCACGATCACATGTTGTTATTTTGGTAAGTTTTTACTTCAGGAGTAAACAAATAAGTCCTAAACATCATGCGAAAACCCATTTGAAATGCTTGGAATCAGCATTGTTTTGGGTATATTTATGTCACCGCTAACCCCGCCCACTAGCTTCACTTTCTGCTCATTCAGATAACAAGCAGGGCCGGGGGTTGGTTAACTTGGGTATGGAGGGCCACGGAGATCGGGTTCCCCCCGTACCTGTGGTTTCCTTATCCGCAAGGGCCCGTTTTTCAGCACAAGTGTGAAAGCAGAAAGTAAGCTCGATGTTGCAACAGAGCTATTTTAAGCATCAGGGAGGCCGGTGGAGTTGGCAGCAGGTCTCCCCAACCCTTTGGACGCCCCCCTCTGCAGCGCTGCCGGGTCCTCTCCCCCAACCCCAACCCCTGCAAGCACTTAATCTGAGTAGGATTTTGATCCTGTGGGATGCCCGGTCCCAGAGCATCTCCAGCAGGTGCCTGTCGAGCCCCTGCTTGAAGGTCTCCAGTGAAGGAGAATCCACCACCTCCCTCCAGTGGCAATCTGTTCCACTGTCGAACCGCCCTCATCGTCAAGAAATGCTTCCTGATGTCCAGCCAGAATTTCTTCTCAGTGAGTTTAATGCGGCTTACTCCAGAGAAGTGGGCATAGGAGCGCAGCCTTACACATATCTGAGCGCCAGCCTCCCTGAAGACGGCTGGGGCTTCCTTCTGGATACAAGTGTCGAGGTCTGCGCTGTGAGTGAGTGGGTGCCCAGGCGGAGAATCAATACGAAATAATTTTTAAAACTATGAACACGAAGCACAAGGCCCAGGGACAGGGAGGATTTCTGCTCAGAACAGCCAAGCAAAAGATCATGCCTTTTTACTCCCCGACCCCAAAGCAAAACATGATAAACTGTATCTTATTTATCGCATGGAAGTTGTTTAAAATTTTAGAAACAGCAATCCAGGGAGCAGAGCGCAGCGACGGATCGAAGGCGGCAGCTGGAACGGCGACTCTTTTGTTCAGCAGCAAATTTTGCAGGGAAAAAAGAGGCACCTTTCAAAAGGGTTGTTCTTTTCTATTTATTATTATTATTATTATTATTATTATTATTATTATTATTATTATTATTAATTGAATTTGTACCCCGCCTTTTTGCCCGAAGGCACTCAAGGCGGCATTACAACAATACAGTAAAATATAAAACTTAACATAAAAACAATTTAAAAACAATATTAAAATAATACAATAAAACAAAAATTAAAACAAAACAACAAAATTTAAAAACAAGCCCTGTGGATCATAAAATATAAAATATAACCAGCCAGCCAGCCAGCCTGTCAACAGTTAAAAGCTTGTTGAAATAAAAAGGTCTTCAGCCCCCGCCGAAATGTTAACGAAGAGGGGGCAGTTCTCAATTCGAAGGGGAGGGTGTTCCAAAGTTGGGGGGCCACCACCGAGAAGGCCCTCTTCCTGGCCGCCGCCCCTCTCACTTCTCCTGGTGGCGGCACAGTCAAAAGGGGGCCCCCCAGATGATCTAAGAGTACGGGTAGGATTATATGGAAGGAGGCGGTCCCTCAAATACCCCGGACCCGAGCCGTCCGGGGTATTTAAGGGCGCAATCCTAAGCTGCGCTGGAATGGCAAGGTCAGTGGGGCCTGCGCTATATCCAGCGTAGATTTGGAGCGCTGAGGATCCCCCCCAGGGCAAGGGCACATGTGCGCCGTTTCCCCAGGGGAGGCTCCAACCTCTCCTATGGGCTCCTCGGATCTGCACCTGCTGTATAGCAGGCAGAGCTGAGGATGTCTCGTAGTCTGAATTGGGGCCGCACAGCCTGGGGGTGGAAGCTCGGATGTGGCCTAATGGCTGCATCCCAGCCCCGCCCCCTTCTGGGGCCAGCACGCCTCCCAGCCCCACCCACTTCCTCCCTCCCTCCCTCCCTCCCTCCCCCGTCTAGAACTGCTCTTCCACCAGCCCAATTTGGCTGATGCACAAGCAGCATAGTGTGGCCTTGGGCCAGTGCCACTGGGACAGCATTGCGGCTCGCGCCAGTCCAACGGCACCAGCGATGACTGCTCAGCACCCCCGCATAGATGCCATTGGGCCGACGCAAGTGGTTAGCATGGGCACAAGGGCATATATAGGATTATGCCCAAAGCAGCACGCAATTCTGGATGTTCTAGGTAGGAACAAAGATTTACTGAATGGAGAAACGTCTTTTAAGACTTACCGTGTACTCTGAGAAGGCGATGAGGTGATTCCAGGAATCCGCAGGACAACAGAGGATACACACACAACACACACACACACACACACACACACACACAGAGAGAGAGAGAGAGAGAGAGAGAGAGAGAGAGAGAGAGAGAGAGAGAGAGAGATGAGATGAGATGGGGAAAACTATCTTCCTGGCAGCCCAGGCAGAGGCAGATCTAAGGGAGGGCAAAGCTCTAAGTGTTGCAAGGAGCCTTACCTTGCAGTGGAAATCACTCCTCTCCTGCACCGTTGTAGCCAATCCTCACAGGGAACAGCAACATCTTGGCATTGCTTACTGGCTACAGCAGCAAGGGAGAGGAGGGATTTACATGACAGGGTAAGGCTCCTGGCAACACTTAGAGCTTTGCCCTCCCTGTAGATCCGCCTCTGAGCCCAGGCGAAAGGCAGCGGTCTCTATGGTTTGGTCCATGGCTACCAGCATGGTTCAGTGAGGTCATCCAACCCAAGCTCCCAAGCTTTATGGCAATCAAATTCATGCTGCCTTGGCAGACCCCTGAAGATTCCGGATTGCACACGCTTGCAGTACGTATGCATTTAAACATACTCAAGAGAGACTGGTTTGTAAACTCAAAAATAAACGTGTGAGAAACAGGCTTGCTACAAGTAGTGCTATAATACATTTCTCAGGTTTCAAGGTGCCTGTCGATTGTGCCGTCAAACGATTCACTCAGCATCGACAGACCCGAAATGCAGGGAGCTTCATTGATTGCTGATCTCATCTGTGTGCACCAAAGCTGTGAGCAGCCATGTGGGTCCATTCGGAAAAAAAAATCCAAAAGGTACAACCCAGCACAATCGGCCCCAGAATCAATCGGACCTCGGCCCGTTCTCGGAACCCCCACGGATTTCCAGAACCTTGGATATGCGAACCTGTAGGTTTACGCCTTCGGGGGAGGTGGTTGGGGGACTCAAGAGGACCCCAGGAAGGCCTTAGAACCACACAATTCTGTAAAGCCTTCCAGGAATATTCTGAAGCTTGGAGAGACTGCGTAAGAACATAAGAACAGCCCCACTCAATCAGGCCAAAGGCCCATCTAGTCCAGCTTCCTGGATCTCACAGTGGCCCACCAGATGCCTCAGGGAACACACAAGGCAACTAGATAGATGCATCTCATTGCCACTCCCTTGCATCCGGCACTCCAAGATAGCCTACCTCTAAAATAAGGAGGTTGCACTAACCATCATGGCTTATAGCCTGCCATGGACTTTTTCTCCAGAAATCTGTCCAGTCCCCCTTTTAAATGCATCTATGCCAGATGCCATCATCACCTCCTGTAGCAAGGAGTTCCACAGCTTAATTACCCACTGGGTAAAGAAGTATTTCCTTTTATCTGTTCTAACTCTTCCAACCCTCAATTTTGGTGGATGTCCCCTGGTTCTGGTGTTGTGAGAGAAGGAAAAGAACATCCCTCTATGTACTCTATCCCTCCCATGCATAATTTTGCAGGTCTCAATCAAGTCCCCCCTCGGGAGCCTTTTTTCTAGGCTGAAGAGCCCCAAACGCTGTAGTGTTTCCTCAAAAGGGAGGTGCCCCAGCCCTGTAATCATTTTGGTCGCTCTCTTCTGCACCTTCTCTAGCTCCCCTGTATGTTTTTTGAGGTGTGGCGACCAGAACTGTACACAGTACACTCCTCTCCAGGGTTCAGAAGGCCTTGGAAGGCTTTACAGACGCACGTCCTGTCTTCATGAAAATCGGAAGTGCATCTCTAAGTCTTCAAAATATAAAGCCTTTCAATTTCCAGAATATGGGGTGAAGGGGAGGGGCGTTGTTGGCTTCCTTTAACTAAAAGGGACGTGGTGGCACAGTGAATTAAACCGCTGCTGCTGGGCTTTCCGACCGGATGTTTGGCAATTCAAGACCGCGCGACGGAGTGAGCTCCCGTTGCTTGTCCCAGCTCCTGCCAACCTAGCAGTTCGAAAGCACCTAAATGCAAGGAGATAAATAGGGACCACTTCGGGGGGAAGGGAACGGCGTTCCGTGTGCTACGGCGTAGAGTCAGGCCGGCCACATGACCACGGAAGCTTGTCCTCGGACAAACGGCGGCTCTACAGGCTTTGAAATGGAGATGAGCACCGCCCCCTACAGTCGATCACGACTAGACCATTCGGTCATGGGGAAACTTTTACCTTTATCTAGGGAAATCTGGGTGTTTATTGACAACACAACAAGCTCCCCCCCTCCAGGGATTCAGCGGCAGATTTAAGTATCCCTGGAACTGAAGCCCTGGGGCAAGCCAGGTCACTGGGAGCTCTCATCAGCCAAGGGGCTTACCTGTGATGGTATATGGATAGTAGTTCCAGGCCTTCTCTGTGATATAGAAGATCCGCGGGGTGACAGCTCGGGCCCAGCTAGGCAGTTTGCTGTGGCAGGGTAGCCAAGTGCAGGGCAGGGCAGAAATAAATTCAAGTTAGTACACCTAAACCCCATGCTTGCATGCTACGGAATATCAAAAAACATTTATCAGAGCGCAATCCTAACCTGGAGTTAGGCCGGTGCAGTTAGGCCAGCAAAGTTTGGCCGGCAGAAAGGACACCATAAAGCTTAAGTCAGGGAGGATGGCGCACGTCTGTGTCCTGGCCTCTTTGACTCCGAGAGTGGTCCAAACATACTTTACAGTGTCCCTTGTGCCAGCCAAACTCTGCTGGCCTAACTGTGCCCGCCTAACTCCATTCATTCATATTCATTCATATTTCATAAATATTCATTCATATGTCATTCATATTTAACGGAGGCATGAGATATCCACATTCTGGACTCGTCAGGTCCTGCCACGAGCCCACCCACTCGGCAGCCGGAATGGCCCTTGGACGGTTTCAGCTGTCTGCCGGTCTCAGTCCTTTTAAGAGAAATCTGGCCATGCCTTGAGCTGTTTTCAGGCACGATGATGGGGAAAAGAAGAGCCCAACTGGACCGACCGACCAACCAACCAACCAACCAACCACTAGTATTTATATACCGCTTTTCAACACAAAGTTCACAAAGCGGTTTACAGGCAAATAATAACATTAAAGTGTTATTTAATCAGACCAATGGGCCTTTTAATCCAGCACCCTGCTCCCTAAAAATAGCAGCAGATAGGGCTCTAGGAGGCTCACAAGCTGCCTGTCCCCCTGCTAATGCCCTCCATAAAAGGTACACTGGTATGGCAGGGTGCAAAGGTACACTGCATCTGACCATGGAGGCTTTGAATTGCTCTCATTTTCAAATGTTTTTATCCCCTCCATTCTCCTCCCAATGAAGTGTGCTCAAAGTGGCTGGCATGTACGTTCAGAATTAAAACACCCCACTATGCACACAAAACTCAAATTAGCCAACAGCCCAGACTCGCAGAGGCAAAAAGGAAAACGGTAAGCAAGAGAACACGGTTTCATTATTTGAGGTTTATGATTGAAGTACATGACAGCAGAGGGAAAACTAAGCCCCATAAACCAGAGAAGAGAAATGGATCCTCAGCCCGTCAGAATGCTGACAGAGAGGGGGGGGCAATCAAAAGAGGGATTTCTTAGAGTAGGGTGCCCCCAGGGAAAAGATCCCTGTGTATGTCACTGCCATAGAGGTAAGATGACAGGAGACGACATGACATCAGTTTCTTGAAGCCATGGGCGTAACAATATGGCTGATTCAGCTCTTTCCCGCCAAGGAGGATTGCCGCGCATTCATGAATCAAAATCTCCCCGCACGTGTGTAAAAGTTAATCTCAACGTCTTTAATAATGACTGCGTGTTATCTTATCGCGGTTCAATAAAACTACAGTTCAGTGCGTGCATTATTTTTGAAGCT
This sequence comes from Lerista edwardsae, assembly GCA_029204185.1. Lineage (NCBI taxonomy): Eukaryota > Metazoa > Chordata > Lepidosauria > Squamata > Scincidae > Lerista > Lerista edwardsae. Next base: position 3,001,156 of record JAJKFI010000053.1, on the reverse strand, counting down.
GTGTAATTTCCTTTTGTTGTACCTAGCAGTCGTATTCACCATTTTCTGACACCCACTGTTAATGGTCTAGAAGGTAAAAAATATATATTTCCCCCCTCCTTTTTTCCCCCTTCCCGTTTACACTTTTTTCCCGCCTTCCATTTTTTTTCTTTCCTTCCCGTTCACACTTTATTTTTCCGCCTTTCATTTCCTACTGTAATACTTATGAAATTCTGAACATTAACAGACATTTTTTTTAATGGGGCATGGCCGTTTTATTTTTGCTTGTGTAGATTTCAAAAAATAACTCTGTCAAAAAAGTGCAATCTGAGTTTAAATAGACAGCAAGTAGCATTTCGTCCGGTATGTTCAGTAATATAATTATGAGGAATTTAACCTTGTAAGTGCATATTAAATCATAATAAGGTTACCAATAATGTTTCTACACGATCACACGTTTTTATTTTCGTAAGTTTTTATTTCAGGAGTAAACTATTTAGTCCTAAACAGTACGAGCAAAGCAATCTGAAATGCTTGGAATAAGGATTGTTTTGAGCGTAACAACATGGCTGCTAAGCCCGCCCCCTGGCCTCATTTGGCTGCTATCTCTTCTTAAGGCATGTCGTCTCCTGTCATCTTACCTCCATGGTCACTGCCACTGTGTAAGTCTCTGCTGACTGTGGAATATGCAAGAAGGCTCCCTCAGCTGACCTCGGGGCAGGCAATTTCATATGGGGGAGACTGCGGTTGGAGAGGGCTCCAAACCAGTACATTGCGTTGAAACCAGTGGCGGACTGGCAGCCAGCGTTGCTGATAAACAGCAGTGAGCCGTGGTCCAGCTGCCTGGTGGCAGTCCAAACGCGAACCGCAGCATCCTGCCCTGGTTTAAATTTGCAGCCAGGACTCCCCCCCTCGACATAACCATAGTGAGACCTGATTGGTTCAGGAAAGGACACAGCCTCCACTGGGCAAAGGTGCTGCCAACCGGGTCCTTCAAGGGAAGTGCTTCCCCATCCGTTTCTAGAACCTAGAGTCATAGGGTCATAGAGTTGGAAGGGACCTACAAGGTCATCTGGTCCAACCCCCTGCCTGTAGCAGGAAATCCTCCTAGAGCATCTCCAGTAGGTGCCTGTTGAGCCTCTGCTTGAAGGCCTCCAGTGAGGGAGAATCCACCACCTCCCTCCAGTGGCAATCTGTTCCACTGTCGAACCGCCCTTAACATCAAGAAATTCTTCCTGATGTCCAGCAGTTTGTACCCACTGGACCCAGTTCTTGTTGTTAAAGGCAGATGAGAACAGATTTGTCCCTTCTTCCTCATGACAGCCCTTCAGGTATTTGAAGAGTGCTCTCATATCCCCTCTCAGCCTTCTCTTCTCCCAGCTAAACATACCAAGTCCCCTCAACCTTTCCTCATAGGACATAGTTTTCCAGCCCCCTGATCATCTTCGTTGCTCTTCTCTGAACCTGCTCCAATTTGTTCAAGTGAGGTGTCCAGAATTGGACCCAGTGCTCCATATGAGGTCTCACCAATGCGGAGAAAAGCGGAACCACAACTTCTCGTGACTTGGAAGCGACAGTTCTACTAGAGTCATGGATCTCCTGGCTAATATGGCCTCTGTCTGGACAAATGAGAGTGAACTCGTTTGTTCACTCTCATCCAGCCCTTCACTCACCCTGGGCAATGATTCAGGATTTCCATAACCTTCCCAGGGACAGATGCAATGAAATACGGGGCTCGGCCTCATCCCTGTATTGGCGACATCCCATCCTGAACCCAAAAATCTCCTCCAGTGGTTTCATGCAAACACAGAACCACATGGGCAGAGGCGTAACTAGGGTGTACTTGCCCTGGGCACAAGGGGGAGGGGGGCTCAAAGCTTGCCAACGCCCCCTTTTACACAGAGAACTCAGAAGTGACACAATGATGTCATGTGACATAGTGACATCACTGCCCCAGGCACAGAGCTTCTAGTTATGCCTCTGCACATGCGGGACAACACAAAGCCCTGCGGGATGATGCTGACAGATTCCTTCTCCTCCATCACTGGAAAACATTCTAGGGCAGACAGTGAGAGCGCAATCCTAGCCTGGAGTGAGGTTGGCCTAGTTGGGCCCGCAAAGTTTGGCCGGCACAAGGGCCGCCGTAAAGCGCGTTTGGACCACTCTTGGAGGCAGGGAGGAGGGTGCACATCTGCCTCTGTGCTGGCCTCCCTGCCTCTGAGAGTGGTCCAAACGTATTTTATGGGGTCCCTTAACTGGGACCCCAAACATATTTTATGGGGTCCCAAACTGTGCTGGCCTAACTGGGCCGGCCTAACTCCAGGTGAGGACTGCCTCCTGTGGTGTTCAGAAAGGATGCAGCGTCTGCCACTTTTGTCATGAAACCCCGCGTAGCATCTTCCTGGCCTCCCACCCAGCCCAACAGCCTTTCCCTGGTGGTCCTGGCATCCTGCATCCGGGAATGAGCACACAGGCATCTCCAGCACAGCACCTGCTGCCGAGGAAGGAGATGGACGGGCCGTGTGAGTTTCACGGGACCCAGAATCCCACTCTGTTGTGCAGGAATCAGTGGCTGGACCGCTGGCGTGCTCTCCCGCAGCTTCAGACGGCCAGAGGGACTCCCACAGGCCTTCCTGCAGCCTGACAGGCCCGAGCGGAGAGCAGCGGGGTGGGAGAGAGAGAGAGAGAGAGAGAGAGAGAGAGGAGGCCAATTCAATTTTGCGCTCTATAAATAGCCTCCCCCCAGAGGAGGAGACTCGTGAGAACAGCATCTAAAAATACCGCCTCTCCTGCATGCTGACGGCTCCCCCAGTGGCCAGCCAGTTCACTGGCCTGCTGCAAGGAGACCGACTCGCACAGCCAGAGCTGTCACTGAGACGAGCTTGGCTTCCTCGGGCAGCCCAGCCGAAGCAAAGAGGAAAGGGACCAGGAGAGCCATCTGGGAGCGATGCTCGCTGCTGCAGGCCCAGCACAAAGGCTGGCAAGAAGAAAAATCATGGCTGTGCAGTGCTGGAATGGAACGAAAAAATCAGCACGGCAATCTGGTCTACGAGTCTGTGAAATTTGGAGTCAAATAAATCTAGCCCCCCCCCAAATTATACCACTACCTTCTTAATCCCAGAAGGTAGTTGCAAACCTTGCACAGGTGCAGATGAGTGTGGCTGATGAATTAAAGCCTGCCCACTGATTGGCCTCAGTATATTGCCCTAGGTATAAAGCTAGGATGAGAGATGGGGAGGGAACTGAAGGGAGCTGGGATGGGACCTGGGAAGGTCCTGGAGGAGGGCACCAGGTAGGTGCTGGACTGCAGGCTTGGTAGGTACTGGAGGATGGTACCATGGATGGATGGATGGATGGATGGATGGATGGATGGATGGATGGATG
>JAJKFI010000053.1:2985336-2997783 GCA_029204185.1 Lerista edwardsae | reverse complement strand
ATGGATGGATGGATGGATGGATGGATGGATGGATGGATGGATGGATGGATTGCTGACTGCCTGAAGGACTGAGGAACTGGCTGAAAGACTGGAGAAGGTAAGCTGACTGTGGGGAACAGTTGTTTGGCTGCAATGCCCCTGGAGCCGCCAAAGGGAGGAGGCAGTTGTAGCTGAGACAAGCTGGCTGCCTATTGTTTGGTGGTGGGGTATTTTGAGCTAAGCCAGCGATGAGGGCAGTCTGGAGGAGGCTGGCCAGCCAGTGATCCCAAACAAAAGCTGCAGAAAGAGAGGAGGCCCAGTGGGTGACTGAACCCCTCCCTCTTGCCTATCTCGGAGGCTGCTCTGTGGGGAAAGTAGTTAGCCTAATGTGGGCATTGAGGACCTTGGGGAGGCCCAGCAGGGAATTTGGCGGAATCTAACTGTAAGTTCTCTGTTGCAGGATGGGATTTGGCGGAACAGGCAGCTCGGTGGGTGGGCCAGCCCAGGGAGGGGGGAGGAGAAAGACATGGCCCTTAGGCAGTATCCTAACTCCTGTCCCTGGGCTGGACGGCTCAGGCCACTCCTGGCTGCTTGGACCTGAGCCTGCTATTTTGCCGGCTCCGATCTGAGCAGCCCCATAGGGCTGGCTGGGGCTTACCCTGGGGCCAGGGGAAAATATCTCCTTGCCCCGCAGTGAGCTTCAGCTGCCTCCCAGCTTGTGTGAGGATACAGGGCAGGTCCGTTGGCCTGCCTGCTCCAACGCAGGTTAGGACTGGGCTGTCAGTCGAATAACCAAAACGGCCTTTCCTCGAATGTCAAGCTGCCTTGAGCTGGTGCTCTCGGAGACCCTGGAGGGGTAGCACGGAAAGCAGAACGGAGGAGGAGCAGCAAAGACATTGAGGAGAGGAGGGGGTGGTTCTCCTTTTCCACCTACAGGGGGCGTTCTGTCGCGGAGGAGAGGTGCCTCCTGCCTCCTCCAGCAGACTTGCGGAGTGACAGGCTAATGATGGGGCAGGCAGAATGGCACACAAAAGGTAATTGTCACACGACGGCAGTGAGACAAGGAACCTGACCTCTGCAAGGTTCTGTTCTGTGGGGACTGGAAGAGGCAATGAGAGACGGAGGACCAAAATGCGAAGAGGCCAGGAGGATCCGCAGAATGAGTGTGGTCCGGAATCTGGAACCGCATCGGCCCAAACGAGGCTTGGCTTCCCAGAATGCTTTGGCTCGGCCTCCTGATTGGATGGCTCCATTCGGAGGCAGGGATGGAGCGCTGCTGACTGTGGTTCAGCCCTCCAGTTGGGTCAGTGTGGAGCAAATGCCCTGGCAGCAGCAGCAGTGTTTGTCTTTCGCTTTTATGGGTACGCTCAGCGGCGTCATGCAGCCGGAACGCTGGGCGGGAGGAATTAAATGGGTGAGCGGCAGCCCGCCCATTGTGTACCGCTCCGTTTCGCCGTCTTTCATTTCGTTTCGCGGGGGGTGGGGAAGACGGTGAAATGGAGCGGTACGCAACGGGCGGGCTGCCGCTCACCCATTTAATTCCTCCCGCCCAGCGTTCCGGCTGCATGACGCCGCTGGGTATGCTGTCAGCCCAATCTGAAGCAGCGCCGGCGTAGCAAGGCGGGCGCAACAGGGCTGTAACCTAAGCAGAGGTGGCGGCGGCAGCAGTGCAGTGCAGGGCGAGGTTTTCCCCTTGCACCCAGGTAAGTCCCAGCCAGCCCGATAGGGCTGCTTGGATCTGCGCCTGCTGCTTTGCAGGCGCAGGTGAACGTGCGCAGCAGCGGCCCGAATCGGGGCCACCTTGGCTAGGGACGGGGCTTAGGATGTGGCGCAACAGCCATCGTCCGTCGCCACCCACTGCACCACCCCGTGACACCCCCGGCACACCTCTGGCACACCCTCTGCGATATCCTGGCGCTCGACCAGTGAACAACCGGTGCACAGACGAAGGGGCGCCCTAGCGCCAACGCTGCTGCATGCGCCGGTCCAGCACCCAACTGACGGCATGCTGCAACGCTGGATCGGTGCAAGAGTGCAGCACTGGCGCAATGCTGGTATAGGATTGTGCTCTATAGCTGGACCACATGGGAAATTGTCCCAAGAAACAATAACTGTCGCATCTCAGAATCCAGTATGTCATGTGATGTCATGCAGGGGGAACGTGGGGGAACTCAGTTCCACTAGTTAAAATTAGGGCTGACTCCACCCACTTCACTCTCCCTCCTCCCCCCTCCCAATTCCTCTGCAAAGAGCTTTTCTTCTTGGTTGGCCGGCACTCAGAGGGTTAAAAGGAGCGACTCTGGATTCCTAGGGGGGCGAAGGCAGAAGTGATGTCATTCAGGGGGAACGGGAGTTCTGGATCCTAACGGGCTCCGTGGCTGTTTCCGGGTTCCCGACAAGTGCCAGTCAAAAGTGAGTTCCTGTTCCTAAATTATTTGAATGACACCACTGAGTACGACTAACGGCCAAGGGCTGGTACGAACAGAGAACCTGTTGAGCAGGAAGCTGGATGGATTCCAGCTACTCATAAATTGCAGTGACTTCAGTCATGGGGGGCACTTCCCCATTGCATTCTGTGCCTCCAGGCTCAAGTTGCAAGGAATCAAACAAGCCGTGAATCAAAGGCTCTAGAAGAGGGAGAGCTTGGGCTGATTCACACAAGCTGCAGTCAGGTTTTCACTCTTAGGGACCAAACACCTGAATGTGCAATGTGGAGTAGCTGCCCCTTGCCCCACGGATCCAGGCTGCTGGGTGAGCATCGACTCCCAATGGAGTATGCCTCTGCTTGCTCAAAATAGCACGTTCCATTGGTAAAGCCCTTTGCTGGCAAGATGTGGCCACCATTCAGTTCTCTAAGTCAGGGTTCCACATTTGCGTTCACTGCGATGACTGGGACAAGGCCTGCCCAGGTAGGAGAGAGAGGAGGAAGGGGTTGTTCCCGAAGATGAACAGAAATCCCCACCTCCCACCCATCCCGGCTCCAAGGCTGGGCTTTCTTGGGCTGTTGTGTTGTCAAGGGGTGCAATCCTAACCTGGAATTAGGCCGGCACAGTTAAGCCAGCACAGTTTGGTTGGCACAAGGGCCAGCGTAAAGCATGTTTGGACCACTCTTGGAGTCAGGGAGGATGGTGCCTGTCTGTGTGATGCTGGCCTCTCTGACTGCAAGAGTGGTCCAGGCATACTTTATGGTGTCCCTTGTGCTGGCCAGACTTTGCTTTATTTACCTCATATTTACCTCAGAATTTTACCTCAGAAATTTACCTCAGAATGCCAGATACAAGGGAGTGGCATTTGGACCACTCCTGGAGTCAGGGAGGATGGTGCATGTCTGTGTGCTGGCCTCTCTGACTGAGAGTTTGGCCCAAACATACTTGATGGTGTCCCGTGTGCTGGCCAAACTTTGCTGGCCTAACTGAGCCGGCCTGACTCCAGGTTAGGATCGCGCCCTGAGTCTCAGCCCAGGCGGACTAAAGACCTGCAACAATCTTTGGCCCTTGCCATGAAAGCTATTTTATCACAACTGCTAAGAACCTGAGCAGGACTGGGAGACTATCTCCTGGAACCTGAAGGGGCACACCAGGGACCCTCCCCCTGTTACCTGGTGGCGCTCTAGTCCAGTGGTCTTCAACCCTTTTCATTCCCACAAGTTGCCAAGACCCCACAACTGAAGCTTCTTGGCCACTTTGGGGTCCTGACCCCAAGGTTGAAGAACAGGGAGCTAGAATTTGGAAGATATAGATGTATAGTAAATTAGTAGTATATATATATGGGAAATTGAGTTGAATAGGTCGTAGACCTTATAAATAAGGCGTAGTATAGAAAGGGAAAGTAGATAATTAAGTTTTGCATATGTACATAATTGGAGTAATATTGGAGATTTTATTTAGATTGTATCCAAATAGCGACTAAAATGATAAGAATTTATGCGGCAATAAATGTGCGCCTTATGCGTGGACCTGTGTGCTTATTCCCACCTATGTGTCTCCTTTTACTCTTACCAGTTTCTATAAAAAATAAATAAAATTATTTAAAAAAAATAAAAATAAAAGTGAGCTAAAACAACTTCCCCTTAAGGTCCCCCCTTAAGATTACAAATCATGCTGGAGCGGGGGGGGGAAATTGCTTTGCCCAAACACGGTCGCATGCGCTGCACCCATTTCTGCACGGCTGCAGGGACATGCTTGCCAGAGTGCTCAGGCCACGCAGCCGCTTCTCATCCATGCAGCAATGCAGCAATCCATGCTCAACGGCACGTGCATACTCTTCCCACCCCCACTGCCCTCCGGAGCGGCAGGTCTCTGTTGGAAGCCCATTCGCATGTGATGCGGTGGGGAGGGTGGGGGCGAGGGGGGGGCTGAGCTGAGCAAAGACAGCTCCGTGGGTGGTGGAAGAGAGCGGTGGGCTGGAGGCCATTGTCTCTCCTTGAAGACCTGTCAGAATTAGTGACAAGCTAATTGGGCAATGGAGAACAAAGGCAGAAGCTGCACAACACTGACTCAGCAAGGTGTGAGAGGAGGGGAGGGGAGGGGCTGCAGCTCAGAGGCAGACCACCTGCTCGGTGCAGAAGATCTCAGGAATCGTCAGGTATAGCTAGGGAGGCTTCCATGCCCCACACCCTGTAAAGCAGTGCTTCTCAAACTGCGGGTTGGGACTGGGTGGGCCATGACCTGGTTTCCGGGGGGTCCCACAGAGCAAACCTTTGCCCAGAGTTGATGGAACATTTTGTTCCAGATGTTCTAATGTCACTGAAATTTTTTGGGGAAAGGATCAGTCCCATAATGCATGGCGCAGAGACAGATGCCCAAAGAAACCCACAGTACGCTGTATTTTCTCGTGCAGAGAAAATTTTTCTCTGCGAGAAAATTTTCGCTGTATTTTTCCTAGTGCAGAGACAGATGCCCAAAGAAACCCACAGTACGCTGTATTTTCTCAGCCCTGGGATGAACTGGGCAAGCCCCTGACTTTTCTGAGCACACACTTAATACACCGTTACTTGGAAGCTGTCTCCAAAACCCGTTTTGTGAATCCTGGACAGCCAGAAGCATTTCCCGCCCCAGCCCTGCCAAGAGGTCTCCCTCAAAACACTGTCTCGCTGTTTCCTGGCTGTTGTGTGGAAAGGAAATCAGTTTATCCCCAGGATAGTTGTGAGCTTGGCAGAAAAAGTGCCATGGAATGGCATGTGCAGCTCAGGCAACAAGTCAAAGAAACAAGGCTGAGTAGTACTTACGAGTGTCAAGAAAGGTCCAAGGAGGCTTGGGTTTAACACCCCACTCAGGACCCATTCAGAGGCAGATCTAAGGGAGGGCAAAGCTCTAAGTTTTGCAAGAAGCCTTACCTTGCAATGGAAATCACTCCTCTCCTGCACTGTTCTAAATCCTCACAGGGAACAGCAACATCTTGGCGTTGCTTACTGGCTACAGCAGCAAGGGAGAGGGATTTACATGACAGGGTAAGGCTCCTTGCAACACTTAGAGCTTTGCCCTCCCTGTAGATCTGCCTCTGGATCCATTCCCACCCAACTTCCTAGTGCAGATGCAGCTGTGCCAATGGGGAGCAGGCACTGAGAGCGCAATCCTATACCCCTGTTGCGCCGGTGCTACGCTCTTGTGCCGGACGAACACTGTCGCAAACGTGCCGTCAAGCATGTCCGCATTGGCGCTATGGTGCTGGACCGGTGCAAGCAGCAGTGCCGATGCTTGGGCGCCACCACAACCGTCAGCAGCGCCGGTCTTGCGCCAGTCTAGCATTGGCATAGCTCGGTCGGTGCAGGGCCTCTATGAGGTGAAATGGGGGCGTAACTGGGCGGCGATGGGGGCAATGATGCAGGACAGCCGTAGTGCCAAATCCTAAAGCCCATCCCCAGCCAGGGTGCAGTGATGTCATGCACCCACTACGCACCACTACGCGAGTACCGGTTCCTAGAAGTTGAGCTGGCCCCACCCACTCGAAGCTGGCCCCTGCTACTTAACCAGGGAACAGTTGAAGCAAAATATGTCTATACACATCTCTAGAAAGCAAAGCCATAGAAGTTAAATCAACACTAACCACAAGCTGAAGTCATTACAAACATGATCACGTCCATGGCAACAATCATGACCTCACTTCCGGCCTATGACGTCACTTCCGGTGGGCGGACCCCGACAAGTGCCAATCAAAAGTGAGTACCTGTTCCTAAATCATTTGGATGACACCACGGCCAGGGTGGCTCCGATTTGGGCCGCTCCTGTCCACGCGCCTCTGTGCCTGCAAAGCAGCAGGCGCAGATCCGAGCAGGCCCATAGGGGCGACCGGGGCTTACACGGGTGAAAGGGGAAAACCTCCCCTGGTCCTGGATGTTGCTGCTGCAGCCTCCTAATGGGCTTTAGGATACAGCCCTGTTATGTCGGCCTTACTATGTTGGCCTTACTTAGCATTGGGCTGCCTGACATCTTAAAGTAAGGGAATATTTGTCCCCTGACCTCAGGACGCGTTGCAGCTGCATCAGTGCTGGAAAGCTGGATAGGATTGGGCCCTCGGTCAAATTAAGCTAAACTTGGGGGTGCTGCTTTCTTTTGGGCTATCCTATCTGCAAGGTAGTACAAACTGAAAGAGAGGAGATTCCGGCTGGACATCAGGAAGAATTTCTGGGCACTAAGGGCGGTTCGACAGTGGAACAGATTGCCACTGGAGGGAGGTGGTGGATTCTTCCTCACTGGTGACCTTCAAGCAGAGGCTCGACAGGCACTGCCGGAGATGCCCTAGGATAGGAGGATTTCCTGCTACAGGCAGGGGGTTGGACTAGATGACCTTGTAGGTCCCTTCCAACTCTATGATTCTGAGTTGCTGGGGCGAATAATGACTACACAGTAGGTAATTAAATGGCAATTATTTAGCTATTTGAAAACTGGCCATGAATCACTCCAACCGCTCTTACCTCAAAGGCAGGACTCCAAGCAGTGATGTCCCTCCCACCAGGGGGAAGGAACAGCCACGCCCACCAAGGAATAGCCACGCCCAGGAATAGAGCTGCCAATTGGCCTGAGTTGGTCATTGGATCTCGCCCTGATCACTTTGCCTCTCCCCCTCCCTCTCATCTTCTGCTGGCCTCCCCCCCCCCCCCGTGCAAGACCTCAAAAGACAGCTCACTGTCAACTGCCACTTCTTTCTGTCTGCCAAAGGAATACCTCCAACCACTAATATATTTTTAAAAAGCAGAAAGATGAAAGTACCCCTGCTAACTGGGCACGTTTGCAAGTGGTGTTCCCCTTATATTTAGCGGTGGCGGGGGGGGGGATAACTGTCCCTATTCACTCCAGCGCAGTGTCTTTTCCAGCGGCTGAAGCTGGTGGTTCTGCATTTTTTGTTTTGTTTGGTTTTAAGATTGTGAGCCCTTTTGGGACAGGGAGCCATCTGACTTTTCCTTTTTTTGCCTGTAAACCGCTTTGTGAACTTTGTGTTGAAAAGCAGTCTATAAATCCTGTTTGACTGATTAAATGAACCGCACCAAGATCGGAGATGGCGATGCTCCACCCGGGCCCACCACGACAGGGTCTCTGAATTCTGCAAAGTTCACCTGTCGGCCTCTCACCTGGACAGGTGCACCCGTTTCTCTGTGAACTGGCCACAACCGTGGACGGGGTCTTCGTGGGGCTCGTTTTTCACCACTTCCACGCCTTCGCCTTTGTCGCTCTCCTGATGGCTGTGCTTGCTGATGGTGTACAGCTGCCCAACTCGGTACTGTAAGGAGGAAACCCAGAACCACGTTACGTACAGTAGACAGGAACGCCTGGAACCACAAGTTGGGGGAGGGGAGTTTCTCAGGGCTGGGCACCTGTCTGCTCATCTCTCCGCCACATAAATTCTGCCTTACCTAACAGTCTGAGGAGACCCACTGCAGAGTAAGAAGCTTGTGGAGGTGTAAGGGGGTTCTTGCCTCCAAAGCCTCCTGATCCACACACACACACCCCGATACAGCGCACTCTGTTTTGGCACGGCTGCACAAGCAGGGAGTTAGGATACGACTGGGCTGACAGCTATCTAACCTAGGTGGCATTGCAACATCCTGTGGCAGTGAGTTCCATACGTTAATGACACATTTTGGGCATCGGGGGGGGGAAGACATACGATCTTGGGTCGGTCTTGAATCGACTACCAATCGTTTCTCTCGGTGAAACCCCCTCCGCCAATGTCCAGGGCCAGAAGAGAGGAAGAAAATGATCTCTTTAGAGCCAGTTTACAGCGTAACTGTATAAAATCTTCTAGATCCAAAAAGGCATCGACTTTGCACCAGGTAAAGGTAAAGGTTTCCCCATGACCGAATGGTCTAGTCGTGACCGAGTCATCTCCGTTTCTAAGCCGAAGAGCCGGCGTTTGTCCGAGGACAAGTTTCCGTGGTCATGTGGCCGCCATGACTAGATGTCAAGGCGCACGGAACGCCGTTACCTTCCCACCAAAGTGATGCCTATGTATCTACTCGCATTTTTACGTCCTTTTGAACTGCTAGGTTGGCAGGAGCTGGGACAAGCAACGGGAGCTCACTCCATCACACGGTCTCAAACCGCCAACCTTCCGGTCAGCAAGCTCAGCAGCAGCGGTTTAACCTGCAGCGCCACCACATCCCTTAATCTGCGCCGAAATACATGCAAATTAGCTCCCACCCGAACACGGGAAGCTGCTTTGCACCGAGTCGGACGGGTCCATCTTGCTCAGTCTCCTCCTAGCCCCTAAGCAGCTGCATCTTTCCAGAGTTTCAGCCTTGTGGGCAGCAGCCTGCCTAGAGGCAGACAATGGCCTGGTTAAGTATTGCAGGCCCAGCAAGGAGCCATGAGAGCAGCCCCGCCCACTCAGCATGGTGGAGACCTGCTTTGCCAGTAGAAAATTCTAGGCTCAATCCTTGGCAGTTCAATGTTTGGCTGGGAAAGACCCAGTGGCGTCATCTAAATGATTTAAGAACAGGGACTCACTTTTGATTGGCACGTGTTGGGACACGCCCTAGGAAGTGACGTCATAAGCCGGAAGTGAGGTCGTGGCAGGAAGTGACATGAAAAAAGCCCTTTTTGAGGCCTCAGACAATTTTAAACTGACCCAACAGTTGCAACAGTATTCCACAGCACCCCCACAACATGTTAAGGAGGCCTGGAATCATGTTAAAGTGACCCAACAGTTCGAAAACCCCAGAGCAGCTCATTTTTCAGTGGCAAGGCAAGGCAAGGCTCCGCTCGCTGCCTGCCTGCCTGCCCGGCTCTGAGAACATGCAGGCAACTCAAACGTGCAGGAAATTCAAACGTTGCAGGGGGCAGAGTCGACGAGCGGGCGGGCGAATGGGCGGGGCCAGCCGTAATCCTAGAAACCGGTACTCGCGTACCCCCACGTACCCTCTGCATGACATCACTGGAAAGACCCATGGGCAGAAGCATTGCTACAGGGGTCGGACAGCCCATTGCAGCACCTGCAAAACATACTGCACCACCCCCTGCCAAGTCAAGCATGATTATTTTAAAAAAAATTCTTTTTAAAAAGACCAAAACTCTGAGCGCTATTTCCCATCTCTTCCCCCTCCCCCCCAAAAAAAAATCTGTTTTGTAAGATGGCCTGCTGATGATTTGTTCTTGACAAAATCCCTTCCATCTAGAGAAAGTGCCCGAACTAGCAAAATGCTCTGTACTGGTCTATTTTTACACATGACGGAGGCAATGCCCCCCACCCCCACCTCCTTTTCAGTCAACTGAAAGGAAAAATCTGGAGTTTTACCACGAGAACAAAACATGCAGGAAGACATGAGACTAAGTAGATCGCACCCACCCACTCCCTCATCTGCCGATACTTGTTCTCTAAAACTCCGACTTTGCCCAGTTGCACAGTATGCTTTTGGCGGGGGAGGGGGAAGAATCCATCGTTTTACACACCCGCATTGCAGGTTGGATTGTACGCTTCTCCCAAACATCTAGTTTTCTACATGCAGGGATTGGGGTGGGGATATGATAACACAGTGGCATTCCAAGATCTTGGGGTGTCTGAGGTGCGGTGGCAAATGCTATCACAGCCTCTGCGCCCTCCTTTAGCATAGCTACATGGGGGGCGATAAGTATTGCAGACACCACAATGTCCTGTGTAAACAGCCCCTCCCACTTGCCTTCAGAGCCATTCCAGGCGGAGAAGGGAAAGCACATTTCTTCTAAAATATGGATGTTGCTTTTCTGCAGCAAACAGTGGTTTAGAGCGCAATCCTAACCTGGAGTTAGGCCGGCACAGTTAAACCAGAGAAGTTTCGCTGGCCCAAGGGACACCATGAAGTGTTTAGACCACTCTCGGAGTCAGAGGAGACCAGCACACAGACGTGCACCATCCTCCCTGCCTCCGAGAGTGGTCCAAACGTGCTTTACAGTGGCCCTGGTGGTGGCCAAACTTTGCTGGCTTAGCTTATGCCGGCCTAACTCCCATTTAGGATTGTGCTCACAGAGCCAGAGAGGCCAACACACAGACGTGCGCCATCCTCCCTGACTCCAAGAATGATCCAAACGTGCTTTACAGTGGCCTTTGTGCAGTGCCGTCTCTACAGGGAGGGCAGAGCTCTAAGTTTTGCAAGAAGCCTTACCTTGCCGTGGAAATCACTCCTTTCCTGCACCATTTTAGCCAATCCTCACAGGGAAAAGCAACATCTTGGCGTTGCTTACTAGCTACAGCAGCAAGGGAGAGGAGGGATTTACATGACAGGGTAAGGCTCCTTGCAAAACTTAGAGCTCTGCCCTCTCTGTAGAGACGCCACTGCCTTTGTACTTTGCCGGCCTAACTCCAGGTTAGGATTGCGCTCTTAAATACAGTACAAGCAACAAAAACACAACCATAAATAACATGCAATAATACAATAATAGAAATAATAAATAAACATAAAAAATACAACAACCATCAGCAATAAGAACGCGGTAGGTTGAACAGCCAGAGAAAAATAGTCAAAATCAAAAGCCATAGTCATAACGTTTGACCAAAGAGCCTCTCCAAATGGCTTTTCACACCCACAGAAGGCAAGGGCTCCCACATGGAAGACACCAGGCTCAGTCTGGGCCTGTTGCACACATGGAAGCATCTCTATGGCCAAAGGTTCATCACTGGAGCACATGAAATGCAGGCTTATACTGCTTACAGCTCCAAACGACCTTGGCCTGCCCTAAACTGAGAGGCCCCAGTTCCCAAGGTAGGATGGAATCCAGCTAGGCAACAACAATGAGATGGTGAGTGCATGTATGCACGCGCATGAGACACACATGCCAAGAAGGTTGGGGAATCAGCACTGAAGAGCATACAATTCATCCCCCTCTCCAAAGGTTGTGCTAGGATCTGCTACATCTCACACTCACACATACACCAGTTTTAGAATGCAACGCAATCTGACAACAACTTGCCACAAGCAGCAAAACGTGCACAATGTCAAAGTGGTCTGTGGAGTCTAGACATATGCTAGAAGCCGACAGCCACAAACCTGTTGTTGTTGTTCAGCTGCTAAGTTGTGCCCGACTCGTCGCGACCCCCTGGACCGCAGCACGCCAGGCCTCCCTGTCCTCCACTAGCTTCCGGAGTTGGCCCAATTTCATGTTCATTGCTTTGGTGATACTATCTAACCATCTCATCCTCTGCCGCCCCCTTCTCCTTTTGCCTTCCATCTTTCCCAGCATGAGGGTCTTTTCTAAAGAGTCCTCTCTTCTCAGGAGGTGGCCAAAGTATTTGAGCTTCAGCTTCAGGATTTGTCCTTCCAGGGAGCAATCAGGCTTGACTTCCTGTAGGAGTGACCGATTGGATCTCCTTGCAGTCCAGGGGACTCTCAAGAGTCTTCTCCAACACCATAATTCGAAAGCATCTATTCTTTGGCGCTCCAGCTCTCACCACCATACATTACCACAAACCTAGCTCTTGGTCAACGCCAGTATGTGGAATTCCGCACCCAGTTCATCTCCCCCACCCTCACTCAGGTGTGCCAGATGCAGCTGTATTTCGTCTGGCCTTTGGATGATGGTTGGCTGTCTGCCCTCTGGAATACTGCCCACGTTTGTTTATTCCCCTGGTGTTTCCCACCCTCCAATTGTTTCCCACCCTCCAAAGGGCCTGATGAGGAGAACTGGGTCTGGCTTCATTCTTGAACATTCTCTGTGTTCCCGTTAGACGTTAAATCTTTTTGTTTTACTTATTGTGGTTGCACTGTGCTTTGTTCTTCTCTGCAAGCCACCTTGGGCATTTGCTTCAGCATAGGAAAGGCGGGGTATAAATTCTTCAAATAAAGAAAGAAAATAAAAACACACCTGGCCGAATTGTCCCCTCCTTTCAACACTCAAAGTCACCAGATCCTCTGAGGTCAGGATCTGGCCTTTTATCCCTCCTGGATTACCAGGTCAGAGCCCCCCAGCCAGTGATGTCATCTAACGGGCGAACAACCGGAACGCTCCGTGGGCAGCCCCGCCCACCCGTCGCCATTCGCCACCGCTTGGAGCAGCGGCGAAT
>JAJKFI010000053.1:2942554-2984936 GCA_029204185.1 Lerista edwardsae | reverse complement strand
ATTCGCCGCTGCTCCAAGCGGTGGCGAATGGCGACGGGTGGGCGGGGCTGCCCACGGAGCGTTCCGGTTGTTCGCCCGTTAGATGACATCATTGCCTCCAGCCCCTTCCGCCTGTGCTTCCTTCTTCACCATCACTGACTTGGCCCCTTTGCTCCAGCCACCCAACCGCTGGGGTCTCTCCTCCTTTCCAATTCTCCGGACAACCCCAGTCTAGCTTTCCAGTCCTGAAGACGGCCACACACAACTCCACCTTGTGTGCTGTTTTAACCCCAGCGAAACGGAAAACTGCACGGAATCTGGGCCACGAATGTGTCCCTGAAGGTCACTGCCAGCTCCACCCCTCCCACTGGCCCGCCCAGTTCCACCTTCCCCACACCAAAAAGAGCTCACCTCCGGTGGCAGTGAAATGACCAACGGCTGGCTCCATGTCAAGTCCTGGTGCTGTGCTGGCACAGGCAGTAAGCTCTTACCGGCAGCGGAAGAAGTATCTTACGGCACTTTGGTGACACCAGTGCCAGGGATAAGGGCTGACCACCAGTGCTGGGCCACTTAGGATTGCGCTCTCAGTCAGTGACTGAGCAGGGGTTTGTATGGCAAGAACTGCGCCCAGCTTCTCCGCTTGGGAAATGTGGGACGTATATATAAAAGGGTTATATATACGTGGTAATATATATAAAAATATATATTTTTATATATAAAAAGGTTTCTCCACGACCGAGTGGTCTAGTTGTGACCGACTGTAGGGGGCTAGGGCAGTTCTTTTGAATTTGCCCTCCAGGACTGCTGATGGATGGCTGATGGATGAAGCCCCCATCTCGCAAGAAAGAAAGCTCTCCTATGTTGTGGAATTTCTAATAAAGTCAAGTAGGGTGAGGGTTTAGATATGTATTTACTATCCTCAGTAGAGAGAAAATTAGGACAATGACTTAAGTCATTTTGCCTCTCAATATCATCGATTCTCTGCTTGACAATTTCCTTGGCTTGGTTGAAACCCATTGACGACACAGCCTCAGATGACAGCCCCAAGCAGCACAACTTGGAATGAACCATTTTAACCCACTTGGATTGGAAATTTTCCCGCAAGATTAGTGGGGTAAGGCCCTCCTGTGAACGAACAAGTTTGAGCCACTGGTAAATCGAAGATAGGGTTATACTGGCCTCCACAGAAATCAACCCGGTCTCTAGGCGAAGACTGCTGTTGGAGGCATAGCCGGCAACTTGGAAAATAGAGCGTAAAAATTTAGATTGTACTCGCTCTAACTGATTATAACTAGTGGAGGGCGGTCCTACAAAAGAACCATATAAAAGTTGAGGAAGGACTTTCGCCAAATAGAGCTTGATGGCTGCTGGTATAAATTGTCCGCCTCTATTTCTCGTAAACTTGGTGATAGCTTGGGTGGATTGGAGACCCACTTTAGCTGCATACTCGCGATGTGGGACCCGTGATCCCGAGCAGCTAAGCAATACTCCTAAATAATTCCACTTTATTTCTCAGTGCTTTTGAACCATAATGTAAGACGTGTTTTTACCTTAGCCAGATGTAATGCAATGCCTTCTGAGGTATTATGGGGCAGGTTTCTGAATATCCCCTTTAATGAAAGAATATGCCCGTGTATGTCGGGGGCTCAAGAAACGCTGATCCACCTTTTTTTTCATTGCCCCCTACATGATTACGCTCGTTATAAGTTTTTCTCCTTTTGTAAGTTCAGGGCTCATTTGAAGGATGAAGTGGCATTGTTAAATTCTCTCCTCAGGACTTCAGATCCGATTCTTATCCAACAAATAGCGGAGTTTTTGTTCTCCATAGCTAAAATTAATATGAAACGTCGACAGATAGAAGAGTACTCTTAATTTTAGTCTCATTCTATTTTATTATTTACTCTAGCTCTGGAGAGGTAGCCAACTGTTTGTTGTTGTTTGTATTACGGTTACTTGCTGGTTGCTTTATATTTTATATGCCAATAAAGGTTTGTGAATTGAATTGTACTCCTAAATATTTATAGGTCTTAACCTATAAATATTTAGGAGTAAATTCAAAAGGCAAATTCAAAAGAACTGCCCTAGCCGAAAGGCTTTGTCCCTGTGGCACGGGGGAGGTAGAACTTACAGAACATGTTTTATTCCGATGTTTATACTACCAGGGAATTCGTGAAAAATTTATCTCCCCTTTAGTAAAAACAATTCCCAGGATCAGAGGAAGGGGAGTTGTCTAAATTGTTACTATTAGGGTGTAATGCCCAGGTAACAAAGCAATGTGCCAGTTTCTTAGCGGCTGCAGGGAAGATTCGCAAAGTATTGGTCGCTCAAGAAAGAAAGTATTAAGCCCAAGAGTCTATGTTATTTTTGATGTGGTTTTATAGTGTAAGTCAAATTCTTTTTAAATAACTTTCAAGAATGTCTACTTCTGTTTGCTTTTTACCAATGTTTAAGATTTTGATTTTTAAGTGATTTAGCGTGCTTTTATATTCATCCCAGAGCCTTTGTACTCCTTAGATTCTTGATTTGTATATGCATTTGTGTATGGCTGTTTAGATTTTTGATATTTCTGGTCTTCGACCGTAATAAAGATTGACTGACTGACTGTAGGGGGCGGTGCTCATCTCCATTTCTAAGCCAAAGAGCTGGCATTTGTCCAAGGACAAGCTTCCGTGGTCATGTGGCCAGCATGACTCTATGCCGTACACACGGAAGGCCGTTACCTTCCCACCGAAGTAGTCCCTATTTATCTACTCGCATTTTTAGATGCTTTCGAACTGCTAGGTTGGCAGGAGCTGGGACAAGCGACGGGAGCTCACTCCGTTGCGCGGTCTTGAACTGCCAACCTTCTGGTCAGCAAGCTCAACAGCAGCGGTTTAACCCGCTGTGCCACCACGTCCCTGGAACATATGTATAACCGTGATTTATTTGAGAGGCGAGAGTTTGCTTCCCACTGCGTAAGAGATAAGAGACAAGAATGAGTTCCCTAATTTTTCACTGATACACAAAGGCTATGATGCCTGGAACTTCAGAGGTATACAATGAAGCCTCGAAGGTCAAGGTCTTCCCACCTGGAATTGACGTGATCTGAATGAGGGTGCAATCCTCACCACCTTTCCAGCACCGGAGTAAGGGCAATGCAGCTCTGAGGCCAGGGAACAAACAAACCCTTACCTGGAGGAGGGCTCTGTGACTACTATTTGGCTGGAAGATGCATCACATGCTGCATTGGAACGGCTATGTTGGTGCTGGAAAATTGGTTAGGCTTGCGCCCTGCAGGTATTACCCCATAAAGATAAGAGGAGGAAAACAGGAAGGGGATCTTCCACAGCAAATATCAGAAACTGATTGGAATAAGATAGTGCAGTGTTGGTGAACCTATGACACGTGTGTCAAAGGTGACACGCCACGATGTCTTGGGCGGCACACCAGCACTTGCCAACATCCAGCAACAACCGCGTTTGTTTTTGTAATGATTTGTTTTTGTGTAAGATTTGTAATGATTTGAGGGTTCTTTATATAATGCGCAGTTATATAACTAATTATATAATTAGTTGACTATTTTTTTTTAAGAGAAAGGAATATGTAAATAATTGCTTCTCTTTTGTTGGGGGTGGGGAGTGACACGCTAGTAGAGTCAGGCATTTTTGACATGGCAATCCCAAAAGGTTCACCATCACTGATACGGGCAGTGATGTCATGCAGGGGGTACGCGGGGGTACGAGAGTACCGGTTTCTAGGATTACAGCTGGCCCCGCCCATTCGCCCGCCCACTCGTCGACTCCGCCCTCTGCAACGTTTGAATTTCCTGCACGTTTGAGTTGCCTGCATGTTCTCAGAGCCAGGCAGGCAGGCAGGCAGGCAGCGAGTGGAGCCTTTCCTTTCCTTGCCACTGAAAAATGAGTTGCTCTGGGGTTTTAACATGATGCCAGGCCTCCTTCACATGTCCCGGGGGTGCTGTGGAATCCTGTTGCAACTGTTGGGTCAGTTTAAAATCATCTGAGGCCTCAAAAAGGGCTTTTTTCATGTCCCTTCCTGCCACGACCTCACTTCTGGCTTATGACGTCACTTCCGGTGGGCGGGTCCCGACACGTGCCAATCAAAAGTGAGTACCTGTTCTTAAATCGTTTAGATGACACCACTGGATACGGGGCAAGGGTGGCGTTGCCCACCACGTCCCTCCTCCATAGGGAAGGCTATAAAAGCTTCCGGTGGATTTGGTCTGATGGGGCTTCGCGGGTTTTGTGCAAATGGGGAAGACGTCCACAGAGCGGGGGGTTCCTCTGGTGTGTGGCTGGTTCCTGCTCAGTGGATGCCTGAGGCTAACAGTTAGAGGGAGATGCCACGTCTCAGAGCACAATCCTCACCTGGAGTTAAAGGTAAAGGTTTCCCCACGACCGAATGGTCTAGTCGTGACCGACTGTAGGGGGCGGTGCTCATCTCCGTTTCTAAGCCGAAGAGTCGGCGTTTTTGTCCGAGGACAAGCGTCCGTGGTCATGTGGCCGGCATGACTCTACACCGTAGCGCACGGAACGCCGTTACCTTCCCACCAAAGTGGTCCCTATTTATCTCCTTGCATTTTAGGTGCTTTCAAACTGCTAGGTTGGCAGGAGCTGGGACAAGCGACGGGAGCTCACTCCATCGTGCAGTCTTGAACTCCCAACCTTGCGGTCGAAAGCCCAGCAACAGCGGATTAACTCGCTGCGCCACCACGTCCCCTAACTCCTAACCTGGAGTTAGGCTGGCACAGTTAGGCCAGCAACGTTTCTCCTGCCCAAGGGCCACCGTAAAGCACGTTTGGACCACTCTCGGAG
Organism: Lerista edwardsae; assembly: GCA_029204185.1. Classification (NCBI taxonomy): domain Eukaryota; kingdom Metazoa; phylum Chordata; class Lepidosauria; order Squamata; family Scincidae; genus Lerista; species Lerista edwardsae. The sequence continues at coordinate 2,980,146 of JAJKFI010000053.1, read as the reverse complement.
TCACGGAGGATGGCACATAGCTGTGTGCTGGCCTCTCTGCCTCTAAGAGTGGTCCAAGAGTGGTCCACGGTGGCCCTTGTGCCGGTCAAACTGTGCTGGCCTAACTCCAGGTTAGGATTGTGCTCTCAGCGTGCAGCACGTTCTGTTCTGGCACAGGCCTGGAAAGTGGAAATGCTTCCGAGCGCGGCTGCTGGTGGCACCGGGTAACTATGGAACAAAAAAATCACCCGTCCAATTTAGCTCTCCAAGGGACGGCTCCACCTGAAGTCCTCCCCGCTAATCTCCTTTCATCTCCCCACCCCGAGAACAAACCTCCCGTTACGCAACTTCTCGCAAAACACCGTCTTTCTTTATCGGAAGCGGGGGATGCTTTTGACATCCTGCCTCTTCATTCACGTTTCTCAAACGTTGCGATTCAGGCCGGAGAGAGATGCAAACAGCTGTAGTTGAGAATATTTCTTTCCCAGTGCGGTTTTAAAAAAAACAACCAACTATTTATAAAATAACATTAAAAACCATTCAGGAAAAGACGGAAGTCGGGCTGCAGAGAACGTCTGCAAACGAAGTGAGACTTCGTCTGCACCTGGCCCAATGGCCCAAGTTGGAGAAGGGTTGAAGCTCGGGATGGCACACATGCATGCAGAAATCCGGGGTTCAATCCAGATTCAATCTGGATTGCTGCTGCCGGCTCAATGTTGACAGTACAGGCCTGGGGTGATCCAGGCAGCGGTGTCATCCGGCAACGAGCTACCGGAACGCTAGGCGGGACTTACCGCCTGATTGGCTGCCCGTCTGTGATGTGTCACCGCCTGCCCGCCCGCCATGCGGGCACCCCTGGCTTCGGAGGGGGTGCCCGCTTGCCTGGGGGGCGCGCTGGGTGCCTGGGCAAGCTGTGGAGGGGCGCGCCAACCGGAGGGAGCCCGCACGGCGGGCGGCGACACGTCATGGACAGCCTGTCAATCAAGCAGTAAGTCCCGCCTTGCGTTCCGGCAGCTCGTTGCCAGATGACACTACTGGATCCAGGGCTTGACTGCGCTTTGCATGTCCGTAAGCTAGTCACAGTCAGGTCGGCATCTTAAAAAAAAAAATATCATGCAAGTGGAAGCTAGCTGTGCTTTGGCGGCATAATTTCACCTGTTTCGGCCAGCCGTGGGGTGAAAAGCACTGGAACACCCCATGAGCCCGACTCCATGGGGACGGTCGCTTTATTGACTGCTCGAGAATGCCTCCAGGAAGGGGGATTGTTCCAGAAGGTAAACATTGACTCCCGGAAAGCGATCAGGTTCCAGTAAATCCTGAATATGCCGGCCGAGGCTGTTTGTTCAAGCCCCGACGAAGCACGTCAGCTGTGTTGAAACGAGCTACTTTTAGCCTGGCACACGGCAAAGAGGGGCTGAATCACTGGCACACTTCGCGGCTAGCCGGCCCACGTGCGTTCCCAACCGCTAGGCAAAGCGGCGCCGGAGCGCCAGCACCTGTTTTGCAAGACCAAGGCTCCAGTCTGGAAAGAGGGGAGGCCACCAGAAGGCCACTGAGCATGCACAGAGTGCCTCGCGTTCTGAACCCGCCTGGGATTAGAGAGGCAGCGTGCAGGGCAGGAAGTGGTGCAATTCTGGGTAGCGTGTTGTGCTCCCTGCCCTGATTTTGGTGCGATGGGCCCAGATGGACCCAGGACGTAACATCGGGATGGAGACCAAAAAGACCCCAGAAGAGAACATAAATTGCCTGGAAGCTGGAGATCCTTGGTCCACCTAGCTCGGGGCTGTCTATGTGGACTAGGATTTCCAAGGCTCTCCACAGATTTGTCACAGTGCTCACTGTGCGGGATCCCAGGCAGAGACGTGGGAACTGGACATCAATATGGTCACAAGGCAAATGCAGCGCTCTCCCCTTCCACGCTGCAAACCTCATGCTCCTCTCCAGAACTTGCAGTGCCAACAAGCCCACCCAGTGGGTCTGGACCATGAAGGCATAATACACTGGAGAAGCCATGATGTCATTTTCTTGAAGCCGTGGGTATAAAAAGATGGCTGACTCAGATCATTGCCACGAAGGAGGAGGCTTGCTGCGAATTCACAAATAAAAATCTCCCTGCACGCGTGTAAAACCTTTTAATCATGCCTGCGTGTTCTGCATACGGGTGTGCGAATCGCTGTACGAAAAATGGGACTTAATTTCCGCGGAAAGATTCATGTATTCTCATTACATCGGTTCAATAAAACTACAGTTCAGTGAGTACATTATTTTTGAAGCTGTGTAATTTCTTGTGTGTATAATAATGTTTCTACACGATCACACGTTTTTTTTTCGTAAGTTTTTACTTCAGGAGTAAACTATTCAGTCCCAAACAGTACGCGCAAAGCAATGTGAAAGGCTTGGAATCAGCATTGTTTTGAGTACAAAAACATGGCCGCTAAGCCTGCCCCCTGGCTTCATTTGGCTCCTATTAATTCTTAAGGCAGGGCCATGGGTTGGTCTGGACAGAGAGAAGGGTGACAAGCCAGGTGACTGACCCTTTCAGAATTCTAACTCCATAAAAGGAGGAAGGGTCTGGGAGGAGTGAGAGTGCAATCCTAAACTGGAGTTAGGCTGGCATAAACTAAGCCAGCACAGTTTGGCCAGCACAAAAGCCACCATAAAGCATGTTTGGACCACTCTCGGAGTCAGGGAGGATGGCTCACGTCTGTGTGCTGGTCTCTCTGACGCCAAGAGTGGTCCAAACATACTTTATGATGGCCCTTGTGCTGGCCAAACTTTGTTAGTTTAGCTTATGCCGGCCTAGTTTAGGATTGCGCCCTGAGTCTCAGCCCAGGGGGATTCAAGACCTGCAACCATCTTTGGCTCTTGCCAGAGGAAATTCAGGTAGCAAAAATCCTTGCATTCATCCCATGTTTTTTTTCCTGATCTTTGGATGCTTCAATCCAAACGGCTTCTCTGCTCTTCCAGAATCCTAAAAGCAGCGGAGACATTGTCCTGCAGGTCGCCTTGTCTTCTTGGAATCCAGCGTCGGCCTCCAAGCGCCACACGTGTGATGTGGACTGGTTGCCTTCAGACCCGGGCTTCCCCCGAGAGACAAGATGCTTGGTAGGAGCTCACCAACGGGACTGCCAAGCCAATGGGCTGGGGAAAAAGACAGGAAGGCAGGGCCCAGGTGACCCTCCCTCCTCCAGGCCCTGCGGCATCAGCACACCCAGGGTGTCTTTAAGGACCGTCACAGACTCCCTTTGGTGGGGGCCTCTAGACCAGTGGTGTCTTCTGCAAATGAACAACCAGAACGCTGGGCGGGACGTAGGCGGGACTTCCGTGTGATTGGCAGCCCGTCCATAGCGTTCCGCAGCTGTCCTGGCCTCGGGGGGGGGGGTTCCTGCTCGCCGCGGGGGACAGGTAAGGGTCACGCCGGGTGCCTGGGCGAGCAGTGGTGGGGCATGCTCAGTGATGTCATGCAGGGGGTACGCGGGGGTACGCGAGTACCGGTTTCTAGGATTATGGCTGGCCCCACCCATTCACCCACCCACTCGTCGACTCCGCCCCCTGCAACGTTTGAATTTCCTGCATGTTTGAGTTGCCTGCACGTTCTCAGAGCCAGGCAGGCAGGCAGGCAGTGAGCGGAGCCTTGCCTTGCCTTGCCACTGAAAAATGAGCTGCTCTGGGGTTTTGGAATTGTTGGGTCACTTTAACCTGATGCCAGGCCTCCTTAACATGTTGTGGGGGTGCTGTGGAATACTGTTGCAACTGTTGGGTCAGTTTAAAATCGTCTGAGGCCTCAAAAAGGGCTTTTTTCATGTCCCTTCCTGCCACGACCTCACTTCCGGCTTATGACGTCACTTCCGGTGGGCAAGTCCCGACACATGCCAATCAAAAGTGAGTACCTGTTCTTAAATCATTTAGATGACACCACTGGGCACGCTAACCGGGGGCAGCCCCCACCCGAGGCCAGGACAGCTGCGGAACGCTACGGACGGGCAGCCAATCACGTGGAAGCCCCGCATATGTCCCGCCCAGCATGCTGGTTGTTCATTTGCGGATAACACCACTGCTCTAGACTGTCACTGACATGCCGCGTCCTGGGATGAACTCAAGGCTTGCCCACCTCTTCTCCGAGTGCAGTAACTGAATCCCCTTCCCGTCCTCCGGGACCAGCTGAGTAGCGAAAGCAGGAAGATGCGCAGCCGATGGAATTCAGGGGTTTCATTTCACTTCCTGCCAGTCTTGTACGTCCCGTAACAACTCTGCCAGACCAGGCTTGGGGACAGATCTGCTTTCTTCTGACCTGCAGTCTTCCCTTTCGGTTCACCCTCGGCCGCACCCGGCTTTTTTCATTTGGCCTTGTTGACTCAGTCTCCTTTTCTGATGGTTGGTTTCAGTTCCTCAAACTGCAGGTTGCCACACTTTCTCAGACGGCTGCTCGGCCCTGGCAGCGGTTTGCTTTGGCTTCTGCACAAGTGGAATTTTGAATTATGGTGCTGGAGAAGACTCTTGAGAGTCCCCTGGACTGCAAGGAGATCCAATCGATCAGTCCTACAGGAAGTCAAGCCTGATTGCTCCCTGGAAGGACAAATCCTGAAGCTGAAGCTCAAAGACTTTGGCCACCTCATGAGAAGAGAGGACTCTTCAGAAAAGACCCTCATGCTGGGAAAGACTGAAGGCAAAAGGAGAAGGGGGCGGCAGAGGGTGAGATGGTCAGAGAGTGTCACCGAAGTGATGAACATGAAATTGGGCGAACTCCGGAAGCTAGTGGAGGACAGGGAGGCCTGGCGTGCTGCGGTCCAGGGGGTCGCGAAGAGTCGGGCACGACTTAGCGACTGAACAACAACAAGTGGGAATCTGCCAGATTTGGGGGGTCCCTTTACAATCCAGGAGGGGAGATTTTCCAGGTAGTCTCTGACCTGGCTTTCATTCCCTTGGCTCTTTCAGCGAAGACTTTCCAAATACCCTCCCCCCCAGACGGAAACAGGTAAAGGCCGGCGAGTTTTTGTTAACCGTTCTGCTGGACGCCTGTTCTGCCCCTCGCATCAAACCCTCCTTAGAGGCGTAGCATCCTTAGTGCAGGTAGATACAGACGTATTTTCTGAAGAAATGGTCCCCCAAGGGATGGTTTCCCTCTTTCCCAGGACAAAACCCTCCAACCTGGAGACTTCCTTCCTTAGCACTTGTCATCCTGAGGGTGGGACGATGCTTTTGTCCCCCAGAAAGCTTTGGTGAGATCCCGCTCTTTCTCTGCCTCTTCAGGTCACCTACCAGGGCTTCAAGAGAGCCAACACTGGACTGGGAAGGGGTACCCTCAATTCACCCTCTCGTTCACTGGATTTGAAGATGAAGAAAGGAACCAAAGTGGAAACATGGAGGACACTGATGGCCTAAGAGCAGGAGACACTCTAGCCCTCTCTTCTCTACTCCTCCACACTTCCCTTGTTTGCTTTCATGCCTAACTGCCTTCGCTTGCCCTCAGCGACATTGTCAATGCAGCCTAATCCAATCAGCTACATTATATTCCTGATAGGATTCCTGATTGGCTTGGACCACCCATCAGACAAATCTCATGTTTGTTTGTTGGTTTGGACCAGTTTGTTTGGACCAGTCTTGGAGGCAGAGAGGCCAGCAAACAGACGTGTGCCATCCTCCCTGACTCCGAGAGTGGTCTAAACATACTTTACGATGTTCCTTGTGCCAGCCAAATTTTGCTGGCCTAACTGTGCCAGCCTAACTCCAGATTAGGAGTTTATAGTGGATTATAGGAAAAAAAGAGCAGACATTCAGCCACTGTACATACATGGAGTTTGTGTGGAACAGGTGGTGGAATGCAAGTTCCTTGGGACCATCATAACTAATGACCTGACTTGGAGTGCGAACACCGCTGCTTTAATTAGGAAGGCTCAACAACGGTTGTATTTCCTAAGGATTCTTAGAAAGCAACAATTGGCTGAGAGTCTGCTAATCACCTTCTATCGGAGTTCAATTGAGAGCATACTATCCTACTGTCTCTGTGTATGGTTCACGAGCTGCACAGTGGCAGAGAAAAAGGCAATTCAAAGGGTGATTAGGATGGCCCAAAACATCATTGGCTGTTCACTCCCCTCTTTGGAAGAACTATATAAGAATAGATGTAAGAGGAAGATATCTAATATACTGAAGGACTCCTGTCATCCGGGACATCAGCTCTTTGAACTATTACCATCAAGAAGGAGATTCAGGGTATTGAAAGCAAGGACGAGCAGATTTAAGAACAGTTTCTATCCAAGTGCAGTATTGAGTTTAAATGCGGGGTCATAAGTGTGTGTGGAAGCTATATTGCGGGAAGTAAAGGGGTATTTATATTTGTATAAGTGATTGTTGTATGGTTGATTGTGCATATTTTAGTTTTGGTGTTGTCTAGTTTTACTGTGGGGAAGAGCACCTCATTTCGTTGCACCCAGTTGTGAGTGTAATGACAAATAAATTTCTTATTCTTATTAGGATTGTGCTCTGAAAGGCAGGGTAGAAAAATTTAAAAGTTTAAAACAAAAAAAACTTAAAAAGAAAAAAAAACCAGTGCTTCTCAAACCTTCTGGGCTCGCGAAGCCCTTTGTGCTGCAGAGGAAGCACTTGGAAACCGGAAGCAAATGGCGATGATGCAAAACGCATCACGCGATGATGTCACCGCTATTTAGTTCCGGGTTCAGAGGCCAACCGCAATCCTACAAACAGTGGTAACAGGCACAAAACAGATGGAAAAGCCTTTTATGCATGTGAAAATCTCACGCTGCAGCTCTGCAGCGCCACGCCATTTACCGTGGCCTGCAGCGTCGTGGTGCAGTCTCGCTGCTGGACAGTGGGTGTCCCACGATGCCTGATGGGTGCCTTGCAACACACTGGGGGCCCAATCCTAGCCACGTCTCTGGTGCTGATGTAGCTGCAATGAAATCCCCAGGTAAGCGGGCAAATGTTCCCTTACCTTGAGGAGGCTGCCATGTCTTCCCACCACCACAGAGTGCAGCATACTGGGATGGCTACATCACGGCTGGAAAACTGGGCAGCATTGGGCCCTGGGATACTGCAATGCACACTTTGGGAACCTCTGAAGTAAGCCAATAAAATGCTGCTTCTGCTGGGTCAGGGGGCAAGAAATTGGGTTTTCTGTGCCCAGCACCCAAAGGCATAATCCTTGCAATGTCAGCACGGCACAGCTCTCCTTCCTGATAGTAACACTGAAGAAGTTACTCCTGGAAAATCTTCACACCATCCTTGACACTACAGGCCAACCTGCAACTCTCTACAGCAAATGAGTTACTCAGTAATGAGGGAACGCACACCACAAAGGGCGCCTGCCGTTTCTCTGCACTTCAGCTCAGACGGCAGGTCCTAATTTTTCAGTCTGAAAACGCAAAGGAAGTTCCTGGCCCGCGTGTTTGGGCTGGAAAAAACAAAACAAAACCTGGCCGTGAGCAGGGAAACAGAAGCCTCTGTTGCGGGAATGATCAAGTGGTATCCCCAAGCCGGGATCAATCAATCAATCAATCAATCAATCAATCACAGGTATTTATATACCGCTTTTCAACACAAGGTTCACAAAGCAGTTTACAGGCAAATAATAATAAAGTTAAATGGCTCCCTGTCCCAAAAGGGCTCACAATCTAAAAAATGCAGAACACCAGCAGCAGCAGCCACTAGCAAAGACACTGCGCTGGGGTAAATAGGGACAATTACTCTCCCCCTGCTAAATATAAGAGGAACACCACTTGAAAAAGTGCCTCTTGCCCAGTTAACAGGGGTTATGCACAGTTAGCAGGGATAGCGATGTGATGCACCGTTTACCAAGGAGGAAGCTCCCGGGGACGCGGCGGGGCTTACTTCAGAGGAGACCCACCAAGGATCGCATAAGGAGCCGAGCACAAGTAGCAGCCAAAATTGGTGGGCCACTTGCCTAGCAGGTGAGCCAGCTCAGCCTCTACCAGGTCCAGGCAAATCACTTCCACAATGCAAGTATTAAATGTGGAAGTTGGCTGCAGCCCTCTATAGTAGGACAATACCCTTGATTGATCCCTTTCATGGATCCCTTTCATGGATCACTGCCTTGCCGTGGCGAAGGGGCTTGAGTAGCTCAGTGAAGCTGTGAGCTCTGCCATGTAGGGTTACCCAAGATGGACAGGTCATAGTAGAGAGTTCTGACTAAACGTGATCCGCTGGAGAAGGAAATGGCAACCCACTCCAGTACCCTTGCCAAGAAAACCCCATGGATTACAAAACTAAAAGGCTAAACGATATGACACTGGAAGATGAGCCCCTCAGGTCGGAAGGTGTCCATTATGCTACTGGGGAAGAGCAGAACACGAGTACTAGTAGCTCCAGAAAGAGTGAAGTAGCTGGGCCAAAACCGGAAGGAAGCTCAGCTGTGGATGTGTCTGGAAGTGAAAGGAAAGTACGATGCTGCAAAGAACAATACTGCATAGGAACCTGGAACGTCAGATCTATGGCGGCAGAGGATGAGATGGTTAGATAGTGTCACCGAAGCGATGAACATGAAATTGGGCGAACTCCGGAAGCTAGTGGAGGACAGGGAGGCCTGGCGTGCTGTGGTCCATGGGGTCGCGAAGAGTCGGACACGACTTAGCGACTGAACAACAACCCTTGATTGGGACTCACCCTTCTGAGGGCACACTCCTAACTTGGAATTAGGCTGGCAAAGTTAGGCCAGCAAAGTTTGGCCGGCACCAGGGCCACCGTAAAGCACGTTTGGACCACTCTCGGAGTCAGGGAGGATGGCTCATGTCTGTGCACTGGCCTCTCTGACTCCAAGAGTGGTCCAAACGTACTTGATGGTGTCCCTGATGCCGGCCAGACTGTGCTGGCCTAAGTGTGCCAGCCTAACTCCAGGTTAGGATTGCACCCTGAGCCCCATAGCAACAACAGAACCCAGCCTGTATTAAGATCTTTTTTCCCCCTAATGAACCAACATCAAGATCTTCTCAATCTACTCCAGCCATCCACAGCAGTTCAATTGCAAAGGTTCCCACCCAATTTCCTTCAAACCATCCCAAGACATCACTTGGAAAAAGATGCAGTCGCAGGGGCTTACAAGAGCAACGTCTGCTGGTCAAGGAAAAAGTCTTGACATTCCCTGATGGTCTACTGTACGGCTCTACGCACATAATTAACTGATTAATTCATTCCATTCATGACTTGTCTTGGGGTACTTGGGGCTAGCCTAGTTTCTGAAATCTCCCTGGCACCTCTGCTTCAGGTCACATTCCATTTCCTAAGAAGATCCACTTTCATTTTTCCTTTTCTTTTTAAAAACCAGCAAAGTTTCCAGTCCTTATGACAGAGTTGGAAAACCCCCAAAACGTAAACATTGGTTGCTAATGTCTGAGGAACGTTTCAGAAGCCAAGAGGAGAGTTCCAGGGACCCAGAAGTGTGTGACTTCGGTCTTCTGCAAAGCTCTTTGCCTTTCTCGATGGCTGGTACAGGCAGAAAACTGCAAACTCGATGCGGGCACACTTAATGTGCAACATTCATTCACGCCACCTATTTTGGCACAGATATTCGGGAGCTTGTTAAGCACCCAACTTCCAAGCGCTGCCTTTTAAGTCTCTGCGTTTTGCATCTGCTGGGAACGCCGCTCAAGTCTGTGTAATGATCTACGCGGTTGCCACGGCTCCGTCCCTCCAGGGCACCCGGCATACATACCAGACACCCTTAACATGCTTGCTCGGGATGCCAGCCGATGCAAGAGAAACAGAGAGCCCCCATGCGCCTTCTCTGGGCGGTGGCAGACCACACATGTGGATCTGGAGCTTTGGCCAAATCAGGGTGACCAGTACAGATACAATGGAGGACAGGGGGCCTTTCACTTAAACCAAAGGTTTTCAAACTGGGGTGTCGCAACAGCTCAGCCTAAAAGCCTCTGGCCCTTTACCTTTAAGAGGATCTCGCTACTGCTGTCAAGATAATGGGCTGGGGGGAGTTCCTGCTGCCTAACCCAGCATCCATGGAGGTCGGGATTATGAGAGAGAGAGAGAGAGAGAGAGAGAGAGAGAGAGAGAGAGAGAGAGACTGACTCATTCTCTCTACTTGCTCTCTATCCAAATGAGAAATATTTCTAGACATCTGAAGGGCTGTCCGGGGGAACATGCTGGGAAAGGATTCTACACATGCTCAGAAGCACATTGTGTTACAATTCTGCCCAGGGTTGTGCTCTGGCCTTGAAAGCAAGTTCAAAGCTTGGCTTCAGAGACGGGTGGCTGAGAACGGGAGGGCTTGGCGGCAGGCACGGATACTGCACTGGGATTCCTCAAACTGAATTCGCAACAATGGAGGGGCTCGAGCAGAGGACAGACAGACGCAGGGGAAAAAAGACACTGCTCAGAGGGAGGGTAGTAGGATATCCCAACACATTGCCATGGACGTGCTGATTTTTAGGGGCTCACCGCCTCTAGCTGGCCTCAGACCCAGCAGGCTGCCCCTGTGGGAAGATGTGGCGTTGGCAGGTTCAGCTCCACATCCCATGAAGATCACAGAAGAGGCAGCCGCAAGTGTGAGGCTTGCACAATAAAAACATTGCACTCAATTTTCCCCTCCGAGGACTGCGGTTGTGCCTCTCTGTGCATACGTGCATGCAGGGAAATGCACAGATATCTGCCTCCCGTCTGTAAACACACACCAAGGGCACGGCGCTGCCTGGATGCCGTCAAGGGAGGCAGAGGCTTGAATCTGGAGGACCCAGACCCCAAAATCCCGCAACAAAGCAACTCACTTGGAGTCACGCCATACTCTGAATCACTTCTTCCATCCGTTTCATTGGCTGTGCAGCTAATTCCAGCTGATTCCAGTTGTGTAAGCCATGACAGCCTTTAGAGGGCAAGGTGACGCCCAAAAGAATCAACTCGAGACTTTGCAGGGAGGACAAAGGAATAAAAACTGAGCGGGCCAGAAGGAGGCCAACACTTCTGGTTTTTAAGCAACGCAGGGTGTAACCCAGTGATGTAATGCAGGGGGTACGCGGGGGTACGCGAGTACCGGTTTCTACGATTACAGCTCCTGCATGTTTGAGTTGCCTGCATGTTCTCAGAGCCAGGCAGGCAGGCAGGCAGCGAGCGGAGCCTTTCCTTTCCTTGCCACTGAAAAATGAGTTGCTCTGGGGTTTTAACATGATGCCAGGCCTCCTTAACATGTGGAATCTGGGGGTGCTGTGGAATACTGTTGCAACTGTTGGGTCAGTTTAAAATCATCTGAGGCCTCAAAAAGGGCTTTTTTCATGTCACTTCCTGCCACGACCTCACTTCCGGCTTATGACGTCACTTCCGGTGGGCGGGTCCCGACACGTGCCAATCAAAAGTGAGTACCTGTTCTTAAATCATTTAGATGACACCACTGGTGTAACCCTAACCAACTTTCCAGCACTGGGGCAAGGGCTATGCAGCTCCGAGGTAAGGGAACAAACATTCTCTTACCTTGAGGAGGCCTCCGTGACTGCCCCCCCAACTGCAGGATGCAGCACATGCCCCATTGGCACAGCTAGGTCAGTGCTGGAAAGTGGGTTAGTACTGCGCCCTCACACACTCCACACTTCCAACTCTGTTATTTCACAATGAGGACTAGGAACGTTTAAAAGAATTAGGCAGCAACGACCCCAATTCCCCACTGAAAGCCCTGGAAGAGAACAGAGCTGCTGCCTTTTCTGCACAGGACTTGGCATCAGCCCTCGGGGAATACCTGCAGTCGGGGGCAGGGGAATGGGCGAATCGATCCTTCAGACAACGCTTGCAAGGCCGTGTTCGGCACTGCCTCGAAGAGCAGAAAATTGTTCCGTAGAGAAGCTGGGTTTCTCAGTCAGCCTTCTTGGTCATCTGGAAGGGACTCCCTTCCTCGCTCTACAGCTCAGAGCTCGACGACTAAGGGTGGTGGAAAAGGAGACGAGCTGGTGGGTGTTTGCTCAGGCACTGCTTGCAGGCCGGCCGAGGGCCCAAAGCCCCGCTGCATACCTCTGGTTTCCGCTTCTCCTCTGCGGACCTGCCTGTGAGGTAGTTTCCATGACGCACGCTGCCACGGCAACTGAGGCCCTTTCACGTGAGGAGGCAGGAAGCCGCATGATTGACACTCCTCATGCCGAGCCAGGGAGGCGTCACGTGACAGGGGCGGCAGCCGAGGTTGGGGCCTCCCGCACAGGCCCGTCCTGCAAGCCCCCGGCCTGAAATGAGATTCGTGCCCACGGGGCACAAATCTCATTTGTCACCTTTTCCTCTTGCCCTTCGAGAAGCTCAGCAATTCCCTCCATTCTGCACTCGTAGCGAGCCTGCTGGGCAACCTGAGCAACTAGCCCAACCTCACCAGGAAGGCTCTGTGGCCATGTGAGGATTTGAACCCGTCTCCCTGGTCTGAAGCGAGCCACAGTTACTCTTAGGTCAGCCTCAACCGCCCAGCTTCTACTCGTTGCATCATTCGCAATGGGCAGGGGAAGGACTAAGGCAGCAATTTTCAATGGCACTTGGACCTCTATGGTCCTCTCTATGATCTCCGCCTCTTGTGATGTCACTTCCAGCTTCTGGGAGACTTATCCAGGTTCTGCAGCTCTGTTTCCATGGCAACTGTTTCTACAGCAACAAATGATCCATCCCTTTTCCTCTGCCGGCAAAGGAACAGGGACAGATAATTTATTACTACAGGTATGCCCTGTATACCTGTGTTGTACCTGTGTAGAACAGTGTTATTCAAACTGTGGGTTGGGACCCACTTGGTGGGTCGCGACCTGATGTCAGGTGGGTCGTGGAAAGCTGGGAGCAGCCATCTTGGAAACTTCAAACCTTACTCTTGTTATATTTCTTTTGTGAGTGTTAACAGTTTGAGTTTTCAAGTGAAGGTTTTTTTAAAGTTTTGTTTTTAGTTCAGTGCTTTTACATCGTATTTTGTCTTAATCTTGCTTTCTGCCAAGGGTGTTTTTTTTTTTTTTTTTTGGTTTTGCAATTGCTGCAGTCCTAGACCGCCAGTTTGCATTCTAGGCGTGTCATTTGATTATGTCACAATGACAGCACTTCCTGCCTGATGATGTCACTTCCTGCCACAACATCACTTCCAGGTTAACGACATCACTTCCAGTGGGTCCCAACATGAGTGCCATTCTAAAAAGTGGGTCCCAATCTAAAAAGTTTGAATACCATTGCCCTAGAACAAACCTGGAAGAAATTTTCAGCAATGTTTGTCCACTGCGCTCCAAACGCTTGTGGCACATCTGAGGTCTATTTGTGGCACACCACTTGAAAATCTCTGGGCTACAGCCACAGGGCATAATCTGAGGGTAGCTATGATGGAAAGTGAGATATAAATGTGCTAATAAATAAAAACAGAACCCTGCCATCAAAGGGGAGGGAGCAGGACTAGGTCTGGGAGATCTCTCTGCACAGATACACAGCCTTCTAGATTCCTCCCCCCCTTTTTTTTTCCAAAATACGATGCAAGATTCTAGTCCTTGTGGGTTTTGATGGGATCGTTGCTTGGGTGATGTGCCCAGCAAAATCAAAAGCCATAGGAATGAGATTTGCTCATGCTAGCCACATCTGGCAACATCCAGCTCGCCGCGTCTGTCTTGAGTTGATCAAATTGTTTTTTTCCAAATGCTCGCCCAAATAAAATCCAAACCCCACCAGCAGCAACTTAAATCCAGTTAGCGCAAGCAGGTTGGCAGTGTAACCATGACACTGACATCTCCGACCAGCAGCCTCTGGCCATCGCAATAAGCTTCCTCCTGACTCATGCTGAAAGCCAGGCCAGCTCCGTGGAGCCTAAACACGACAGAAACATCGTGGGCACTTTAGTTCCATGAAACTCTGAAGGTCCAGTACAGTGCAATACACACAAACATTACCACTTTGAGTTCAAGCCTAACCTGGAGTTAGGCCAGCACAGTTTGGCCAGCACCAGGGCCACTGTAAAGCACATTTGGACCACTTTTGGAGTCAGGGAGGATGGCGCACGTCTGTGTGCTGGCCTCTGATTCTGAGAATGGGCCAAACATACTTTACGGTGTCCCTTGTGCCGGCTCAGCTAACTGTGCCGGCCTAACCCCAAGTTAGGATTTCACTCTGAATGATGACTGCATTATGAAAGGAAACATCTGGATGGTTCTATGAATTCCTCCCATAGAGTAACACTGATTTTAATAAACCCATTTGAAAAAAAATGAGACTTATGATCAGCTTGCCTATGTAAACTGCCTTGAATCTACTTGACTCGTGTGTACAAGCAAAGCAATATATAACTACTGTAAATAAACAAACAAAATATTAACCCTGCTAATGCACTTTGTAAGTGGTGGGGTTCTTATATTTAGCAGGAGGAAGAGCATCTATTCCTCTTCACCCCAACATAGGTACTTTTACAGTGGCTGTTTGATGTCTCTTTGGCAAACTGTAAACCTGTTTTTGGAAAGTGAACTATTTTCAGTTCTTTTGCTTTGCAAACTACTTTGGCAAAACTTTCTTGTTGAAAAGGAGCATATAAATATTTGACAACAACAACTTTAAAATTCAGACTGACTGACTGACACCTCGAACAGAATTCACCTGATATAACAATAACAACATCAAAATGCCTGGATAATTGATTTTGCAATTCCTGGAGATGCCAGAGTCGATGAGAAAGAACTAGAAAAAGGGTCAAAATATAGAGACCTGGCCATTGTCCATGTGGTCGCGAAGAGTCAGACACAACTTAGCGACTGAACAACAACAACAACAATAACAAAATGGACAAAACACGCCAAAGTAGTCCCCATTGGGACACTTGGAACAGTTTCAAAAAGTTTTGTGAATCATTTTAAACAACTGCAGCTTCCTGAAATGAGACCATCAGATCTTCAAAAAAAAAAAAAAAAAAAGGCCATTTTGTGGGACATCATACATATAACGCCGATATCTAGTTGATAGTGAGATCTCAGGCTGAAGTGTTTTATCAGTTAGAGCGCAATCCTAACCCGGAGTTAGGCTGGCACAGTTAAGTCAAACAGCAAAGTTTGACTGGCATAAGGGACACCATAAAGTATGTTTGGACCACTCTCAGACACCATAAAGTATGTTTGGACCACTCTCAGAGTCAGAGAGGCCAGCACACAGACGTGAGCCATCCTCCCTGACTCGGAGAGTGGTCGAGGAGGAAGAGGAGGAGGAGGAGAAAAAGAAGTTGTTGTTCTGGGCACACCAGCTCTGCAGAGGTTAGAATCTAGCTGTACATATCGAGAGGATCCCAGCAAAGATCCAGTGTTAATCATCCAGGGACTCCATCGTGGGATAATTAACATGGCCCTGAGGAAGCTCTCACACCTTTCCAGGTGTGAACATAGCAGCTACTGATCACGACTTCTTGTACTTGCCTAACAAAAAGAAACGGTTACAGAATGGGACATCCCAACTTTTTGTTTCTGATCAAGCGGCCCCCTCTTTTGCAGGTGCCCCACAAGTCTCCCCACTCTCTCAAGAGGCAGGAGTTGGGGTATTTGGGGAAGACTTTAAGAGTCCCCTGGGGAGAGAATCCTCCCCGTTTCCTGGACGTTTTGCAGCCGGAGGCCAAGCTGCAGAAACGTCAACTTGGCATCGAGACAAAACACAAATGACGCTGACAGCTACAAGATGATAAATGGGAGGAAGGGAGAAGCCAAGAAATTAAGATGCCTGAAGGGTCTCTGGGGAGGCAAGATCGACCTGGGAGCAGCAAGGCCTGGATGCATTGTCATTTTTATTTATTTTTATTTTGAAGAATTTATACCCCGCCATTCCCATGCCAAAGCCAATGCTCAAGGCAGCTTACATGAGCAGGCTCGTCTAAACCACCATTTTTTCAACGGGGATTTGCAAATCTACCGTATTCTTGTGATCTGCCAATCCTCAGGCCCAGATGTAGCCTTCACAGTGTGGTTCTCTCCTCTGGCTGCCTGCCATCAAGACTCAGCAGGCAATCGCAAGTCAAGCCTGGACAGGTCCTCAAGGTTGTATTCCCTTCTTTGCCGGCTGGCCTCCTCACACACTCCCCGCGCAACTCTCACTTGCGGTGAGCTAATCAGCTTCAAAGTGACCCCATTCTGCCACCACAGGTACTGCAGCTTGTCACAGCCTGGCATTAGTCTCCCATCCGAAAACAAACCACAGATTTGGTTTGTTTTCAGGCAGTACCAGCAGCTCAAGCATCAGTCCATACCCAGTGATGTCATGCAGGGGGAACGCGGGGGAACTCAGTTCCACTAGTTAAAATTAGGGCTGACTCCGCCCACTTCACTCTCCCTCCTCCCCCCTCCCAATTCCTCTGCAAAGAGCTTTCCTTCTTGGTTGGCCAGCACTCAGAGGGTTAAAGGGAGCGACTCCGGATTCCTAGGGGGGCGAAGGCAGTGATGTCATTCAGGGGGAACAGACCAGAACGGGCGTTACGGATCCTAACGGGCTCCGTGGCTGGTTCCGGGCTCCCGACAAGTGCCAATCAAAAGTGAGTTCCTGTTCCTAAATCATTTGAATGACACCACTGTCCATACCCCCTGCCCTGGGGTGGCTGTCATCCCACCCCAGGAGCTGAGAGCCTGCACAGGGTCAGCCCAAGATCCCCCAACCACTGAGGCCGTGGTATTGGTGGCCTGGAAAGAAAGAGGCAGAGGCTGAGTAATGACTTCTTCCAAGCTTCATTTGCCAGGAAGGAGCTGGTGGCCCAGAATGGATGGCCAACCAGCTCTCCATGATGGGCAACGGCAGATGATGAAGCTGCTTGTTTGAACTGCCTCACTTTGTGGCCAGATTTGACCAGCAAACTATTTGCCTTTGTGGCTACCCGATCTTCTAAGTTCCATTGGAGGGGAGTGTGGAGGCCCCCTACGTAAAGCAGCTGTCTCTCTCAGAACAGCAACGCAAGAGAAGAAAATGGGTACAAACTGCAAGAGAGGAGATTCCGGCTGGACATCAGGAAGAATTTCTTGACGATAAGGGCGGTTTGACAGTGGAACAGATTGCCACTGGAGGGAGGTGGTGGATCCTCCCTCACTGGAGGCCTTCAAGCAGAGGCTCAACAGGCACCTGCTGGAGATGCTCTAGGAGGATTTCCTGCTACAGGCAGGGGGTTGGACTAGATGACCTTGTAGGGCCCTTCCAACTCTATGATTCTATGAAAGCAGAAAAAAATCCCTCCCCAACCCTGGATAGAGACAGGAAAGAAAAAGAAAGGATCCGTGTCCTTAAATAGGCCATGAAGTGGATAAAAGCATCCTGCTTCACTTTTGCTTTAGCTAGCACAGTGGTTCTCAAACTTCAGTTCTGTGACCCATATTTTAAGAATGGCACTCAAGACAGGATGTCATTAACTTGGAAGTGATGTCATGGGTGGAAGTGACATCGTCATGCAGGAAACCCTGTCATTGTGACATAAATGGCACTCCAGGAATGCAAACTGGCATTCTTGGACTTGCAGCCATTGCACAACCATGAAACACCTCTGGCAGAAAGCAAAATTAGGACAAAATATTATGTAAAAGCACTGAACAAAAAACAATTCCCCCCCCCCCAAAAAAAAACCTCACTTGAAAATTCAAGCTGTTAACACTCAAAAAAGGAATATAGCAAGAGCCAGGTCTGCGGCTTCCAAGATGGCTGCTCCCAGCTTTCCGCGACCCACCTGGCATCAGGCATACTGTCCCGGGGAGGGGGTGGGTCTGGGATGACGCCAACAGGCCACATCCTAGGCCTCATCCCCAGGCCGCGCGGTCTCCTCAGTTCTGCGCAGTGATGTTATGCAGCAGGAACGCGCCGGAACGGCCATTCCTGAACCTAATCAGGGCTAGCTCCGCCCACTCGCCGCCATTCGCTGCCGGCTCCATGATGGACGCGGCGCGAGAGACGGCAGAACCAAAGGAATGGCGGCGAGACCAGAGGGACGGACTGCGGGGCGCGGCTGGGGCGCTTTGAACGGTCCCGACACGTGCCAGTCAACGGTGAGTCCCGGTCACCGTTCCGGTTCCTGGATCCGTTAGATCCCACCGCTGGTTTCTGCGTCTGCCATAAAGGCATGCCCCAGTATCTGCTGGGATTCCATCCTGGACCTGCCCGTGGATACGCAAAACTGTGGCTACTGGGGGCGCCTTTTTAAAGACAGAGGAGCATCTGTGGTTTTGCTGCAACAAGGTAGAAAAAGAGATTCGTTTAATGTTCCACTATCTTTTTAATTGGCGTCCCAATATCCATGGCATCCGCGGATTACTGAAACCGTAGATACCGAATCAGTGGATATCGGGGCACGGCTGTATGCTTTAAGACCCTCAAACCATAATTACTCAATGTTCACCTTGGCGCTGCCAATAGAACAAATCAGCTTCCACCTGTTGACTTTTTGACCCTGCCGTAAACCGCGTGCAGAGCGGGAATAGCGCTGTTTTTGCACCCGGTTAACCCAACCATAGCAAACTGGGTTTCCTCAATGGATTGGGCCGAGACAGTACGGGGTGTATCTTGCCTCTGCCCTATATAAAACTGACCCGCAAAAAATGTGCAAAATATACAATGTGGTGGTCCTGCTGAAAAGTTTGGAGACCCCTGAGCTACACCACACTCCGGCTTGGACAGAGTCTCCATCACGGCTGTCAGTGCAGCATCTGTTGCCCAGACCGGTTTGGTCTGGAACGCTTTGCAGCCAGGTGACCCGACCGGAACATTCTGCACAATCCAAGTGGAAGAATTCTAGAGTGTTCCGTGCCAGGCTGCAGGTGAAGAGTCACATTTTTTGAATCCTTACCCATGGGGAAGAAAAGAAAAAAGAATTCCTGCAGGGAGTAAGTAAACAAGGAAACCTTTCCTTCAATGTGCATTTACTACCTGCAGTGAGGAGTGTCTGCCCAGTTTTGTTTTGTTCTTTCCTCCCCCATGGGAAACAGTCTAAAATGTGACGGCCTTGGCTACCTCCAGTTAGAGAGAGAGAGACCACCTCATTCTGCATGCTTTATTCACTGATTGTGTCACTATGCCATGAAGCTCCTAAAGTGGCTTTGGAAAGAAAGAGACGAAATCAGTGGTGGGATTCAGGGGGTTCGCCCAGGTTCTATAGAACCGGTTGTTAAATGGCTGGGCCCCACCCACTCACTTACCTCGGCTGGCTTCGGGTTTTTTTTTGGCTCTAGAACCGGTCAGAGAACCGGTTGTTAATTCATTTGAATCCCACCACTGGACGAAATGGTTCCCTGCCCCAAAGGGCTCCCAGTGCACCATTGGGGAGGCTGAGTCTGTACCTCTCCTCCTGGCAGTGACAAGGCTGCTGAGGTTCAGATCCAAAACGCTGTGGCTCGGTGGATCTCCTACCCACTGGTACCCAACCCTTGTACCACTGAGACCCACTTTTTCCAACGACACGCCGTTGGGACCCGCCTAGCCTTGCGTGACCAAAACCTTCACCTTAAGAACCTAAGAAGAGCCCTGCTGGATCAGGCCAAAGGCCCATCTAGTCCAGCTTCCTGTATCTCACAGCGGCCCACCAAGTGCCCCAGGGAGGCACGAGACAACAAGATGCCTGCATCCTGTGGCCACTCCCTTGCACCCGGTAACAGTAGCCCTCCACCTTTGAAAGGAGGTTGCACAATCCATCGTTGCCTATAGCCCACGATGGACCTTTCCTCCAGAAATCCGTCCAATCCCCTCTTAAAGGCAATCAAAACCAGATGCCATCACCACCTCCTGTGGCAAAGCGTTCCACAGATTAACTGCCCGCTGGGTACAAAAGTACTTCCTTTTATCTGTTTTAACTCTCCCAACCCTCAGTTTTAGCAGATGCCCCCTGGTTCTGGTGTTTTGAGAGAGGGAAAAGAACATCCCTCTATTGACTCTATCCCTTCCATGCATAATTTTACCAGCTCCAGAAGGCAATCTCCCCCCTGGCTTAGTGAGAAAGATAAAAACAGAGGCTTGAGCCGCAGCTCAAGCCTCTGTTTTTATCTTTCTCACTAAGCAAGGGGGGAGATTGCCTTCTGGAGCATTTGTTGAGCTCCACGTTCCTGGGATCGGGACCGTTCTGGCGGCCTCGCGTTCCGCTTTGCCCGGCCTTCGGTAGGAGCCAAGGCCCGTTTGCCTACTCAAGATTAAAGGCACATGCATGGCTCAGTTTTGCTTCCCATGGGGCTCAATACATTTGTCTCGTCAGCTTGGGGGGGGGGGGCTTTACACCACGAACGACCAAATCAAGCATAGCTCACCTTCCTGCCAGGTGCTTGGTTCAACCCCTGAACACCCACTCAAGTCGGCGGCTCCAAAGATGGGCTGAGCCGAGCCTCTGCAAAGCTTTTTCGTTTTGACTCTGCGGAGGGGGAGCCTGCATTGCCATTCCATTTGCCCAGACGCCCCCCTGGGACGAGGCTACAGCATCCCACTGCATCTGTTCAGAAGCCTCCTGCGGGAGAGGGGAGGGAGGGGAGCAGCACCACTGACCCACAAAGAGGGCCAGACTGTCCTTCCAGCCACTGCCACCATCCTAGTAAGCCCCCCCCCAAGTCTTTCAACACCCCCCACCCAGTGATGTCATGCACCCACTACGCACCACTACGCGAGTACTGGTTCCTAGAAGTTGAGCTGGCCCCGCCCACTCGAAGCTGGCCCTGTCGGCTGGTTGGCTCAGCAGCTATGCATGCATACTGCACGCCCGCAGCCGTTGCCTGCACTTTCTGTGAGGAGGCAGGCAGCAGCAGCAGCAGCGAGGGAGACCCGGGAATAAGGCAGCAAACGTGAGAAGGTAGGCTGCCTGGGGCTCCCGCTCCCTCCAGCAACCCAGATCCAGCGTCCTGGTTCCTCCTGCAGCCTCCCCCCAGCCCCAGCCCCCACGCGGTCTTTTTTTGGCCGCCCGTTCCCCCTCCTGCTCCTTGCCGGCTCCTTGCATTTAACATTAAAGTTAAATGGCTCCCTGTCCGCAAAGGGCTCACAATCTAGTACGGTCTAGCCTGCTATTTAACCAGGGAACAGTTGAAGCAAAATATGTACATACACCTCTCTCGAAAGCAAAGCAATAGAAGTTAAATCAACACTAACCACAAGCTGAAGTTATTCCAAACATGATCCCATCCATGGCAACCATCTTGACCTCACTTCCGGCTAGGACCTCACTTCCTGCCACGACATCACTTCCGGCTTATGACATCACTTCCGGTGGGCGGACCCCGACAAGTGCCAATCAAAAGTGAGTACCTGTTCCTAAATCATTTGGATGACACCACTGCGCCCCACCCCCACCCCCGCAGCCAGGAAAAGTTGCCAGAACACCCTTCCCCAAATGCGCCACTTGCAGACCGGGGACAGAACTCGGAAAAGGCATCCTCCGCTCAACCACTCAAGCAAAGTCTCACGCCTATTGCTGCACGGATCCGACCGACAGCCCCGAATGCCTTGGACCAGCCCTGACCTCTCCCTGGAGGCTCACCAAAGTCAGAGCCTGAGCACCCCTCACCAGCTTGGGTTGGGCCGAAGCTGGCAGCGGGCTGCAGGGTCGAATGGCGCTGTTTTAACTGGCATTTTTCCTCCAGCGCGGCAAAGTCCCAAGCCTTAAAGTGGGGCCCAGCAAGACCTCCCTGGCACCGTTTCCCGGTCCTAGGCTAGGGAGAGCACCCCACCCTCTGCACCCCCTTAACTTTCCCCTGCACTCCCCCCTCCCCAGGTGCGACAGTCAAGGCCCATCAAAAGCCTTTCCTCCTTGCCTGCTTGAACCGCAAACACCCCGCCCCACTGCTCATCACCTGTCAGCAGTGCCACCACCACCACCTTGGCACCAGCCATGCCCGTGCCCACGATTGCAGCCAGCCCCCCTGCCAGAATCCCCCCTCCTCCCAGCTAGGATACATTTGCTTTAAGAAACTGGTAGCAGCCCAATCGGCTCCTCCTCCTCCTCAGCCCCCCACCCACACACGTAGCACCCCCCCCCCGATCGTTTCCTTCCTTTCCTGCCATCCCAGGGGAAGGGCTCAGTGGTACAGCTCCCGCTTTGCACGTGGAACAGTCAGCGCCTGACATCTCCACCGCCAGCAGAGGGAAAAGTCCTGCCTGAAGCCCCCGCAGAACTGATGCCGGTCAGTGCATCTTTACACCGGGGTAGCTCTGAGAACCTTCTCCGGCCACCACTTCTGGGGCGGGACCGTGCTCAGAGGGGGCGTGGAACCGTGCCAAAGCCCGCCGGGCCAGCCCTCCCCGTGCAATTGCACGCCGGTTGCCCAGTGCTTACCTCCTCGGTGGTGAGCGGCATGCAGATGCGGTACTCTTTCACCAGCATGGTGCTCTCTCCGATCCAGGGGCCAGTCCCCTCGTGCAACGGTGCTCTCCCGGTGGAAACGCCAGGTCTTCACCAACCGATCAGCCCTCAAGGATTCTTCCAGGAAAGATGCATCCTACAGAGAGAGAGGAAATCCCAACCCACGGTCGGGGGGGCGGGGGGGAGGAGATGTTAGGGCGGAGCAATGGCTATCCCTGGAAACATGCTTGACAAGGAACTTCAAGAGACGGCATGCTCGCGGCTCGACTCAGATTCAAAGCTCTCTCTCTCTCTCTTCCCATCCTCCTATGCACCTGGCACAGCTCTGCTTGTGACTTCATAATCGGTTGCCATGGCAGCGGGTGTGAGGTCACCAGTCTCCTCACGTGTCAAGCAGAGGAGCCGGAGGAGCCACACGACGGGGAGGTGAAGCTGGGACAGGTGCGTGGAGCACGCGCCCCCCCCCTTCCCGCGGCTCCGAATGCCACTCCGGAACCGTTTCGGACTCATCCAATCCACAAGGGGGGGGGGAAGTTCTCGAGGTGCAATGCTGGGGGGAGAAGAAGCCGAAATGGAACCGAGGAACCCCCCAAGGCCACGTGGCGACTGTGGCTCCGTTCCAGCCTGGGTCGGATAAGGGGTCCGTTCACACCCCCAACGCCTTTTTAATGCCAGGGTACGCGATGTACGCGATGTCATGTACGCGATGCAGTGCACTTTGGGCCATGCGCAGAGTGCCATCCCCTCCCCTCCCCGACAAGATCAGGAGGCGAGCTGAGCAAGTGATCCACAGCTGACAGGTCGCTGTGGGGGCCGGGAGGGGGCCTGCTGCCCCACACCGCCACTCACGTGTCACCACCAGCTCTGCTGGGGTTTCTGGTCTGGCCTGACCACACCACAATGGTGAAGGAGGGGCAACAGCTCGGGGCTGTCTGTTTTGCGGTCCCGGATTCAAGTCCTGGAACTTCCTGTTAAAGGCTTTGGAGGAACAGTGATGAGAAGACCCGTATCTGGGGTGGGGGTGGGTGGGGGGTGACACGACACGTGAAACAGAAGAACCAGGAACGGATCATCCAACCTTTGAAGCTTTCCTCGAAAAACAAAAACAGATGCGTAGTTTCCCTCCCCCTCCCCAAAGGAAGGCTAACCGAAGCTTGTGAATGCCACTAACAATAAACAGTGTTGTGCAATGGTTAGTGTCAGCCTAGGTCAGACCACAGCCCGTTGGGTTTGTATCTCCGCAGCACCATGAGATTTACTAGGTGGCCTTTGGTCAGTCACTACCTAGACAATGGCATTGGGTTGCTGTGGGCAAGCGGGGCGGGGGGCATGTAAGCCACCCCGAGCTACTCAGAGGAAGGGGGAATGAAGGCAACACCCACTTCCTCAGAGCTGCTCACCTGACAACATTCAAAGCCCAACCCCCACCCCCAACTATCTGGGCACACTCCTTACAAACCCATTCTTTTATTACTGCCACAGGCTGCTATACATGGCTTCTCTTCCTTCCTTTATCCTCACAACAACCTTGCAAGGCGGACTAGGCTAAGAAACCTTCTTGCTCTAGCTCCAAAATGCCAACCACTATACCACTGTTATTCAGTCTGTGGGTTGGGACCCAGGTGGTGTGTCGTGAACCGGCGTCAGGCGGGTCGCGGAAAGCCGGGAGCAGCCATCTTGGAAACTGCCGCTCTTACTCTTGCTATATTCCTTTTGTGACTGTTAACAGTTTGAATTTTCAAGTCAGTTTTTTTTTTTTAATTTTGTTTCTAGTTCAGGGCTTTTACGTAATATTTTGCCCCAATTGTGCTTTCGTACAAAGGCGCTTGTGCATTTGCTTCAGTCCACGAATGCCAGTTTCTATTCAAGGAGTGTCGGTTGATGACGTCACACTGACAGCACTTTCGG
Organism: Lerista edwardsae; assembly: GCA_029204185.1. NCBI lineage: Eukaryota > Metazoa > Chordata > Lepidosauria > Squamata > Scincidae > Lerista > Lerista edwardsae. The sequence goes on along the minus strand of JAJKFI010000053.1, from coordinate 2,956,028 downwards.
CTTGATGACGGCACGTCCGGCTACGACATCACTTCCAGGTTAATGACATCACTTCCGGTGGGTCCCAACCCAAGTGCCATTCTAAAAAGCGGACCCTAGTCTGAAAAGTTTGAGAACCACTGCACTATACTACGCCACAGATAGGGCTTTGAAAAATACCAGTTTCCAGTTCTGCAACTATCCCCAACGACAACCCCCGGAAGGCAAGCTCAAGAGACCAAAGGCAGGACCCGATCTTGCGATTGAGACTGCCTGCACCCCTGCACTGAACTTCTCTGGCAGGGAGGAAACTGCCACGTTGCCCCACCCGACACTCAGTCCAGCAGGCCAGCCCACTGAGCGTGTCACGCTAAACAAAGCACAACCTGAATGGATCAAAATCCTCTCTCGGGGCAATGGAAATTTGGCATCACCACCTGGCTTTGAGCTCTCTGCCCATTTCCTTTTCCAGCAACAATGTGCTGTCTTTCCAGATGGGATCAGCTTGTTGCATGCTTGTCTCCGGCCCAGTTTGCAAACCGTTGTGTCCTATTTACTGAGCATGTAAAGTCACTAAAAGCCTGGCTCCCTGGGGGGGGGGGGGTCGGAAGGAGGTCTCCCTCCCCTCCCCTTCAGAGCACACACAAGTGCTAATGATCAGCCCTTGGCCCCCTTCATTGCCCACAGGGCAACTTATTTATCATGTGGCCACTAATCATGCAGTCAATATGGTTGTGATGATAAATCTGTTCTTAATGTTTAACGACCAGCTGCCTGGAGTTCAGTCCAAGACAAACAGGGATTTGGCTCTGCATCAGAGCCGAGGAGAACCTCCCCCCACACACACCCCAACCCTGCACCCCGGCTGTTCTGCAAACGGGAACAGATGAGGCCATTCAGAGCGTGAGTTTGGAAGTCACTAAAATAGGATGTGGCAAAGGCCATGGGCTTAAAAGACAAGGAGGCAAAGATCAGGCAAATCAGGCGAGATCTAGCTGGTCATGATAGCTAAACAGAGCCTCCATATTCTGAGGCAGACTATCTTAGGAAATCGGTTGCTGAGAGGCTTATGGGGGAAACAATAACTACTAATATCACCACTTCTTTGAGTGAAAAGTGAGTCTTGCACAAGACCTGGATCTAATCTTTAGGACAACATGCAAGGTCAATATTGGCTTTGCGATATTGCGGCTGAGAGTTGACTTGCCGAGGGTCCCCGGCTACTCCGTTCACAGCAGACGTGAGATTTGGTCTGCAGCTCAGGGCACAATCCTAACCTGGAGTGAGGCCGGCACAGTTAAGCCAGCAAAGCTTAGCCAGCACAAGGAACACTTTAAAGCACGTTTGGACCACTCTCGGAGTCAGGGAGGATGGCGCACGTCTGTGTGCTGGCCTCTCCGACTCGAAGAGTGGTCCAAGCGTGCTTTACAGTGGCCCTTCTGCTGGCCAAACTTTGCTGGCCTAAGTGTGCCAGCCTAACTCCAGGTTAGGATTGTGCCCTCAGCCTTTTAATACTACACTGCCTCAATCAGCAGGGAAATTGTACCCTACTTGTGGGCTTCTGGAATCTACCCGCAAGGTCTACTCTTGGAAACAAGGCACTTCTCATTTTGTACCTGAAGTCCTGCACATGTTCTCACTGCTATACGAACACTAAGTGGTTCCAATCCTTCCCTGGCCTCTGGCGCACTATTTCCCAGCCACAGACGGGCCCAGCGGCTGTTGAGCTGGTCCTCACATGCAGAGATCCTATTTCAATACTCTCCAGGAAGACTAGCAGCTGACTCCATGAAGACGGCCCGTGTGGGAAGGGATCTGGGCATCACGGAAGCTCTCTGCACTAATTCCGACATGCAAATTGTACCTCATCCAAGAGATCTATGTGAACTCAGAGGTGTGCCTAGAGGGGGATCTCAGCATTAGGTTTTGCAGGCTGCAGCTCCCCCCCCCTCCTCTTTCGGGCCATTCGGAGCCAACGTGGCCTCCGTTTTGTTCTAGCTGCTGGGAATGGCTCCCCAGGAACACCTCTGTGAGATCCAGCTCTGAGAACCTCACCTTACTATGGGCCCAAGACCATTCAGTGAGACGATATCCTCCTCATCCTTCAACCTCAACACCCCATATACTAAAAGCAGTGACCTACATACAAGGTTAAAAAAAAAAAGCAGATCTAGAAATCTTTAAGTCAGTATCCCAAAACTATTCAGGAGCTCCCTCTTAATCCAAAGCACAATGTCCACAGCCTGGAACTGTGGAACTCCCTCCCACTGCAGGTTGGTGAAAGCTCAAACATCTTTCAGATAAGCCTCGTGGTCAGCTTCCCTCCAGCGAGTACAAGAATTGTCTTGTACTCCAAGGTGGGAAGCTTGACAAAGGTGGTTCTCCTCCCCACACACACACACACACACACACACACACACACACACACACCAGACCACAAATGGTTAAAATGAGGCATGATAAAATAAAATAGGACAGGTCAGCTAGGAAAGACTTTTGTGGATTAGAAACTTTTGTAGACTCATTTTCAAGCCTGTTGCCAGCATTTTTTGAACCAATAATCTATCCATTCCCACTTGCAAAACAGGTTATCTAGTCCAAGCTGTTCAGACTACAAGGATCCCACGGTATCAGACCCATGGTGAAGCACCTTGCTTCCCAGACACCTCCGAGAGACCCACAAGCAATGCCCCAACTAGCCTTCTGCTCCTGAACATGGAGGTTCTTTCATTCATTTCATTTATTACGGTCGAAGACCAAAAACAACCAACAGAACAAAACAGAGAAATAAAGCAAACATCCAATACATCAGGAGAATAACAAATGACTACAACCTAAAATAATAACTACATCAAATCACACTGTTAATAAGACTAGGGAAACAGGGAATTTAAAACTAGATCTCAGAAGTGTCATACATGTAAAAAGAAAACTACTACAAAATATTTAAAAAGCATATGGATTTAATATTCCTTTTCTTGAGCCACAAAGCCTTTACGAATTTTGCCTGCAGCCACAAGAAAACTGGCGCATTGTTTTGTTACTTGTTTGTTGCTCCCTAGTAATAACATTTTGGTCATATCCCTCCCTTCTACTCTCATCATATTCTTAACAAGGGGGAAAATGAATTTTTCTCGAATTCCTAAATAAAATGAACAGCGCAAGAGGACATGTTCTGAGGATTCTATCCAGTGGTGTCATTCAAATGATTTAGGAATAGGAACTCACTTTTGATTGGCACTTGTCGGGAACCCGGAACCAGCCACGGAGCCCATTAGGATCCGGAACACCCGTTCTGGTCCGTTCCCCCTGAATGACATCACTGATTCTACCTCTCCCGATCCACAGGGACAAAGTCTTACATGGAGGTTCTGCACAGCGGCCATGATTAATAGCCATCTCGAGCACTTTTCTCCTCCACTGGACTCTGCCGGCTGAGTCTGACCATTGTGCCAACTATCTCAGTTCTGACAAACATGGGCCAGCAGCACTTGAGGAAGTGCTTCCTAGGGGTCATCCCCTAGGAAGAGATCCAAGGAGGGAACCCGGGGTCTTCTACAGTCAAAGAAGGGCTCTACCCTATGCTCCAGGCCTCCTTCCCCGGGGCTGTGGGGGGAAAGGGCAGGAAGCCCATTCAAATATTATCATAAAGACAAGACTGTGGTCTCTGAACAGTGCTCTTTTGGAGTCCACACAAATACCAATCTCAAGATAAGGAAATCCTTCCCAAACAGAGCCTGCTAAGATAGCTGGCAGAGAGTCCCACAAGCCTCTTAGAGCACAATCCTAACCTGGAGTTAGGCCGGCACAGTTAGGCCAGCAACGTTTGGCTGCCACAAGGGCCACCATAAAGCGCGTTTGGACCACCTTCGGAGTCAGGGAGGATGGCGCACGTCTGAGTGCAGGCCTCTCTGATTCCGAGAGTGGTCCACACATACTTTACGGTGGCCCTTGCGCAGTGATGTCATTCAGGGGGAACGGACCAGAACGGGCGTTCCGGATCCTAACGGGCTCCGTGGCTGGTTCCAGGTTCCCGACAAGTGCCAATCAAAAGTGAGTTCCTGTTCCTAAATCATTTGAATGACACCACTGCCCTTGCGCCGGCCGAACTATGCCAACCTAAGAGCGCAATCTTAACCAAATTTCCTGCACTGGCATAGCTGTGCCAATGGGGCGTGTGCTGCATCCTGCCGTGGAGTAGTGGTCACAGAGGTCTCCTCAAGGCAAGGGAATGTTTGTTCCCTCACTTTGGAGCTGCATTGTCCTTACTCTGGTGCTGGAAGGTTGGTGAGGATTGTGCCCTAACTCCACGTTAGGATTGCATCCTTAGACTGGGGAGTGAAGATACTCTGCACATGTTCAGAAGCAGTCTTTTGCAGGACAAAACACTAGCAGTGCAAATCCAGAACTCTTTTCCAAGCGGCACAGTGGGGGGGGGGGGGGGCTCTTACATTCCAAGACACTGGCTTGAGGCTGCTGGCGTCTAGCACAAGAACAAGCCGAAGCTACCAAGCCTGACCCGGACCCTTTCACACCTTTGCCCCCAATTCCAGCTATCACAGGGATGGTTTGGATCACTGTGCAGGATTAACCCCCCAGGTGATGACAGTGTCCGCATGGGAGCCTGGATGCTTTCTTAAGAAACTCTGCTTCAAGATGGGGGGGGGGTGGAGATTTGGAACAGGGAAGCAACAGAGTGTGAGGAGGTGAAGGTGCTTAGCTCTCTCCCAACCTGCCCACTTCTGTGATCCTAGTCCCCCATGGGGGGATGGGGTGGTCAAAATCAAACATTTGATCTGGATACAGCCTTGGGGGCAGTTTCACTATTCTATTGCATGTGTTTGAACATGCAATAGAATGGGGGTGGGGGTTGAATAGGAGATTTGGTTTGCAGAAGAGAAAGCATGTAAACAAGCACTCTCCCCCCCCAAACCTCCCTCTTTTGAGTTTTTCCTAACATGGCATCAAGGTTCTCTCATGCATGCTTGTCTGTGATTGTAGAGGACAGGGCACTTTGTACATGCTCACTGGCACATTACAGTCACAAGTTCAGAGGCTAACTGCGGTTGCCGCAGTGGATTCTGAGGCCAAGTTCCATTTCCAATTGCATGGGTGATCGGGCTCTACTGAGACCCTCCATTGAGGAAGAGTGGGAAAAGGTACACACACACACACACACACACACACAGAGGTCCAAGCTCTGCCCAGAAATGTCGGCAGCATCTGTATCCAGCCCCATTCTGTGGGTCTCACTCCCAAGTGACGCCTACAGGCTTAAAGTAACAGGGCGGAGAGGATTGCCTCTGTGCATGTGTAAAGCGCGCGTCCTTTACCACGTGCATCGAGAGGCCAGTGACGTTACACATTTTGCAGTCAGAGAAGGGGCCTTCCTGGTGGGGGGGGGGGCAGGAGCCGGGGGGAACTCAGGTAGGCGGGAAGCTGACCGCGCTCCCCGCTCCCACCTCCTCCCCTCCGGGCCAGTTCGCACCTGCCCGGCCCCTGCGCGCGAACAACGGCTCAGGCGGGCGCGCAAGACGGGAGCCGGCGGCGAGCGAGAGCGCCACGCCCGCCTTTGGCGCAGCGGCGCTCGGCTCCATGGACGCCGATTTTCCGCGGGGCCTGCGGAGGAAGCGGCGGCGGAGCGGGGAGGCTGGGGCGGCACCGTCGGGGAGCAGCGCAGCGGCAGGCGCGCCGGAGCGCGCAAGAGCGGCCAGGCGATCTCCGAGAGTCGCGGCCAGGGAGAGGCGGAGGGCGCGCTGGGCTCCCCGGGCGGCGACGGCACCGCCGCCACGTGCTCCGCTCCCTGCCCTGGAGCGCTTTAGACGGCACGGGCGCCCGGGAGCGGGCAGGGCAGGGCAGGGCAGAGACGCGGCGGAGCGAGTCCCCCGCCCCCCCCCGCCCCCCCTGCCAGTGATTTTCCGCCCCGAGGGAGCCTTCGGGCTCCGGAGCGCGCCAGCCCCCTTCCCATCCCGCCAGTGCGCGCCCTCCGTCCTCGGGACCCCTCGGATCACCGGCCGCCTTCCCGACCAGCCCGATCTCCGCGGCTGCCAATCTGGGATCACGGAGGGGGGCAGCCCTACAGCCCGGTCTCCCCCGCCCCCGGTTCCCCTTCGCGGACTTTCCCCCCTCCGGGCTGCTCATCTCGGCTCCCCGCAGCTTCCCCCCACCAGGTTAGGTGCGAAGCCCCCTCCGTCCAGGGACCCGCGTTTCCTTGGCGGCGCCTCCTCGCCCAGCCGCCCCTCCTGGTGGTTCTCCCCCCGGCCCGCTCCCCATCTCACCCGGACGCGCGTCTCCCAGCCGGCTCGTCCACACGCCGCCTCCCTCGCCCGCGGCGGAACAGCCGCTCTCTCCCGCGGGGCGCCGCTGCGTGTGGCTCGCTCGCCGCGCGTTCAGACGACTCCTGTGCGCGCCTGCCTGCAACCGCCGGGGCGCGGCGAGGGATCCCGCGCGGCCGGTCCTGCTCCGCTTCGCAGCACTTGTGCCCAGCTCGGCTCCGTCCACCCCGGTCCGCCTCGGCTGCGGCTGCTCCAGGCGACCCCTAGGGGAGAGAATCCGTCGGCGCAGGCCGCCGACCCGCCTGCCTGGGCCTCTTCCTGGTGGGCGTCCCGGGCAGGGATGGAGGAAGTCCCGTCCCAGCCTCCCGGGGACGGGGAGAGACGCGAAAGCAGGAGCCCTGCCGCGCCAGGTCACGGCCAGGGGGTGCCCCCCCCCCGGGACGTCAACTGGCGAGACCCTGGCGCAGAATGGCGCAGAAACGTCAACTGGCGTCAACTGGCGAGGGCTGCGGCCCTGGCGCAGAATGTCCCGGGTTCGATCCCCGTCAGAAGCGCCCGGGAAGGAGGAGGGTAAAATACCCCTGAAGCCGGGGGACTGACCCAGACCACTGACCACGCCGGCTTCGGGGGAGAAATGCTCTGCTGCCGCAGCCTCCCACGGTCGGGGCACGCTGGCGATGGTGCCGGAGCCTGCCTGGGGGTGCCCTCCTGCCTCCCCAAATAGCTGGGATGGGCGCAGTTGTCATGGTATGTGAATATTATGAATAACAAGGGTAATAATAATAATACCAGGCTGCTAGGAGTAGGATAATACCATTCATGGACATGGCCCTACCACCCACCCACCCCCTGGCCAACTTTCTCATGCCAATGCAGCAGCCACGCAGCCCCTTGGCAAGGGAAGTCACTTGTGCATCGGCGCAGGCAATTTGTCTCTGGTTGGGCACTGAGTTGCCCTTTCCTCTACACCCGTCCTGCAAGGAACATGCTTGAACCAGTTCAAAGCTGGTTCAAAGCAGTGGTGTAGCTGGGTGGGGGTGGGGGGTGGCGTGGTAAGTCCTTCAGGTGCCACCATGTGCTGTGTAAATGGCCCCTTCCAGCTGGCATAGCTAAAGAAGTGCAGGGGGGTGCAGTTGCACCGGGCAACAGGCTTTGCAGGGGGGCAACAAGCTGAGCTCGACACTGATGGCCAAAATTGTGAAAATCTTGGTATGTGTGAATAATTTCATCATGATATATATATATCATACTATGATATATATATCATAAAGGTAATTTAATGCCAAATGCAATGAAACAAACCGGAGTGAAATAACTTTACTCTAGCAAAAGCTACGGCAAAAAAAAACAAAAAACAGAGAAAATGGAAATACAACTGTGACGTCACTTCCTGTTGTGATGTCACTTCCGGGGCAACGTTTTTCCCTCTGCGCTGGCCTACACTGTCATGAGCAACGCCTCCGGCCCCTCCCACTTGCCCTCAGAGCCATTCCGGGCAGCAGCAGCAACTCACGGGCAGCTCGCCAACCCAAACAGCATCTCCTGCATGCGGCCGTCGCTGCCCGAAATGGCTCCAACGGCAAGCGGGAGGGGCTACTCATGTGCTACATTTTGGCACCCCCTTGGCTGCACGACTGGCTCAAAGTGTCTCAGGGTGCAACCCAAACCCTCTTTCCAGCACTGGCGTAGCAGTGCCAACGGGGCAGGGGCTGCATCCTGCTGTGGGGGTGGGGGGAGCAGCCACAGAGGCCTCCTTGAGGTAAGGGGATGCTGGCTCCCTGACCTCAGAGCTGCGTTGCTTGCTGTGTATTAATCCCACCCCATTGGCTCTCGGAACTGCCAGGGCACAATCCTCACCTGCCCTGGAACAGGCAGACCGGCTGGCCTACGCTGTATCCAGCATACCCCCATCTGTAGCCTGCTGCTGCAGCCTCCATGGGGCGAGGGAACCGGGGTAGGCCCTAACCCTTTGGGGCTGCTCGGATCTGCGTCTGAGAAAGCTGCAGCGGCCTAAATTGCGGCCACGTGGCCCGGGGGCAGGGGGTTGGATCCAGTGATGTCATGCAGGGGGTACGTGAGTACCGGTTTCTAGGACTACAGCTGGCCCCGCCCATTCGCCCGCCCACTCGTCGACTCCGCCCTCTGCAACGTTTGAATTTCCTGCATGTTTAAGTTGCCTGCATGTTCTCAGAGCCAGGCAGGCAGGCAGGCAGCGAGCGGAGCCTTTCCTTTCCTTACCACTGAAAAATGAGTTGCTCTGGGGTTTTAACATGATGCCAGGCCTCCTTCACATGTTCTGGGGGTGCTGTGGAATACTGTTGCAACTGTTGGGTCAGTTTAAAATCGTCTGAGGCCTCAAAAAGGGCTTTTTTCATGTCACTTCCTGCCATGACCTCACTTTCGGCTTATGACGTCACTTCCGGTGGGCGGGTCCCGACACGTGCCAATCAAAAGTGAGTACCTGTTCTTAAATCATTTAGATGACACCACTGGTTGGATCTGGCACAACTGCCAGATCCGGGCTCCTCCCCACTCCCCCGGCCACTCCACCCACCAGAACACCCTCCCTCCCACCTTCCCCCTGCCCAGAAGTGGCCCTGCGCTGGCTGGACTTGGCCGTCTTGAGACCGACTTATCTGACTGTCACGGCAGCATTGCAGGGCCAAGACAACTGCCCAAGGTGGCCCTGTGCCTGTCGCGCCGATGCAGATGTGCTTTATGGCACATCCTCAACAGTGCTCAGCTGACTCAAGTGGCTTGCATTTGCTGAAAGCGGGGTTGGGAGCATCCTGCCCATATCATTGGTCAGTTTTAAGTAATATAAGGAAAATCTACTTTTTATTACATAAGGCAGTTGTGCTTTCCTTTTCTGATTATTTGGATATAACTTTTGATAGAAAACAGATATTTCAACAAACTCCGTTTCATTGCATTCTGCGTCGACGTGCTCATCGAATGATATACAACAATGGTATTCAAACTTTTTAGACCAAGACCCACTTTTTAGATTGGCACTCGTGTCAGGACCCACCGGAAGTGACGTCATGAACCTGCCTGGAAGTGATGCTGCGGCAGGAAGTGACATCATCAAGCAGGAAGGGCTGACATTGTGACATCATAAAATGACACTCCTGAAATGTAAATTGGCGTTCTTGGACTGCAGCAATTGTACAACCAGGAGACATCCCTGACAGAAAGCAAGATTAGGAGAAAATATGTAAAAGCACTGAATTAACAATAAATTTTTTTAAAAAAAAACCTCACTTGAAAACTCAAAACTGTTAACAAAAGGAAGATAACTAGAGTAAGGTCTGCAGTTTCCAAGATGGCTGCTCCCAGCTTTCCACAACTCCCCTGACATCAGGTTGCAACCAGTGGTGTTATTCTGCCGGAACGCTGGGCGGGACATCCGGGTGATCGACAGCCCGCCCGTCGCGTTCCGCAGTGTTAACACTGTTTGCGTAACGTACGCAAGCGGTGTAAGTGGTTACGCAAACGGCGGAACGCTGCGGAATGCGATGGGCGGGCTGTCAATCCCCAGCATGTCCCGCCCAGCATTCCGGCAGCATAACACCACTGGTTGCAACCCACCAAGTGGGGCCTGACCCACAGTTTAATACTGATGTATAACATGACAGTATTATTCAAAAATAAGATGCTCACCATTTCCCAAATTTGGGGTAGTCACCCCCGAGTGAGTAACCCAGAGAGGTTGCGCACACCCCTCTGCACCGCCCCAGCAATGCCACTGCCCCTATGTGGCATTTATACATTATGAGGAAAGTTAGCACCTGTTTCACCAAGTACCAACTTCCACCCAGTGGCGTCTCTATAGGGAGGGCAGAGCTCTAAGTTTTGCCAGGAGCCTCACCCTGTCATGTAAATCCCGCCTCTCCCTTGCTGCTGTAGCCAGTAAGCAACGCCAAGATGTTGCTTTTCCCTGTGAGGATTGGCTAAAACGGTGCAGGAAAGGAGTGATTTCCACTGCAAGGTGAGGCTTCTTGCAAAACTTAGAGCTTTGCCTTCCCTGTAGAAATGCCACTGCTTCCACCTGATGCAGCCCAGATATGACATACAGGATGAAGTATGGGCCGTACCACAAATTGGCAGCATTTCAGGGGTCAGCCCTGACGAAAACTGGGCAGGATGAGGCTCCGTTTCCCATCCGCCACTATTTTGCCAGCTCACAGGTATTCAGGACTTCCAGAGCTTCCTTGGAAAGAAGCAGGGTGGCAAACCTATTTACGCGCACAGCAGGGCTGTTTAGTGAAATTCTGACACCTTGGGGAAGAGGAGGGGGGAGAGGAAGTAAAGAGAGGATTTGCAAGCAGGAGGAGGGGGGAGCAGGCTGCAGGTGTAATGTACCTCATTTAGAGGATTGAGTTCCTGCATCCGGAACCCTTCCGGAGAAAGAGCAATCAGGCAGGCCCTGGGAATGTGTAGGAGAGGAGCTGAGCACCAGCAGAAGCTGGCCATCGCAGAGGTTAAGTGGAGAAGCAGATGGTCCCTGGGCCCTCCTTCCCTCTGACTGCACCGGGACTGGGTGCATGTGGGGAGAAAGAGAGCCATGCCCTTATTAGAGACTGTGCCATGAGCCTGTAAACCTGTTTTATTTATTTTTACCCTAGCCCTGAGAATCATAGAGGGACCAATAAGGTCATCTAGTCCAACCCCCTGCCTGTAGCAGGAAATCCTCCTAGAGCTTCTCCAGCTCTAGGAGCTGATGGGGTGGAAGGGGGTGTGTGCTTTGGCACAGGTTTCAATTGGGGCAATTGGCCCAATTGGCTTAATGTGGGCCCTGCTGGGGGCACACGTAAGAACGTAAGAAGAGCCCTGCTGGATCAGGCCAAAGGCCCATCTAGTCCAGCTTCCTGTATCTCACAGCGGCCCACCAGGTGCCTCAGGGAGGCATGAGACAACAAGATGCCTGCATCCTGTTGCCACTCCCTTGCACCCGGCACTCTGAAGTAGCCCACCACCAATGTAAGGAGGTTGCACAATCCATCATTGCCTATAGCCCACAATGGACCTTTCCTCCAGAAATCCATCCAATCCCCTCTTAAAGGCATCAAGACCAGATGCCATCACCACCTCCTGAGGCAAAGAGTTCCACAGATTAACTACCCGCTGGGTAAAAAAGTACTTCCTTTTATCTGTTTTAACTCTCCCAACCTTCAGTTTTAGCAGATGCCCCCTGGTTCTGGTGTTTTGAGAGAGGGAAAAGAACATCCCTTTTATTTATCTACTCTATCCCTTCCATGCATAATTACGTGTTTAAGAGCGCAATCCTAACCTGGAGTTCGGCCGGCACAGTTAGACCAGCAAAGTTTGGCTGGCACAAGGGACACTGTAACATATATTTGGACCACTCTCGGAGTCAGAGAGGCCGGCACACAGACGTGCGCCTTCCTCCCTGACTCAGAGAGTGGTCCAAACGTGCTTTACGGCGGCCCTTGTGCTGGCCAAACGTTGCAGGCCTAACTCCAGGTTAGGATTGCGCCCTAAAGCTCCACATTAAACATATATCCCTGCCCACAGAAAAGTAGTACATCGGGAAGACTAGCCTTTTCCATGATATGGTAAGGAAACGTGTGTGCAGGGAATTTTTAAGTGCGGAGGAACATTCCATAATGTGAACGTGCACACCTGTAGTGGAACAGACCAGATACATGTTGACAAGGTAGACACATGTAAATTGTTTTATAGCACATGCTGGATCCCAGCTGGATTGGAAAGATGCAGTTTTAAGTCTTACCCCTGTCTAGAGTTGCAACCTTTTTTGTCCTCACCTTCCTCCTACATCTCTAACGGCCCCCTGAGTGGGCAATTCAGCAGCAGGAAGTTTTCTTTTGCGTGAAAATCAAAATCTCAAACAGACACATGGAAACAGAGGTTACTGCAGCCACCTGCCTCAGAACAAGGTGTATTGCACATGTGTGGGAAGGTGCTGACCCACCAGTTAAAGATCAATGCCTAGAAAAAGGGTAGAAAAAGATATCTTGCAAATCCCATTTTTCACCAGAGCTCTGGGAGCTACCGGCACAAAATGGCAGCTTCTATAGCTAGTCACAAGGGACGTGGTGGCGCAGTGGGTTAAACCGCTGCTGCTGGGCTTTCTGACTGGAAGGTTGGCAGTTTGAGACCACGCGACGGAGTAAGCTCCCGTTGCTTGTCCCAGCTCCTGCCAACCTAGCAGTTCGAAAGCACTTAAATGCAAGTAGATAAATAGGGACCACTTCGGTGGGAAGGGAATGGTGTTCCATGCGCCTCGGCGTATAGTCATGCCGGCCACATGACCACGGAAGCTTGTCATCGGACAAAACGCCGGCTCTACAGGCTTAGAAACGGAGATGAGCACCGCCCCCTACAGTCGGTCACGACTAGACCATTCGGTCATGGGGAAACCTTTACCTTTTATAGCTAGTCACAGAAATGTACAACAAACAAACAAACAAACAAAAAACCTCAGGAGTTTATGCCCCTGCTCCAAATAAGTCTGGGTTGGGATCTGACTGTGGATTCCTGGGAGCCAGGGAAGACACATGAAAACATGTGGCCAGGCAAGCAGAAAGTTTGGGGGTATCTTTAGATCATTGCCAGAACTATTGGTAATGCCACAGTAACCATTCAGCCAGTGCTGCCATAAAAAGGTTTCCCCATGTCCCAATGGTCCAGTGGTGACCGACTGTAGGGGGCGGTGCTCATCTCCGATTCTAAGCCCAAGAGCCGGCGTTTGTCCGAGGACAAGTTTCCGTGGTCATGTGGCCGGCATGACTTTACGCCAGTGATGGTGAACCTTTTGGGCTCCGTGTGTCAAAACTTTGGAAAATGCTTAACTTGAGCCTGCTGGTGTGTCAACCCCCCCTCCCAAACAGAAGAGAAAATTCTTTATATTCATTTATTTAACAAAGAAATACAGTCCAATCATGTGTCCAGTTCTCCCCTTCCTTTATGCATTACATGAAGCAACTTCAAATAACTACAAAAATGAAAAAATGAGTTAAATAAACTCAGTTTTTGTCAGGTGTTGGTGAACTCTGGTGTGTCACCCCAAACGTTGTGGTGTGTCACCTTTGACACGCGTGTCATAGGTTCGCCATCACTGCTTTATGCTGAGGCCCACGGAATGCCATTACCTTCCCACCGAAGTGGTACCTATTTAATAATAATAATAATAATAATAATAATAATAATAATAATAATAATAATAATAATAATAA
>JAJKFI010000053.1:2917421-2935702 GCA_029204185.1 Lerista edwardsae | reverse complement strand
TAATAATAATAATAATAATAATAATAATAATAATAATAATAATAATACTTGGATTTATATACCGCCTTTCTTAGGTCACCAGATTTCTCTGATGACTATAACTCAAGGCGGTTTACATGGGCAGACTTTATTCAGAAACCCGAAGGTTTTTACAATTTATACAGAAATGTTCTATCTTTCAAGAACTACACACATACAGATGGATCTTTCTGGATTTAGTCCTTCTTTCTGGCCACCCGTTTGTCTTCTTGCTGGCTGATAAGCAGCTTCCCTGCTCCCACCAGAGAAGCGGCTGAACTTCGGCACAACTCCCCCTCACACAAGGCAGCAGAAGCTCAGCTGTTAATCAGCCGCAATTAACGAGGTCTGCCGCTCACAGAGACTTCCGGCTGTCCCGAACTGGCGACCTTTAGATCTTCAGCTCTTATCTTCAGGCAAACAGAGGCATTAACCCTCTCGACTAAGTCTTCTGTACCACACCATCCTGAATAAAGTTCACAGCCTTTAACACATACACAGCCTAAATACAGTGACATCACTGGGGTTGGTGTGTGACTGTTATAAAACAAACACAATGAGATTTCCTGCAAGATTAAACTCTATTAAACAGCCTTCAAGTCTATCTGTATGGGACGTGGTGGCGCAGCGAGTTAATCTGCTGTTGCTGGGCTTTCGACCACAAGGTTGGGAGTTCGAGACTGCGTGACGGAGTGAGCTCCCGTTGCTTGTCCCAGCTCCTGCTAACCTAGCAGTTCGAAAGCACCTAAAATGCAAGTAGATAAATAGGGACCACTTCGGTGGGAAGGGAATCGCGTTCCGTGGAGTCATGCCGGCCACATGACCACGGAAGCTTGTCCTTGGACAAAAAAACGCCGGCTCTATAGGCTTTGAAACGGAGATGAGCACCGCCCCCTACAGTCGGTCACGACTAGACCATTCAGTCGTGGGGAAACCTTTACCTTTAAGTCTATCTGTGGGTTTTTTTTTAGGGGACTTTATACAGTCAGTTTATTCTAGGCACACCTTTTTTCTACAGTAGCCTTTTTCTCTTCCACTCTCGCACTTTGCTTACTCACGTTTACAGTGCAGCCTGATGACCAAGGGTGCAATCCTAACCTGGAGTTAGGCCAGCAAAGTTTGGCTGGCACAAGGGCCACCATAAAGCGCATTTGGAGCAATCTCGGTGTCAGGGAGATTGGCGCACATCTGTGTGCTGCCCTCTCTGACTCTGAGAGTGGTCCAAACGTACTTTACGGTGGGCCTTGTGCCAGCCAAACTTTGCTGGCCTAACTGTGCCACCCTAACTCCAGGTTAGGATTCTGCCCTAACTGGCCAGATCATTGTGGCTTGAGATTTTCTGCATTTACCTCCTATGTTTTTTGAGACCTGACTGATGGCAACAAAACCAAATATAATTGCAACTCCAACCTGAAAAGCTTGGACAAAGTCTTGTTTAAGCTTTTTACGGCTCCTGTGCTTTTAAATCAAAGGCTTCCTTTTTGCAGATTCAGCCGGTTTCATTGCTTCTGTGGATCCCAGTGGGAAAGTTAATAATTGCCCCTTGAATTGCGTCCCTTTGTGGACTGTGCCATTGTCAGGAGGGAGGCTGTTCATAATTGATTTCCTCTGATTATTATTTTTTTCTTTCTCAATAGCAGAAAAACTCAAGCCTGGTCCAGCATGTGGCCAGCACATATGTATCTCTCCCAAACTTCCACCAAGATGAAAGACAAGTTTTCAAACTGCGAGCTGCTCTCAAGCAGCCTGCAGGGTAGGTGTGTGGTTTTGTTAAGCTGCCATTGTATCCCCAGGACTCAAGCGACGGGCATGAATAAGTGGTTGGCCCAGCTACACCCCAGTGCTGCTTTGTCAAAGGGAAAAAAAAGGGAGGCTTTCTGGAGATAAGCATGAGGTGTGGCTTAGAATGCTTTGGCGACATTTGCTCTTTGACAATAGCTTTTCCAGTGCTGGAAACAGCAAGATCTACATGCAACACCCTGTCTTCACTTGTAGCTGCAACCCTACACAACACATTCCTGAATAGTGAGGGCACAATCCTACCCCTGTCTACTCGGAAGTTAGTCCTATTGTGTTCAATGGGGCTTACTCTCAGGAAAGTGTGAATAGGATTGCAGCTTGAGCCTCACTGCATGTCCTGAGGTTTAAAAAGGTAAAGGTTTCCCCACGACTGAATGGTCTAGTGACCGACTCTAGGGGACTGAATGGTGACCGACTCTAGGGGGCGGTGCTCATCTCCGTTTCTAAGCTGAAGAGCCGGCGTTTGTCTGAGGACAAGTTTCTGTGGTGATGTGGCCGGCATGACTATACGCCAAGATGCATGGAACGGTGTTACCTTCCCACTGAAGTGGTACCTCTTTATCTGCTCACATTTTTAGGTGATTTTGAACTGCTAGGTTGGCAGGAGCTGGGACAAGCAACAGGAGCTCAGTTGGTCGTGCGGTCTTGAACTGCCAACCTTCCTGTCAGCAAGCTCAGCAGCAGAGGTTTAACCTGCAGCGCCACCACGTCTCCATGGCCTGAGGCTTACTCCTGAGTAAAAAAAGGAAGCTTCCCTTCCCAGAATTAGCCTCCTCTGTTAACCTTGTTTCAAGCTAGTTGCTACGCTTCTTCAGGAGTGCACAGATGACTAGGCTTATGATGAAATGAATACACCCCCTGATGTTTTCGCAGCCAAAATTAGGACGTGCTTGTAACAACCTGCTCTCTCACACCAAGGATCACTTTGCAAGCCCAACCACTGCCTCCAGTGGCATTGCTAAGGGGTGCCGACTGCTCTGGGTGAGGCACTCAGGAGTGTGTGTATGTGTGTGGCACACCTACTGACCGAAATTATGACAATCTTGTTATTTCCAAATAATGTTATAATCATGTTATATATCACTTGATTTGGAATTTAACGCCAAATGAATTTAATGCAGTGAAACAGACAGCATTGAAATATCTGTATTCTATCAAACGTTATACCTAAATAACCTGAAAAGGAAAACACAACTGCCTTATGAAACAAAACGTGGATTTCCTTTACTCAGAATTGACCAATCAGACTGACTGTGCCCAGGGCCAATGAGGTGCTTTTCAGACACAGCGGGGAACCAGTAAGGTTAGCATGAGTCAGCTCTCCTTTCCATGTATCAGAGCTAAGACTAGAACTCTTATCCTGTAAGTGGCAACAAGGTGCCCTCAGTTTTTTCTTGGTTACAGATTTATTGGGTGGCCCTGTATTGTTCTATATTAAAATAAATAAAGTTAATGGGGGTGACACCATTTAGACTGTGCATATGATGTTGCAGTTTACAGAGGCAGATCTAAGGAAGGGCAGAGCTCTAAGTTTTGCAAGGAGCCTTACCTTGCAGTGGAAATCACACCTCTCCTGCACCGTTTTAGCCAATCCTCAAAGGGAAAAGCAACATCTTGGTGTTGCTTACTGGCTACAGCAGCAAGGGAGAGGAGGGATTGACATGACAGGGTAAGGCTTCTTGCAACACTGAGAGCTCTGCCCTCCCTGTAGATCCACCTCTGGCAGTTTATTCTGTATGGTCTGGTCTGGGAGGGGGTCCATCACGGCCGGGGGTGATGCGATGAGCTCTCACACCAGGTGATGCCAATCCCGGTGATGCCGCTGACCGTCTCTGACACCCCTTGCTGATAACTCTGCTCTCTTTGTCATGGGCCGTGTTTAAATACCCCTTTCCTGAAAACTGCTACCGTTAGGAAAAAATTGTCGTGTGCAGGACAGGGGTCTGCCACTTCCCCCTCTTGGCCTTCCCCTCTTCTGTGGCCACACAGCCCCTGCTCACTCCTTGAGTTCATTTGGATCTGCCCTTACGGGCCACCATTGACAGGGGCAGATTTGGCCGTGATCAGTGGTGTCATCTAAATGATTTAAGAACAGGTACTCACTTTTGATTGGCACGTGTCGGGACCCGCCCACCAGAAGTGACGTCATAAGCCAGAAGTGATGTCGTGGGCAGGAAGTGACATGAAAAAAGCCCTTTTTGAGGCCTCAGATGATTTTCAACTGACCCAACAGTTGCAACAGTATTCCACAGCACCCCCAGAACATGTGAAGGAGGCCTGGCATCATGTTAAAACCCCAGAGCAACTCATTTTTCAGTGGCAAGGAAAGGAAAGGCTCCACTCGCTGCCTGCCTGCCTGCCTGGCTCTGAGAACATGCAGGCAACTCAAACATGCAGGAAATTCAAACGTTGCAGAGGGCGGAGTCGACGAGTGGGCGGGCGAATGGGCGGGGCCAGCTGTAATCCTAGAAACCGGTACTCGCGTACCCCCGCGTACCCCCTGCATGACATCACTGGCCATGATGCGTGCCTTCTTTGCTGTGGCTCCCCATCGGTGGCACTGCTTAGTGAGTACCAAAGTGGCAGTCGAGTTCTCCTTGCGCCCTTCTTTTTGCCATACGTTTTCCTGGAGGAAAACCACAGTGCAAAGTTCAGTCGGAAAAAGGAGCCCCTGCGGCACTTCAGCAGAACTGCCAGGGTCATTTCGTATCTTCTGTTTCCCTAAGAAAAATAACAAGCCTGCCTGATGGGACTGGCCTGCACCAGCTGAAGGGGCAGTTTGTTCTGCCAAATTCCCTTTCTCCAGTCTTATGTCCGCAGACTAATTAGCTTCCCTTTTATCCTCAAACAAACACCTCCAAAGACCCTAAGCCCAACCAAGGCACCACTAAACCCCACCACCAAACAAAGGCAGTCAGCTTGTCTGCTAAGCCACACCAGCCCTCCTGCCTGCTCCACTCAGTGGCTCCAAGGGCGTGGCAGCCACACAACAATTCCCTACAGCAACCTTAGTTGCAACCACAATCACAGTCCCAACAACCTCAAGAATCCTTTATCCAGTCTGCCCACTCTCAGTCACTTTCCCCACTGCTTCCTTCATCCAAACCTCCTGCTCCTACACTCATAACACTGCTCTTTCCAGGAGCTACTTTTATCCCCAGGAGCTACTTGCTATCTCCAGTTGGCTGCAGCTGTGAACCAGCTGCAGCCAAAGGCTCTGGAGTTAACCCTGTAATTCCTGGCTGATTTGAACAAGGGGCCACTGCAGTCGTGTCATCTAAATGATTTAAGAACAGGTACTCACTTTTGATTGGCACGTGTCGGGACCCGCCCACCGGAAGTGACGTCATAAGCCGAAGTGAGGTTGTGGCAGGAAGGGACATGAAAAAACCCTTTTTGAGGCCTCAGACCATTTTAAACTGACCCAACAGTTGCAACAGTATTCCACAGCACCCCCAGAACATGTTAAGGAGGCCTGGCATCATGTTAAAGTGACCCAACAGTTCCAAAACCCCAGAGCAGCTCATTTTTCAGTGGCAAGGCAAGGCAAGGCAAGGCTCCGCTCGCTGCCTACCTGGCTCTGAGAACGTGCAGGCAACTCAAACATGCAGGAAATTCAAACGTTGCAGAGGGCGGAGTCGACGAGTGGGCGGGCGAATGGGCAGGGCCAGCCATAATCCTAGGAACCGGTACTCGCGTACCCCCGCGTACCCCCTGCATGACATCACTGGGCCACTGCTGATACCATTCCCTATCTCCTCAGGGTATCTTCCGCAATTTCCATAACAGTGAGACATCAGCTGTTTTTAAGTTCATCAAGGGAAGTCACCTTTTTGCAAACAGCATATTGGAGAATATAGAGTTGCTTTTCCTAGGCAAGTGTTAGAATCATTCATTCATTCATTCATTCATTCATTCATTCATACATACAGTAAATGAGGGGACAGGTCCCTGCCTTAGGGTGCTTACAATCAAGATAGTAACCCAGGAGAAACCAAGCAAAGGGAGGGAAATAAAAAGCAGGGATTAGCAGCTTTGGGGTAGCTTTCCAGTGGAAAAACCATGCAGAGGGAAAGATTTCGAATCCTTCCCTCCATGTGACAATCCAAATCCGGCTGCTTTTTGCTTAGAAAGAGGCAGTGTCAGAGTTAAGCCCAGGTCTTAGTGATGCCTTCATTGTTGTAGTTTGACTCTGAGCTCCTTTGCAAACGGGTAGGATCAAAACGGAATACGAATTTTAAAATGTTCCGTTGCAAAAGGGGCCCAGAATGAAACACCATCCTGAACCTCCCCCCCCCCCCCCCCCTCCCCATGGTTTGGGCTTTCCAATGATGCTTTCTAGGGACGGGGGCCAAATTCTGCCGAGTGGTGTGGAACTGGGCCTCTGCCAGAGTCAAAACTCCTACTGCAGCCTGCAACAGATTTTATGATAGCTGTGTGAGACTCGCAGGGCGTTGCGCAGCAGCAGCACACACACACACACAGCCACAGCAGAGCAGGGATATATTCGCAGCCGAAGAACATTTGACTTGCTAAACAGGAGCCCAAAATAGCGATTTCTGAAGGAGAGCAGTCGCTTTTTATAGCGATGTACCGATTCAGGGAGAATTGCTTGAGCCAAACAGCATGGCTCCTTGCAGGCACAGTGAGAGCAGCCTCTGGGGCGTTAGCCAGCATCAGAAGAAGACATTGAGGTCAGAGCCAACTGATCAGGGGCAAGCCAGTCCGGCCTGCTCCTGTGCCCCTTTTAGAGCAGCTTGGCCTGCAGGAATCAACAGGTGATGCTTTCCCCAGCAGGGAGAGCATTATCCCCAGCAAGTTGCTGTGTACAGTAGACCAAGATGCTGTTAAAGGCATGAGAGCCAGTGGAAAGGTTGGCAACCTTAAGGCACAGGGAACAGAAGTCAGTGGGAAAGTTGGCAACCTTGAGAGCCAGCCCAAGGTATTGTTTTCTCCTGAATGAGAGTTCTCCTCTTTCACTCTGCATGAACTACAATGGTTGGGTGCAATTCATAATCAAATAAAGGGATTGTGAACCTGCAGAACAAGGACTGTGTTGTTCGTAATGTTTGTACAGTGCATAGCAATGTTCTGCTCTTAATTAAAAAAAAACACACACCCACTTTCATCTTAGGAAGAATACTGCCCTGTGCCTTGAAACCGTTTTTACTGCTTCTGCTCCTACTGAATTTTATTGGCAGCAGTGACCTATCCAAGCTGGGTGGGTTGCTTTAGAAAAAAGAATCTTCCACTTTATGTGGAAGCCAATGCCCGAGGTGGCTTACATGGGCAGGCTAGTCTAAACCACCATATTTTCAATGGGTTTTTTACAATATACATCCGCCAATTTGTGATCCGCCAATCCTCAGTCCCAGATGTAGCCTTCACAGTGTGGTGGTCTCCTTTGGCTACATGCCCTCTTCACCCCTGCGCAGTCTTTCTAGTGGCTGTTGCTGGTAGTCTGCCTTTGTTTTAGATTGTGAGCCCTTTGGGACAGGGAGCCATTTAACTTTATCATTATTACTATTTGCCTGTAAACCACTTTGTGACCTTCCTGTTGAAAAGTGGTATATAAGTTCCGATTGATTGATTGATTGATTGATTGATTGGTGTGTGTGTGTGTAAT
Source organism: Lerista edwardsae (assembly GCA_029204185.1). NCBI lineage: Eukaryota > Metazoa > Chordata > Lepidosauria > Squamata > Scincidae > Lerista > Lerista edwardsae. The sequence goes on along the minus strand of JAJKFI010000053.1, from coordinate 2,928,258 downwards.
ATTCTTTAATATAGATGCCTAGAGCAGTGGTGGCGAACCTGACACGCGTGTCAAAGGTGACAGTCCACAATGTTTTGGGTGACACACCAGCATTCACCAACACCCAACAACAACTGAGGTTTTCTTTGTAATGATTTGAATTTTTTGTAATGATTTGTACTGATATTTGCATGATTTGATTTTTTTAAATATAATGAATAGCCTGCATTGGACTGTATTTTTTTTAAAAAATAAATGAATACGTGTAAATAATTGTTGTTGTTGTTTTTTTTTTGCTGGAGGTGGGGAGTGACATGCCAACAGAGTCAAGTTAAGCATTTCTGACACAGTAAACCCAAAAGGTTCACCTAGAGGCTCCCCTTTTCCAACAGAGGGGCGTGTGCACATGTGTATGTGTGAGATTTTGATTGGGGGAAAAAGCACAAGCAGAGGTATAACTTGAAGCCCCGGCACCTGTGGCAGTGACACCATGACATCACATGACATTGCGATGTCACTTCTGGGCTCCCCCTGGAGGAGTAGGTGCTGGCAGCTTTGCACCCCCTGTTCCTTCTCCTGTGGAAACTCTTTGGGGAGCCACCAGCCTCTCCTCCTCCTGGGAGAACCCAGAAGTGATCACCTTGCCCGTGTGTGTGTCCCCCTTGGTTTAGCACCCTGGCCAGGTGCTCCTAAGGCTCCACCCTAGTTACTTCTCTGAGCACAGGGGAAAGACCCAGCCCAATTTTGAATCCCACCCAAGTTTGTTGAAAGTTGAAAGCCCTGGGAAGTCAGTAGTAGAGCACCTGTTTAGCATATAGAAGGTTCTAGGTTTAATTTCTGGTGGCACTCCAGGGAGGGCTGGGAAAAACCCCTTCCCCAAACCCTGGACAGATTCTTCCTATCAGTGTTGACAAAGCTGAGCCACCCCCTGCAGCATTTTACGTTCCTATCGGACGATAAATCTCCCTCTTCCGCACTTCATCTGTTTTGGCCCTGGGTGTCAGAATTTGCTCTTACGTTTCTTGTCTTCAGGGGGCTCCTAGTGAGTTTAGCAATGCTCTGTTCTTCTTACCCAAATGTGTCACATTTGCTGTTTAGCCCGTAGGGATAGTTCTGCTGCTTTTAATATCTGTATTAAAAAGAAAAGAAAAAGAGGAACCAACCTGTGAAATTCTAAGAACAAATACTACGCTGTGTGACCCAGTTCCTTCCAGCAAAATAAATGCGCATGCAAATTCATCTAATTTAAAGGATACACTTCCAGTCCAGACCAGGTTTTCCAGTTGGAATACGGAGGCCTCCAAACACGTTGATATTAGAGGTGTTATTTGCCTTACCAGAAGTCAGCCCATTGCATTCAGTAAGACCACGTGCCCGATCCTAATGGTTCTATCACCAGAGGTATGTGTGTACCACCAGCTAAAAATGTTGCAAACGTGCTGCAAAGCAACACCAGGAGAGGAGGGAGCTCCGATGCTCGGCCGATGCCAATGCGCCCAGCCTCAGCACCAGCAAGCACTGGTGCCTGGTGAATGTTGTTGGGGCAGGGGAGAGGCACGGATGGGGTGGAACTGGGGGGGGGGGGGGAGGAATGGGCCCTGGGGGGGGTGGGACCCAGGATTGATCCTATCCCCCACCTCGGACAAGACACGGGGCTGTTTGAGTCACTGTAGGAAAAATAGCCAGCAGTGATTCAAGGAATCCCATTGTGCGGCGTGTTGCTTTCCCTGGGGAAAGGGGACAAATGTCCCCTTCTTCTGAGGAGACCTTGGCGGCAGCCGCAGATCCTACAGGATGCAGCAGTATCCATTTGGTTACCTCTGCTTCTACGGGAGCTGGGCAGCTCGGGATTGGGCCATTAGGCTGTAATGCTATCTTACTTACAAACACCTCCAATAGTGTAGCTACCTAAGGGGGGGGCAGGGTGTCCCAGGTGCCACCCTCAGGGGGAGTGTCATCCTTAGGGACCAAAATTGTTAAAATCAAGGTTTTAAGGTTTTATTATTAAGGTATTATATTATTCTGCAGTTTTAAGGACTAATACCATCATGTTGAAGGGCCATGGTGGTGCTGCAGGTTAAACGGCTGCTGCTGAGCTTGCTGACCTGAAGGTTGGCAGTTCAAGACCGCGCAACAGAGTGAGTTTCCATCGCTTGTCCCAGCTCCTGCCAAACTAGCAGTTCGAAAGCACGTAAAAATGTGAGTAGATAAAGAGGTACCACTTCGGTGGGAAGGTAACAGCGTTCCGTGCACCTTGGCATATAGTCATGCCAGCCACATGACCACGGAAACTGTCATTGGACAAACGCTGGCTCTTTGGCTTAGAAACGGGAGGTGCGCACCACCTCCTACAGTCGGTCACGACTAGACCATTCAGTCGTGGGGAAACATTTACCTTTTTACCATCATGTTATATACCATTTGATGTGGAATTTTAACAAGGAATTTAATGGGAAAAAAATCTTTATTCTATCAAAAGTTATGGCCACAAAACCAAAAATACAACTTCTTACATAAAAACCACAGATGGTTAAAATCACAGTTTTTAGGAATAATAGCATACCCAGTGGTCAAGTGACCTAGCTACACCACTGAACACCTCTATAACTTGTGCCTTAGAGCTCACAAGTGCAAGGCTCCTTTTAGGTAAGATGCAGTAAAGGAATGTTTTGCAGTCTGCATACCGATTTGCAAAACTATGCTCCAAGCAGGCCCCCAGGAATGAATTATTAGGCACAGGCCATGGGGTCAAATGTTCGTTTGCTCTTAATCTGTATCCAAAAGGATGAAGTAGCCCTGCAGCAAATGTGATGAATGTGTGCTCAGTGCAAGTTGGAGAACTGGCCCTCTTCCATCTGCCGTTAGGGATCACTGGGTGAGTCAAAAGGAGAGCCTTGTGGGAGACAAGCGGTAACCATGGTGACGTTTCTTCATCATCCCGGTACAAGAACATTGAGGCTCGCCATCCAGGTGTGATAATGATCTCTTTCCACTTGCATTAAGCCTGCACACAATCACATGCCGCTTGGGTTGTTTATTCCCTACCCTGTCTAGCCCCAATCGTGTTCTAATGTACTTCGGACTTCGGACCCTGTAGTCGGAGTTTCTACTGAAATTGCCATGCCACCCTGTAAAAAGCACTTGCCCATGGACTTGTGGCATGTTAGCCCAGACGCTGGGCATGCTAAGTGCCTTTTAAAGCTGACACTAGCAACATGGGACTGACGTCCCATGTTGCTAGTGTCAGCTTTAAAAGGCACTTAGCATGCCCAGCGTCTGGGCTAACATGCCACCAGTCCATGGCCCAGGCAAACGCACCACTTTTACGCTCACCCTTGACACGTACAGGCTAGGCTGTGCAGCAAGGAACCCCTCTTAAGCCTCACCTCTGTCACAGAAAGTCATCTTTGAGGGCGTCACCATGCCAGATTGAGGGCACAATCCTAACCTGGTGTTAGGCCAGCACAAGTTAGGCCAGCAAAGTTTGGCCGGCACAAGGGCCACCGTGAAGCGCGCCTGGACCATTCTCGGAGTCAGGGAGGATGGGTCACATCCAGTGATGTCATTCAGGGGGAATGGACCAGAACGGGCGTTCCGGTTCCTAACGTGCTCCTTGGCTGGTTCCAGGTTCCCGACAAGAGCCAATCAAAAGTGAGTTCCTGTTCCTAAATCATTTGAATGACACCACTAGTCACATCTGTGTGCTGGCCTCTGTGACTCCAAGGGTGGTCCAAACACACTTTATGGTGTTCCTTGGGCTAGTCACCTTTGCTGGCCTAACTGTTCCAGCTTAACTCCAGGTTAGAATCTGGCAAATACATTCTCCGGTCGGCATCTTCTTGTTAGTGCAATTCAAGCCAAGGCAGTCAGCTGAGTCAAGTTTATTTGGCTGATTAGTCACCTGCCTTTCCCCAATTACATTTAAATATACTTGGCCTATTATTACCTACCTATTTTTTCTAGATTGAAGGAAGTGAAACAAGGCTGGGCAAGAGCCCCAAGAGGGTGGCAGCCTCTCTTTCTCTCCCTGATACTTGGGTTTCTCCAGGCACGGGCTGGATCCAGCATCCATTGCAATCCTTCCCCTGGGTGAAGATTCCCCTGGAGCTTACCTTTCCTCCAGGGATCCTCTTGCCTTCACTCCTGATCAGAGGCATAGGGAGGGTGCCATGGGGGTAGGTGCGTAGCTAATGAAAGTTTTGTTGTTGTTGTTCAGTCGCTAAGTCGAGTCTGACTCTTCGCGACCCCCTGGACCGCAGCACGCCAGGCCTCCCTGCCCTCCACTAGCTTCCGGAGTTCACCCAATTTCATGTTCATCGCTTCAGTGACACTGTCTAACCATCTCCTCCTCTGCCGCCCCCTCCTCCTCTGGCCTTCCATCTTGCCCAGCATGAGGGTCTTTTCTAAAGAGTCCTCTCTTCTCATGAGGCGGCCAAAGTATTGGAGCTTCAGCTTCAGGATTTGTACTTCCAGGGAGCAATCAGGCTTGACTTCCTGGAGGATTGACCGATTGGTTCTCCTTGCAGTCCAGGGGACTCTCAAGAGTCTTCTCCAACACCATAATTGGGAAGCATCTATTCTTCAGCGCTCCGCCTCCTTATGGTCCAGCTCTCACATCCATACATTCTACTGGGAAAAACCATAGCTTTGACTAGGTGAACCTTTGTTGGCAGGGTGATGTCTCGGCTTTCTATTAAGTTGTCTAGGGGGTTACCACTTAGTAACTGTGTTTAAAATTGCATCTGATTAATCAACAAGGATTTCTTTCATGAGGTGGCAGCTCAGCCCTAACTTTAATCAGTAAAGATGGAAGGCAAAAAGAGAAGGGGGCAGCCGAGGATGAGATGGTTAGATAGTGTCACCGAAGCAATGAGCATGAAGTTGGGCAAACTTCGGAAGCTAGAGGAGGACAGGGAGGCCTGGCGTGCTGCGGTCCAGGGGGTCGCAAAGAGTCGGACATGACTTAGCGACTGAACAACAACAACAACAACCCCCCCCACAGAATACTGTGAGCTTTACTTATGGATAAAAATGCATGTGATTGCATTGTAAATCTGCTTGAGTTTGCATGTGGATAAAACAATAGGGGTTTGTTTTTTGGGGGGGGGGGAAGCATTTATGTACAAATACATGATTTTTCAAGGAAGTTAATCTGATTAATTGATTCAGTGTTACAGTCCTCTCAAAACTATTAAAGCTTCTAGCCTTGGTTAAATCCTGCATTTAAATAAAACAGTCTTCGAAGGGCTTAAGCCAAACCAAGTTCAAAATTCTGATAATTATTCAGAAGTTGGTGCAGCATCTTAAACTGAAGCTGTGTGTTAGGTTGTTTTGTTTTGCAGGATCAGATATGAAGGTAGACACATGGTGTGTAACTGACATGTAATTGACATGTAATCTCCATTGTTAATAGTTTAGCTACAGTACAGATAAAAATCAAGATTTTATGGAAATGTGAAAGTGGGCAGAACTCAAAAGTTCAAATTTTGATCTTTTTTTAATGTAATGACTTGGAGAGCTAGTCTTTCTTCACATAACAAGGCAGGCGGGAATCAATAGGACAAGATTTTAAAAAATCTGAAAAATGTTAATTCAGTTCATGATTTTGAAGCACTGACTTCAAACACATGCATTAACGTGACAACCCTGAACAGGCTCTTTATTGTTGCCTGGGAGTGCACACACAGATATGCTCTGTGGACATACATGATGGTGTTTGTTTTAGATGCCACACCTTTTAGGCCTTATATAGCCGAAACAACACAGGGAACTATTTATTTCCATGAACTCTTTCACAACTACCACAAGCACCCACTTTGGCAATCTCATGATGTCATCGTATTGGGTACATGATTCCTGATTGACTGGCCTACATGTTCCCAGCCAATTATAGATCACATAATCATGGGAATCTCTCTCTCTCTCTCTCTCTCTCTCTCTCTCTCTCTCTCTCTCTCTCACCTGCAGTTAGGCAGACACAAGTCAATATGCTGTAAAGTGCGTTTGCACCTATCTTAGAGTCAGGGAGGCCAGCACACATTAATGTGCTAGCCTCCCTGACTCCATGGTCCCAATGCACTTCATGGCACATTTGCAACACTCCTGGGCAAGTCAGTTCCAGGTTAGGATTGCTCCCTCAGTGGAATGCAAGCACTGGCCCACTTGTCTACTCACTGCCGTGCCAGAGTATTTTAAAAGGAGGGAAATGCATTGGAGCAGGAGGGAGGAAAGGAGAATGGTAGGAGACACTCTAGACTACAACTCTACTCTTCTCTACTTCCTTTCCCACTCCAACCCCTCCTCCTTTTCATATCCAGCATAGAAGAAGAAACTTCTTTGCCCCATTGGCTGGAGCACTGACAGTGAGTGAACAGGTGGAGCAGTGGCTGGTGCCTGATAATTTTGTGCTGCCCCAGCTTTGCTGTTTTTCTGATAGGAAGGAACTCTTCAAAGTAGTTCCTCTGCTTTCACTCAGCAAAGAGGCTTGGGATCCAGAATGAGGTCTAGAAGTGCAAGGATGCTGAAGCAACTGGCGTAGTCTATGCTTGGAGCAGAATATTCTGCATCATTTCAGACTGCATGCGATTTGGGATTTTTTTTTCCTCCCGTTTTGAGTGCTCCTCAGCAGAAAAAGAAAAAGAAAAAAATCAATGCAAGGAGATAAAAAGCTGTATCCTAGCTCATTGCTTGTTTTGCTGGTGTTCTGTTTGCAAGGAGGTTTGGTCCCTCCAAGGAAGGGAAACAGTCAGAGGTAGATCTAAGGGAGGGCAAAGCTCTAAGTTTTGCAAGAAGCCTTACCTTGTAGCGGAAAACACTCCTCTCCTGCACTGTTCTAGCCAATCCTCACAGGAAAAAGCAACATCTTGGCGTTGCTTACTGGCTACAGCAGCAAGGGAGAGGAGGGATTTACATGACAGGGTAAGGCTTCCTGCAACACTTAGAGCTTTGCCCTCCCTGTAGATCCGCCTCTGGAAACAGTGGCTCCATTTCCCAAGTAGTCACTCATTGCCTGCACACAGAACCACTCCCTAAGCTCCCTACAGACAAGAGAAGTATAAATAAATAAAACTATCCTAAGGTGATTCCTCTCAACCCATGGGTAGTTTTGTTGTGAAGCGGTGAAGAGAGTTTATCTATACGTCAAGTGCAATTATGTACTAAAATGGTTATCAGATTACCACAGGATTGCATTTGATGCAGACAAATTATCCTTCCAGCAAAATTCTAACCTGGAGTTAGGCCAGCAATGTTTGGCCTGCACATGGGCCACCGTAAAGCACGTTTGAACCAGTCTCGGAGTCAGGGAGGATGGTGCACCTCTGTCGTGCTGGCCTCTCATACGTGTCCCTTGCGCCAGCCAAACTTTGCTGGCCTAAATGTGCTGGCCTAACTCCAGGTTAGGATTGCGCCCTTAATGCTTGACAAGAAAGCAGCTGCTTCAGCTTTTTTACCTCACCATTTTACCACATTTACCAGTTTCAGATGACCATTTTACCACAGTATTGATATACTGGCAAATTCTGTTTGACAACACTCCTGCCAACTAGGCAAAACGGCACCTTTTAAAGTGGTGTCGCTGCGGGTTAAACCGCTGCTGCTGGGCTTTCCGACCGGAAGGTTGGGAGTTCAAGACTGCGCGATGGAGTGAGCTCCCGTCGCTTGTCCCAGCTCCTGCCAACCTAGCAGTTTGAAAGCACCTAAATGCAAGTAGATCAATAGGGACCACTTCGGTGGGAAGGGAACGGCGTTCCATGCGCTACAGCGTAGAGTCATGTCGGCCACATGATCACGGAAGCTTGTCCTCGGACAAAACGCCGGCTCTACAGGCTTCGAAATGGAGAGGAACACTGCCCCCTACAGTCGGTTACAACTAGACCATTCGGTTGTGGGGAAACCTTTACCTTTTTTACCTCTTCTATTTAGCAAGGGGAGATAAACTGTCCCTCTTCACCTCTGCATGGAGTCTTTTCCAGTGGCTGTTGCTGGGGTCTCTTCTGTATTTTTTTTTTTTTATTGTGAGCCCTTTGGGGACAGGAAACCACTTGTTGACCTATTTTGCTATGTAAATGGCTTTTGTGAACTATTTTGTTGTTGAAAAGCAGTATATACCGTATTCTTTTTACACAACAACACATTTTGCCTCACCATTTTACCACACCAATTCAGAAGACCATTGTGTCTCAACATTGTATTTGACATACTGACAAATTCTCCATGTTTGCCCTCACCCCAGCAGTCACTTTACCTTATCATTTTACCACACAGATACAGATGACCATTTTTCACACGCTTGTACTCGACACAGAGGCAAATTCTCCTCAGCATTTTACAACACAGCCCGCTCCCCCCCGCCATTTTACATCACCATTTGCCATACAGATTCAGATGACCATTTTACCACAGGATTACGGACAAATTTTCCTCAATTCTTTACAACAAAGTTGCCCCTCAAAACTCTTTACAACAAAGCTGCCCCCTCGGCCCAGCAGTTTTGCCTCACCATTTACCTCATGTTCTGCCATTTTACCCGACATTATGCCTCAGTAGGGGGAAAACGATCAGTACTGTAGGCACTACAACATGCCGTGTAAGTGGCCCCTCCTACTTGCCGTTGGAGCCATTCTGGGCAATGATGAGACGCCATTTGGTTCAGCTAGCACTGTGATGTTGCCCTTGCTGCGCAGCATGACTCCAATGGTGAGTGGGCCACTAACACAGCACATTGCCGCACCTGCAGTACTTACCATTTTGCCTGCAAATGCTACTGTTCGGCCTAATGGTCACTTGACATCACTTCTGTCGTATGTTTTTACCTCAACTTTACATCAGACACGTATTCAGCATAGGGCCCAACCTTGCCTTGCCATACTTGTCTTCAGAACAGTATGCGATACAAGCCCCCTTGTAGCTTGAGAGCGCAATCCTAACTTGGGCAGGCGCAAGCCGGCCAACTGGCCTGCACCGCAACCGAACTACGTTAGGAGGCGGCGGCAGCTTAGCGCGGAGCACGGGGATAAATGTCCTCTTGCCCCAAAGTAAGCCACAGGCAGCCCAACCTGCAAAATTGCAGGCCCAAGTTCGAGCCTCCCGCAGTGGCCTGAATTTGGGCTGCACAGGATGGGGACAGGTCTTTGGATGCAGCCTGATGGCCGCATCCATGCTCTACCCCCTCCTAAGGCCACCCTGCCCTATGGAACACCCTCACCCATCCCATTCCACCCCCTGCCCAGAAAAGCCCTTGCATTGGCCGAACGTGGCTAGCACAAGAGCAGCTTACCTGAAGCATGTTTGGACCCCTCTCAGAGTCAGAGAGGCCAGCACACAGACGTGAGCCATCCTCCCTGACTCCGAGAGTGGTCCAAACGCCACTCCCTTGTATCTGGCATTCTGAGGTAAATTTCTGAGGTAAATATGAGGTAAATAAAGCAGTTTGGCTGGCACAAGGCCCACCGTAAAGTATGTCTGGATCACTCTCAGAGTCAGAGAGGCCAGCACACAGACGTGAGCCATCCTCCCTGACTCCGAGAGTGGTCCAAACGCCACTCCCTTGTATCTGGCATTCTGAGGTAAATTTCTGAGGTAAATATGAGGTAAATAAAGCAGTTTGGCTGGCACAAGGCCCACCGTAAAGTATGTCTGGATCACTCTCAGAGTCAGAGAGGCCAGCACACAGGCGTGCACCATCCTCCCTGACTCCGAGAGTGGTCCAAACGCACTTGATGGTGGCCCTTGTGTTGGCCAAACTTTGCGGGCCTATCTGTGCCGGCCTAACTCCAGGTTAGGATTGCTCTCTGGGTCAACGCAGCGCTGCATTGGCCCAGCACCTCTCTGGCGGGCACAGATGAGTTTTATGGCACGCTTGCGACAGCCTTGGGCCGACACAAGGCACGTGCGTTGGCCCAGCAGGTGGTTTCAATGGCGCCCTGAGAGGACGATACAGGAAACCAAGCTGCCCAGAGGCGAGAGCACCTCCCTCAGATTTGTTCAGGGGCCTCTAAGCGTGGGCACCTCTGACTGAAACCATTCTTGGAGGGGCTTCTTCCCCCCAAATATGATGTAATGCTGGAAACGCCTGGAGGCCTCGTTGAAATCTCCACCCTTGCCTCCAGTTGCCGGCCTGGAGAGGGACACAGGTTGCTGGAGATGGCCAAATAATTCTGGAGGATTATTCCAGCTATGCTCTGCTGCCAAGTGGTAGAGGGAAATTTGCCACTCAGCAGGTGCAGACGGGTGGCAAGGGGTTATCTAGCCTCATGCAAGTACAAAGAGCAATTTCCTTGTCAAAGTCCCTTGTTTAGATAAGATAAAATTCTGCTCCAGCGGTCTACATGGGAAGCTGCTTCTATGCAGAGTGAGCCCCTTGGTTCATCTAGCCCCCCTTTTTTTCAACAGTGACTGCCAGCAGCTATTCCGAGCAAGGGTCCGTCACAGCTCTTCTCCCTGGCAGTGCCAGGACTTGAACTCGAAACCTTCTGCGCACAGGTTTTCTGCCGAGCCACAGCCCTTTCCCACAGCTCACTCCACATTCTTTAATCCTGACACTCTTCTTTCCCTTGTCACCGGACTTCTCTCTTCCTCGTCGCTGAGAAAAAGCTGCCTTTTCAAAGCAGCAGCTGACATAGAGGAACTAAGGAGCAGGTTTTTCTGGAATCCTCTGGCTTTCCCCTGGAGCAACTCAGAGCATGTTCTGCAATGCCATTTGTAAGAAGTGCATATATGATTTACAGAGGCTTGGCAGGGGACCCTGTGCCCACTTATAGCAGCACAGAACAATCCCAACCAAAAAAGCAAAGAATTGCAAGGAAGAGTACAGAGAGAGAGAGAGAGAGAGAGAGAGAGAGAGAGAGAGAGAGAGAGA
>JAJKFI010000053.1:2905900-2917411 GCA_029204185.1 Lerista edwardsae | reverse complement strand
AGAGAGAGAGAGAGAGAGAGAGAGAGAGAGAGAGAGAGAGAGAGAGAGAGAGAGAGAGAGAGAGAGAGAGAGAGAGAGAGAAACGCACACATAAAATGAACAGCATTCAGGCAAGCTGTCCCTGCAGTTTCTGTCCCTGCAGACTGGATATTATCTGAATCTCCAGCAAGTCCAGGTGAGCTGGCTAAGCTGGCGCAGTCACAAAGACCATCTTGGAGGAGTATACAAGGTCTACAATGTAAGCGATGAGATTGAAGAATGTGAGGAAGGTTACCCCTAGCAGATTGTTCCACAGGGGGCAACGGTTGCAGTTGGGAAAGCCTCTGAAGCTATATATAGGCCATACTATGGCTGCTGTTAGATACATGAGTACCGCCAAGATGTTGTAGCCCACTAGGATCTTCTCCAAGTGGGGCAAGGAGCCGAGGCAGCGTCCAACAGTAAGGATTATGATGAACATTGTGACAATGAAGCAGATGCAATAAACAGCCAGGCACCACTGCAAGCCAGGAAAGTGTGCATAGAACCTTCCGTAATCCACTAAGGAGAAGATGAGACAAGCCACGTAGGCCTCAAACACCTTCAGGAGGCCAGGAATGGTAGACAGAAAGCTGCTGACTTGTTCCGCCTTGGCGCGAGTCAGCCCCACTTCCACGGCATAGGCAACGAAGCAGAAACAAGACATTGCCGTGGCCGCCCCCTCGTAGCTGCAGTTGGAGCTACTGCAGTTGTTCGTGATGGTGATGGATGGGTAGACGATGGACGTGGTGAAGATCATGAGGCTGGCCAGCATGGAGAACGCCGAGGTGAAGTCGTGCCAGGAAATGGGCAGCGATGGGCCCAAGCCGATGAACTCCAGCAGGATAATGAGGACAGAGACGACGAAACAGAAGCACCACGTAAACATGCACCAAACGCCGTTGGAGTCCGAATAGCTATGGTGGACCGCCACCAGGCTGAAGGCTGTGCAGGAAAGGAAGATCTCCAGGAACCGCACGATCCCCAGCAGAGAAATCAGCGAACCGAAGTTGAGCTCGATGGTCGGCATGGTGCCCACCACGCAGAGGAAGAGGAACCACGGTGTCCAGCACGTTCCTTCACGGCGCTGAGCAGGAGCCGAGCTTGATAGGGAACGAGGAGCTGGAATGAGGCGGTTGAACTGGGGACAGTGTGAAGGTGGCACCAGGTTTGGGTGCTGCCCTGAGAAGCGGAAACGCCCGTGTGGGGCGGTTGCGATTGGCCTTCCCTCTGTGCCAGGGGGAGGGACCCTGGAGATAAGTGTGGGGAGACACGCTGGGCCATGGATTCACCAATCACAGAGGCCAGTGACTGACGTTCCCCTGCCTTTGCTAAACCCATAAGGAAATAGGAGCCGGCAATCTAGCCTGTGGGACTCACTCAAAGGCCACCGCATTCCTTTGGGGCTGTCTCACCCGCTTGGTCACTGAGCAAACTCTCTCCAGGCAGGTGTGTGTAGTTCTTGGACGATTAATGTGCAGGGTGTGTACGGGGGGGGGGGGTCAAGCAGCCAAGAGGGTGTGTGTGTGTGTGCGCGCACAGTCTGTGTGGGTGAGGCAGGTAGATGATTAACAGGAGAAAATATTAAAATGGTAACCAAGTCCTGGCCACCGTGTTGTGGCTGGCTGAGGGGGCGTCTTTAACAAATTGTTTCTGCTGGTTTGCAGTGTTGCAGGCCATGCTGGCCTGCGACAAGCCCCTCCCCTCCCCTCCCCTCCCCATCTTATTTTAAAATTTTGCTGCTAGGTTCCACCCAATTCCGCAGGTCAGGTGAGTTTGAAAGGGGTAGCCCTCAGACATGAAGCACTGCTTTGCTGTTCTGTTAATTCCCACTTAGCACATTGTCTGTGGTGGCAACCAGCAGCCCCGAAGGCAGCGATGGCAAACTTATGATACACGCGTCAAAGGTGACATGCCACAATGTTCGGTATGGCACACCAGCGTTCACCAGAAGCCTGACAAAAACTGAATTTGTTTCACTCATTTTTCATTTGTGTAATTGTGTGGTGTTTCTTTATATAATACAAAGCACCACACATGATTGGACTGTAGTTTTAGTTTAAATGTTGTTGTCCAGTCGCTAAGTCGTGCCTGACTCTTCGTGACCCCCTGGACCACAGCACGCCAGGCCTCCCTGTCCTCCACTAGATTCCGGAGTTCGCCCAATTTCATGCTCATTGCTTCAGTGGCACTATCTCACCATCTCCTCCTCTGCTGCCCCCTTTTCCTTTTGCCTTCCATCTTTCCCAGCACAAGGGTCTCTTCTAAAGAGTCCTCTCTTCTCATGAGGTGGCCAAAGTATTTGAGCTTCAGCTTCCTTGTATTTGTCCTTCCAGGGAGCGATCAGGCTTGACTTCCTGGAGGATTGCTCAATTGGATCTCCTTGCAGTCCAGGGGACTCTCAAGAGTCTTCTCCAACACAGTGGTGTCATTCAAATAATTTAGGAACAGGAACTCACTTTTGATTGGCACTTATCGGGAACCCGGAACCAGCCACGGAGCCCGTTAGGTTCCGGAAAGCCCGTTCTGGTCCGTTCCCCCTGAATGACATCACTGCTCCAACACCATAATTCAAAAGCATCTATTCTTCGGCGCTCCGCCTTCCTTATGATCCAGCTCTCACATCCATACATTGCTACTGGGAAAACCATCGCTTTGACTATGTGAACCTTGGTTGGCAGGGTGATGTCTCGGCTTTTTTTAGTTTAAATAAATGGATATAAAGAATTATTTGTCTTTTGTTTGTGGTGTGTGTGTGTGGGGGTGTGTGTGTTGACACACCAGCAGAGTCATTACACATTTCCCTGAGCCCAAAAAGTTTGCCATCACTGCCCGAAGGACTGGCCACCAGTGCTGAGGGGGTGGGGTGGTCTCTTGGGGCAGTAGTTCTCAACCTGTGGGTCTATGGCCCACCAGTGGGTCATGACCCAGGTTTTGGTGGTTCCTTTATGGGCACAATCCTAACCTGGAACTTGGCCACCACAGTTAGGCCAGCAAAGTTTGGCCGGCACAAGGGACACCTTGGAGTGTGTTTGGGCCACTCCTGAGCAGTTGTGTATTTTCAGTATTTTTCATCACATTGTTAAAAATCTTTCTGGCTATCAGTCCTGACACCACTTTCCTTCTTTTCCTTTGTCCTCACTTGCAGACTCTGCTGTGTAATCCAATTGACTTTGGGACCTGCTGTGAATCTGTTTGTGAGCAAGTCCATAAAAAAAAAAGACTCTTGATGACTCTGAATTGCAATAAAACAGGAGTGGAGGACGAGGAAGACCAAAGAAAGTGAAAGCAACGAAGAAAAAAAGAAATGATACTATTATGGCTAACCAAACAATGAAAGTCAGGAAGCCAGCGGAGTGAAGCGAGTGCCCAGGAACATCACAACCACATAAATCCAAGCAAATAAGGCAAAAGGCGTGGTACCTTAGTTAAGACTTGTACTGGTAATAGTTCCGAATCCAAGGGATTAGGCAGGTTGAGTTGTCAGCAATACAATCCAGGTCCAAACACAGTAGGCAATCAGATGTATCAGGCAGTAACAAGTAGTTCCACAGGACTTCTTAACACACATTCCAAGTCCACAGTATACTGCAATACACTGGTCACAGAACACAGCAGATACTGCCTAGCAGATACACTAACTCTCTCACACAGAGAGACACACACTAGCTAGAGAGAAGTTTCTGGATGCTGCTTATATCCACCACAGTGGTAACTCACTCTTCAGGTGAGTGTGACTTGCAGCAAGTACTTACAGCATACAGCTGTGCGATGTTGCCTTAACTAGCAACTCTTTTCTCAGTATTTCCCAAGCTACAAAATTCCTTAGCCTGGTCCCTTTAAGCCTATTGCAGCTTCACAGCCTAACACTCCTCCAGTTTTTAGCTTTGGGAAATCAGCTTACAGAAACAGAAGAGGATTGTTGAAAAATTGTGAATTTTTGTGAATTCTGACTCACAATTGTCAAGACGGAGAAATGCTTTTTAACATTCACAATAATCAACATGAAAGGAGAGAAACTGTTTCAGCTAAGCCCTAGTTTACTCTTGGACGGATTTCTGGAGGAAAGGTCCATTGTGGGCTATAGGCAATGATGGATTGTGCAACCTCCTTACAAAGGTGGAGGGCTACTGATACCAGGTGCAAGGGAGTGGCAACAGGATGCAAGCATCTTGTTGTTCATGCCTCCCTGGGGCACCTGGTGGGCCGCTGTGAGATACAGGAAGCTGGACTAGATGGGCCTTTGGTCTGATCCAGCAGGGCTCTTCTTATGTTCTTAAAATATGTGGCAGTCCATGCCAATTGGATGATACCAACTCGAGGCTGTTGGGATTAGTTTCAAACGATGGCACTGTGGGTTAAACCACTGTTGCTGGGCTTTCCGACCGCAAGGTTGGGAGTTCAAGACTGCGTGACCGAGTGAGCTTCCGTTGCTTGTCCCAGCTCCTGCCAACCTAGCAGTTCGAAAGCACCTAAATGCAAGGAGATAAATAGGGACCACTTTGGTGGGACGGTAACAGCGTTCCGTGCGCTACATTCCGTGTGGCTTAGAAACAGGCTTAGAAACGGAGATGAGCACCACCCCTTAGAGTCGGTCACGACTAGACCGTTCAGTCGTGGGGAAACCTTTACCTATGGGAACTGTTGGGTACAGACACTCCAGCAAGCTGATTTTCTCCAAAGGTGGCTGGAACAGTGCAATGATTTCTGGCTTGCAGTGCAATGATTACAATTACAGGCCTTGCGTCCTGTAACGCAATTACATTTGCGTTTTGACAGAGTCTAGGCAGATTTTCTCAGCTGTGTAGTGTAGGAAAATTAAAACAGGCAGCAAACAGATTTCAGGGACCTGTTTTAATTGTGTTGGGTCTGATACTTGAAGTTTGATAAGCATCTTTCAACAAAAAAGACTAATTAGAAGGGGAAAAACCAATTAGAAGGGGCAAAATCGCCGTACTGATGATGGCAAAACTCATTGCTGGGGTGGGGCAGGAGGAATTAAGCTAGTTTTTATTTTTATTTTTTGAAAATGGAGTTTGTCAGTTTGGTTACTTGGGCAGATATAAAATGCCATTGCACACATTTGCGGTTTATGAATCTGTTACCAAGTCTGTTGCAAATAGATTCATACATAGGACAAAATAGAAAGAGAAGGCAATCATGCCCACCTTTCTCTTCCGAAAGGCAGCAACAAAATCCATCTTTGCAGAGTTGTCAAGCCCATTGCCCTCTACCTGACTACAGGGATAGCTGTAAGTAGTGCCAGTGAGAACAGGTATAGCCGGAAGGTAGATGTCAAAGATTGCTTGTTCAGAGTGTTTAAGGTTGTGTTGCTAGTGTTATTCTGCTGGAACAAGCTCCTTCCTGAAGGCACAATCCTAACCTGGAGTTAGGCCGGCACAGTTAGGCCAGCCAAGTTTGGCCGACACAAGGGACACTGTAAAGCAGTGGTTCTCAACCTTTTTTCCACCGGGACCCACTTTTTACTATGACAGCCTGTTGGGATCCCCAACCATAATTGGGAGCAAGTTGCATCAAACTCACTGACAGCGCAATTCTATGCATGTCTACTCAGAAGTAAGTCTCATTGTGTTCAATGCAGTTTACTCCCATGAAAGTGAGTATAGGATTGCAGCCTGGGAATCAGATCCACATTAGCGCGCGCGGACACGAGCAGCCCTCTGACTCTCCCCAAAGGCCTCCATTAGCTTGCGCAGCCTCCCATCTGCGCGAAAGGCCCTCTTTCTCCAGCCAGACCTCCCTCAGTGTGGCTGCACCTGCCCGGCGAGAACTTGCGCCTTTAACGCCACATGAGGTGCACCCCCCCCCGCCCGGAAAGTCATCTCGAGAGGGATGAGAGCGTGGCGCGCAGACCAGATCCAGCACGCAAATCCCTGCTCAAGCCAGGCAGCTTTCCTGGGTGCCCTTGACCCGGTCCCCCTCTCTCAGCCTCGCTTACCTTGCAGGGTTGTTGTGATGGGGGGGAGGCGAAGCACCCACAAGCCTGACGTCGGGGTGGGATGGCTCACCTGTGCAGCGCTCTGCAGACTCTCTCAGGGCTGGAGAGCTGCCGCCCGTCCTGCACGCTGCTCCCAGGGAGTCCCACTCTGGCCCGTGAGTGCGCGCGGGATGGCGGCCTCGGACCTGCGTTGACTCACGAGTTGGCCCCATGCCACCCAATGAGCATCCCTCCCAGGAAAGCGCATGTGGGTGGGAGGCCTCCCCGGGCAACGCCCCTGCGCGCCTCCTCCCGAGTAGTCCCATGGCGCGCCTCCTCCCGAGTAGTCCCATGGCGCCCCGTGAGGCTTCCAAGGTGAGAAATTCCGCAGCTCCCTTTTAGTGTCTTCCTTTGTCTTGGGCCAAGCTTCGTCCCCCACTCCCCCGCAGACCCGTTTCTCCCCCCCCCTCCGTGTGTGTTTTGGAGGGAGGTGCCGGCGACCCCTGCAAAATGCTTGTTCGACCCCCAAAGGGGTCCCGACCCCCAGGTTGAGAACCACTGCTGTAAAGTATGTTTGGACCACGCTCAGAGTCAGGGAGGCCAGCACACAGATGTACTCCATCCTCCCTGACTCCAAGAGTGGTCCAAACATACTTTACAGTGTCCCTTGTGCCGGCCAAACTTTGCTGGCCTAACTCCAGATTAAGATTGCGCTCTAAATCTCAGAGAAGCAGACGTATAATCTCTCGACTTCATGACTGCGCATTCGCTCTGAAATTCCATGCAGTGCACAGCCTGCTATTCCACATGCTGCCATTCCACATGCTGAGTTGCTATGGATAAGCTATTATGAGCTATAACTATGACAGTGATGTCTCGGAACACTCTACTGAAGATCATAAGGTGATATGCCAAATTCCCTGCCAGGCCTCCCCAAGGGCCCCGATGCCCACACTAGGCTAACTAGTTTCCCCTCCAGAGCAGCCTCAGAGATGGGCAAGAGGGAGGGGGTTCCATCACCCACTGGGCCTCCTCTCTTCCAGCAGCTTTGCTTGGAATCACCGGCTGGTCAGCCTCCTCCAGACTGCCTTCATCACCGGCTTAGCTCCAAACACCTTACCAACAAACCCCACCACCAAACAATAGGCAGTCAACTTGCCTAAGCCACAACTGCCTCCTCCACTTGGTGGCTCCAGGGGCGTGGCAGCCATACAACTGTTCCCCACAGTTATTCCCCACAATAAGCTGACCTTCCTTTATCCAATCCAGCAATCCATCCATTCCATCCAACAGTCCTTCAGGCAGGCAGTCCAGCCAGCACTCCATCAGTCAGTCCCAATCCATCCATCCAGCACCTACCTGGTGCCGAGCCACCCTTCCTTTAGTGATCCAAACAGCACCTGCCTGGTGCCCTTCTCCAGCACCTACCCAGGTGCTACCTTACTGTAGCTCCTGCCTCCAACTTTATACTGAGGCCAGCCAATCGGTGTCTGTTGTTGGGCAGACTTTACCATCAGCCACACCCATCTGCACCTGTGCTAACCTCCCTTCCTAGCCAGGGCCCTCATCAGCCTGCAGCTGTGTTCCTGCTGCAGGAGTTCTGGGATTTACCCCATAATCCCTGGTTTACCTGGACAAGGGGCCATTGCTGATACCATTCCCTAACTCCTGGGGGTATCTCCTGCCTTTTCCAATACATAAGGTGTCCATTCTTCAACTGAAAAGCATCAAGGGGAATTTAGATGGAGAAACAGGTCAATAATGAGACTCAGCACCATCATGATGGGTCTCAATGGAGATGATGGTTTTAAACTGTTTTAAACTGCAGGAGGTGTGGATTGAAGGTTGAGCTGCTGGTACTGCCTGAAGCTAAGCAGGAGAATCTGTGGTCTATTTTTGGATGGGAGACAGAAGGCCAGGCTGGGACAAGCTGCAGTACCTGTTGTGGCAGAACGGAGTCACTGTGGAGGGAATGTGGTGAGAAGGCCAGCCAGCCAAAGAACGGAGTCCAACCTTGAGGACCTGTCCAGGCTGGACTTACGATCACCTGCTGAAGCTCAAAGTCACATGGTCAGAGGAGAGAACCACACTGTGAAGGCTGCATCTGGGACTGAGGATTCGGTGAATGGCAGAATACTGTCTATTAGTAAAAACCCCATTGAAAAATAGCGGTTTAGACTAGCCTGCCCATGTAAGCCGCCTGGGGCATTTGCTTTGGCATGGGAAAGACGGGGTATAAATTCTTCAAAATAAATTAAAAAAATCACATTACAAAGCATTCTTACAAGCAGGGCCAGCACCAGGCACAGCAGAGTCCAATGTGGGACATTGCCATGCCCCCCCCCTCGCACAGCCCCTCCACTCATTATACAGCCATGGCAAGGAGAGAAGTATGGCACCCGGAAATAATTGGTGGTGACGTGATGATGTGATGACGTCATCACCAACTTCTTCCAGGAGGCCTATTTCAGGCTGCTTGGAGATGGGACGTCCTCAGTGGAGATGGGGCAGCTCCACTGGATTACAGCCCACAGAGATCCTGGCTACAGCAGCAAGTGATCCTGGCTTGCTGCGCAAGTGCGCCCCCCCACCAAAGCAATGGCCCAGTATTATAGGCCACATTGGCTTAAGACCGGTCCTGTCTAGGAGGTTATCACCAATTGTGAACTGTCCTTCTATATGTTTAAGAGCGCCTGGAGTTAGGCAGGCACAGTTAGGCCAGCAAAGTTTGGCCGGCACCAGGGCCACCGTAAGGCGCATTTGGACCACTCTCGGAGTCGGGGAGGATGGCGCATGTCTGTGTGCTGGCCTCCCTGACTCCAAGAGTGGTCCAAACACACTTTCGGGTGGCCCTTGTGTCGGCCAAACTTTGCTGGCCTAACTGTGCCAGCCTAACGCCAGGTTAGGATTGCGCCCTTAGTCTTACTGAACATAATGGGCTTACTTCTGAGTAAGGTAAATAACACTGGTTTCAAACACCTCTGGCAATCCTAACCTGGAGTTAGGCCAGCAAAGTTTGGCCAGCACAAGGGACACTGTAAAGTACGTTTGGACCGTTCTTGGAGTCAGGGAGGATGGCGCACGTCTGTGTGCTGGCCTCTCTGACTCTGAGAGTGGTGCAAACATACTTTACGGTGTCCCTTGTGCTGGCCTAACTGTGCCGGACTTACTCCAGGTCAGGATTGCGCCCTGTAACAACAGGAGCAGCCATATGTTCTTGCATATGTTGCTGCTGTTTAAAAAAATCTCTACATTCATGCATCTCTCTCTCTCTCTCTCTCTCACACACACACACACACACACACACACACACACACACAGACAAGTCTACTGAGGATTTCACTTAATGGAAGTGATGAATTGATAAAATCTCACACTACAATAACTGTATCAGTCATGGTGTGTTTTTCTAGTGTATCTTTAACCAAGAAAGCAAACTCTCCTGGCTTTTAAATTGGAGGCAACTGCCAAATAAATGCATTTTTCTGGCATCACGGCAGAGCCTCGAGTCAGGTGTCACATCCTGAGTTTTTTACATGACCACTGGTTTGTGTTGCAGGTGAGTCCGTTTTCATTTGTGCAGTACCTTGGAGGGAGCTTCCAGTGGGTTCCATGTGATGCTTGCTATGTGTGTTGTGGCGTAGTGTTTCCCCCCCCCCTTTCCCCAACCAGAATACCTTGGGGCCCCTCCCCCTGCTCTGCTCTGCCGCAGGATCAAAAATGCACCAGGCCGTGAAACCTCTAAGTCACTCTTTATTGTGTTCAACTGGAGACACAGAACCAGCCCGACTGCTGCCTGCTCAGGAGCATCAGGTATCGCAGGATGAAATCTGAGACCGAGCCGCTGACCTGCTTCCTGGGAACAGAGGAGTCTTCTGTGTTGCTCCTGCCTCGGCAAGGCTTGAGCCTGGGTCTCCTCTTCTCCCAGCCCAGGTCCCACTCCTCTTTGGGGCAAGGGAGCTTTGCTCTGGCTGCAGGGCAGCCGCCTTAACAGCACAGACCGAGGTGGGCTCTTCGGCTTTGGCTGTCCTCCTGCCAAAAGCCCCTCGCCCTGAATCCATGGAGGGGGACGGGTGACAAGTCGGCGCAAGTCCCCAGGACTGCTAGTGGCTGAGACTTTGTTGAAAAAGTGGTGCAGTGGTGGACTCTCAAATTGCTACAGTCCCCACCTGGGAGAATACGCAATGGGAACAGGGCTCCTTCTTGGCTCTTGGAGATCACGGGCTTAACCTTTCATGCAACACAGAGTTTTTGGTGGCTTCCGGCAGTCCCCCCCCCTCTGCCCAGTACGCCCGAAGGGGGGCAGTCTCCGTTGCAACTGCACTTGGCAAGAGAGTAGACATGAAATGTGTCGGGGTGGGCGAAGGGTTACCGTACGGCATGGGAACCGGGACGTTGGCAAGGGGCACAGCTGGGCTAGTGGGAGGGGCCCGCCAGGTGCCTGGGCCAATGTCCCAGCTCTGGGAATGGGGCGCCACCTACAGGCGCAGCAAGGAAGTCCCTCCTGGAGTCAGATCCTTGGCTGAGAGCCAGAAAACCCCACCTCTGCCCACAGCCCGAGCGCGATGCCCACAGCGACACTGCAGGAGACGTCCTGTCCTCCCGGCTCGAGGCACGTGACCGTCAGGAAGACAGGCGGAGGGGCTCGGTGCCAGCTTGGGGTTTCAACGTCGGAGAGGCTGCTTGTGCTCGGAGAACTGGGGCTGGGGGAGCAGGACGGGAGATCTCTCGGGAATTCTGCTCTGGCAAAGATCAGTTCGCAGAAACTACGGGGGGGGAGAGACGGGGGGTGAGGGGGGGGTGGGGGGGGGCCGTCCCGTCCCTGCAGCTCAGAGGTGACTTTCGGGCTCCCCGTTGATGGCGCTCTGGGCCAGCCGCTCGCCAGCCTTGGCCAGCAGGTTGCTTTCGTTGAGGCGGCGCACCCGGTACTGCTCGTAGTGGACGTTGTGGGTGATGTCTTTGAGGTCCTGCAGGTGGGACCTGGCCAAAAAAAAAAAAAAAGGGACATCAGTGATTGGAGCAGCTTGACCAAGGAACAGAAGAACAGAAGAAGAGCCTCTATGCTGGATCAGGCCAAAGGCCCTTCAGCTTCCTGCATCTCACAGCGGCCCACCAGGTGCCTCAGGGAGTGCACGAGACAACAAGATGCTTGCATCCTGCTGCCACTCCCTTGCACCCGGTACTCTGAAGTAGCCTACTACTAGTGTAAGGAGGCTACAACCCATCATTGCCTATAGCCCATTGCTATAGCCCATCATTGCTCGGATCTGCGTCTGCTGTTGAACTAAAAGCAGAATTTAAAAAAAAACCCTCACTTGAAAATTCAAACTGCGAACACTCACAAAAAGAATATAACAAGAGTAAAGTCTGCAGTTTCCAATACGGCTGCTCCCAGCTTTCCGCAACCCACCTGACATCAGGCCGCGACCCACCAAGTGGGTCCCGGCTCACAGTTTGAATAACAGTGGGTTAATGGGTTCTGAACTGTCCATCTACGCTAGGGTTAATTGTTGTGTTATAGGATGAATGGTTTTTCTCTAAGGATTGTGGGATTG
>JAJKFI010000053.1:2875192-2896678 GCA_029204185.1 Lerista edwardsae | reverse complement strand
ACTATTTGCTTCTTTTTCAGTCACATCCCCTCCCCCCCCCAAGCCTGCCCAGTTAATGAGGCTGAGGTTGCACAAGGAAAATTGGCACAGGAATGCCCACTCTCCGTTCACCCATCTGCCTTCACAACGTCTCCTATTTCTGCTCCTCGGATTTCAGAAGGAAGCACATGGCACTCAAGAAGAGTAAAAATTGTGTCTCACCACCTGTGGGGTTCTGTTCCCAGGAACCCCCCCCCCCCCCGGGAGGCCAAAAACCAGGGATAACAAAATCCGCTGTCCAACCCTCAAGAGATACATCTGGGAGTTCCTCTGTGGGTTTGGAAACCACAATGGGTGAAATCTGCAGATACCAAACCCACAGATACTGGAGACCCAGTGTCTAGCCTACCACTCTCCTCCCTTACATTTCTGCTCCCTTTCCCTCATCCTTTTAGAATCCAGCATGCTAAAGGGGGAGTGGCAGACAGAGCCACTGGCCTGCCCCTGGGTTGAGGGAGTGGCATTTGGCACTGCCTCAGGACCCAGGAGCTCTTATGCCAGTCCTGATTTTTATTTCTCCTAATTGCCGCATTGTCCATCTTGGATTCATCATTATGGACAAGGCCAACCAATCAGGGATCACACTGTGAAAGAAAGTATGTAAAGTGCTGCACAGACGATCACATCAGGCTGTGTGGTGACATCACTAGGGACAACAGAAGCTGTGTGTGTGTGTGTGTGTGTGTGTGTGTGTGTGTGTGTGTGTTGGGGGGGGGGAAGCAATGCTGGCAAAATAATGAAAAACAGCACACACTTTAGACCTGACCCTTCTTCTCCCCAGCTACACTTAGACAATTCCTCTCTTGTCCAGTGTGTGCCACTCACCCGGATTTTGTTATTCAGGATCCGATCATCTGGGTCATCGTCAAATTCTTCCTGGGGGTAAACGCGGATTCCATGGGCCTTCAAGTCTTTCTGGATCTGCAGGGATAAAATAATTAGCATCACGGCCAGAGAAGCAGAAATTCCCTCGGTGGCTTGGAAAGCCAGCGTGATGTTACGGTTAGAGCGTTGTGATTTGGAAGATCAGCATTCAAATTGGCCAGGCTGGGTGCATTCAAAGACCGGAGATTTCCAAGGACTGGAAACCCTTGAAAATTGGGGTGGGGGTGGGAAACAGCGTCAGGCAGAGCCCACCTACTAAGTGGAACCCAGCACCTGCTCAAAAATGGCCCGAGTTCAGCTTCTGCGGCAGGAGGAAAAAGCTGGAGAAAATGGTCATTTTGGGCAACTGGGTAACCGTCAAGCAAGGAATGGGGTGGGGAGGAAACCCCACAGCAGCAGTGCGATTCCATTGCAGGCGCCACCTCGCTTCCGTGCCATGCTTACCCTCTGCTTGAACTCTGCCCGTTCCTCGAGGGTGAGGGTGTCGGCTTTGGCGATCACGGGCACCACATTGGTGATCTTGCTGAGCCGTCTCATGAACTCCAGGTCCAGGGGACGCAGCCTGCCAGAGAAAATGCCGGAAAGACGCACCTTGTAGCAGCCACAGAAAGGGGGCTCCTGGGGCAACAAGGCCTGGCCGTGCCTCTGGCTCCTTTGGCTGGCACAAATTCGACATCTTGGTTTGACCCCCATCAGGATCCGCCCTCTCTTGCGTGCTGTGTGCACGCCTTTGATCACTTGTGTTTCTAGCAATGAGAGTGACTTCCTCAGGCCTGCAGAGCGCAATCCTAAACTGGAGTTAGGCCGGCTTAGTTAGGCCAGCAAAGTTTGGCCAGCACAAGGGCCACCGTAAAGCATGTTTGGACGACTCTTGGAGTCAGGGAGGAGGGCGCATGTCTGTGTGCTGGCCTCTTTGACTCCAAGAGTGGTCCAAACATACTTTATGGTGGGCCTTGTGCCGGCCAGACTTTGCTTTATTTACCTCATATTTACCTCAGAAATTTACCTCAGAATGCCAGATACAAGGGAGTAGCGTTTGGACCACGCTTGGAGTCAGGGAGGATGGCTCATGTTTGTGTGCTGGTCTCTCTGACGCTAAGAATGGTCCAAACATACTTTACGGTGTCCCTTGTGCTGGCCAAACTTTGCTGGCTTAGTTTATGCTGGCCTAACTCAGTTTGGGATTGTGCCCTGAGTCTTAGCCCAGGGGGATTCAAGACCTGCAACCATCTTTGGCCCTTGCCAGAGGAAAGCCTTCAGGTAGCAAAAATCCTTGCATTCCCTCCATGTTTTTCCTGATCTTTGGATGCTTCAACCCAAACAGCTTCTCTGCTCTTCCAGAATCCTAAAAGACACAGGCAGGAACTCAGAGCCAGAAAAGTTTGGTCGGCACAAGGGCCACCATAAAGCGTGTTTGGACTACTCTCGGAGTCAGGGAGGGTGGCTCACGTCTGCGTGCTGCATTCTCTGACTCCAAGAGTGGTCCGAACATACTTGACGGTGTCCCTTGTGCTGGCCAAACTTTGCTGGCTTGGTTTATGCCGGCCTAACTCATTTTAGGATTGCGCCCACAGTAGCTGTAGGTGTACAGTGGACCCTCCTCATCCGTGAGCTTGGAATCCATGGAGTTGAATACACGCGGCCTCCTTGGATCTGCACCTGCTATTTAGCGCATGGGGGAGGCTGGTGCCATGAACATGCCCTTGCCATGGGGAGAATCCAGCCTCCCGTGTACGGCGTTGGATACAGAGCAGGCCTGCCAGCCGGCCTGTTCCAGCGCAATATAGGACTGTGCCGCTTATTAAAACATGGAAACTTTCCAGGTTTTTTAATATCTCTCACAAAAAACATGAAAAGATCTTGCACAATCCGAGATGGCAGCACCCAGCAGAGCCAGGCAGAAGAGGCCACCACGAAAGAGGGGGGCCGTGGCCATGGAAAGTGTGGGAACCCCTGGTCTAAGGGCACATGGTGCAGTCCCTTTGGGGAAGCTTAGCCGGGCTAGATCTGATCAGTGCCTGGGTGAGGAAGAGGCGGGCAGGGCAGAAGAAGTGTGGAGGAGAAGGTCAGTGATGTCATGCAGGGGGTACGTGGCGGTACGCGAGTACCGGTTTCTAGGATTACAGCTGGCCCCGCCCATTCGCCCGCCCACTCGTCGACTCCGCCCTCTGCCACGTTTGAATTTCCTGCATGTTTGAGTTGCCTGCATGTTCTCAGAGCCAGCCAGGCAGGCAGGCAGCGAGCGGAGCCTTGCCTTTCCTTGCCACTGAAAAATGAGTTGCTCTGGGGTTTTAACATGATGCCAGGCCTCCTTCACATGTTCTGGGGGTGCTGTGGAATACTGTTGCGACTGTTGGGTCAGTTTAAAATCATCTGAGGCCTCAAAAAGGGCTTTTTTCATGTCCCTTCCTGCCACGACATCACTTCTGGCTTATGACGTCACTTCCGGTGGGCGGGTCCCGACACGTGCCAATCAAAAGTGAGTACCTGTTCTTAAATCATTTAGATGACACCACTGGCTAGAGTGTCTCCTCCACACTTCCTCTTCTTTTTCCAGTCCAGGAAGAAGGAGGAGGAGGAACCGTTGAGGCATGTAGGCAGATGGAGGTGGGCACCTTCTACTGCCTGCTTGCTCTTATAGCACTACTGTCCTATTATGGCCTGGCCCCAGCCCTGAAAAGGCTGGTTCCACCTCTCCACAGCTCGCGCTTGACGCCACTGGAGCTGTTTTCCCGTTTGCTTTCCCCTTAGCAGGGTTAATGCCCTCTTTGGCCACAAGGTGCCGCTCTTGACTGCAGGTTGACCGTGTGCCTAAGATGCTATGGCTTGATTCTGGCCCAGTGTAGACACACACACACACACACACACACACACACACACACACACACACACAGAGTCACCACCACAGGTTCACGTCCAGGCGTAGCCAGGTTGTACCTTGCCATCAATCCACCCAGTCTTCTGTTCCCAAGCCCAGATGTTGGGGGGGTCCACAGCTTGGCGCTTGGCTGCAGTGGTCAGGGCTGGTGCCCCCCATTCTGCCTCGTGGCCCCCCCGCATCCCGGAGGGGTCGGCAGAGAGCTCTCCGCTCCCTCCTCCAGCTGTGCGCACCCTCCGAGCAAAGCCCAGCCCTCCCTTTGAGCCTTCAGTCACCTTGTGCCTCCCCTCCAGCCCGGATTCTTGGCTTCGGTGCAACGTTCTCCTCCCACTCAGGAGCAGGGTGGGGGGGGGAGGCAGCAGCTGGGGGACAGATGTTGCCAGAGGAGCCGTGGGGCCAGCAGCACCCACACACAGTGGGAGCGGGAGAGGGGAGAGCACCAGGAATTTGGCAGTTCACTTCTTTCGAGAAAGATGGAGCCACATAGTTTGTTTTAATTGAAAACGACAGAGATTCCTGGCAGGTACTGAGGTATGCAAGGCATGAGGTCTCTCGAGCAGCCCCAGTGCTCCCCTCCATGGTACCTGCAGGCTCCGCTGACGGAACAGCTCCAGGGCAGTGCTGGGTGTGAACAGCAGCGGAATTCTCAACACAGCCGGCCCTGTGTCCGCCCGACGCCCAGGGAGGTTCGGGCACGAGAGCTATTAGGGCTGCTACCCTGGATGCCTTTAAGAGGAGATTAAACCAGTGATGTCATGCAGGGGGAACGTGGGGGAACTCAGTTCCACTAGTTAAAATTAGGGCTGACTCCGCCCACTTCACTCTCCCTCCCCCCTCCCAATTCCTCTGCAAAGAGCTTTTCTTCTTGGTTGGCCAGCACTCAGAGGGTTAAAGGGAGCGACTCCAGATTCCTAGGGGGGCGAAGGCAGTGATGTCATTCAGAGTCATTCAGGGGGAACAGACCAGAACGGGCGTTCCGGATCCTAACGGGCTCCGTGGCTGGTTCCCGACAAGTGCCAATCAAAAGTGAGTTCCTGTTCCTAAATCATTTGAATGACACCACTGGATTAAACCAATGCACAGAGGTGGGCAGATCCATCAAACGCTATGTGGAGCCTCCAGCTTCAGGGGCGGCATACCACTGAGGGGGCAATCCTCACCCAGGTTAGGATTGCGCCCTCAGTCAAAGCAGGAGAGGGCTCTTGCGTGGTGCTCTGCTTGGCCTCTGTGAGAAGCAGGATGATGGATTCTGGCACAGCAGGGCTCTCGTGATGTTGTCAGTGCTGTGAGCACCTCCTGGTTGCTCCCCACATACCACAGGTGCAAATGGGCCAGCCCCACCAATACTCCAGTTTATCTAGCACAAGGAGCCCTGGAAATAGCCCCAGTGAGTAAAGCAGCTGAGTTCTCCAGGAAATGACAGTCACTGCAGGCCTCTTGCTTTTCCCCGAGCTGCTGAGGCTTGTGTGTCAGCTCTGTGCAAGAAGATAGTCTCACCCCGAAGGCCCTACGAGTGCTGCCACCCTGGGGGCAGACCAGTGGTGTCATCTACTCTCTCGCAAGCCGGAACGCTGGGCGGGACTTGAGTGATTGACAGCCCGTCGACTCACTTCCGGTTTCTTCGCGCGCCCTGCGCGGCTTTCCCTCACCTCGGAGGGGGCGCCTGCTCGCCAGGGGGGATGGGTGGGGCGCGCGCCGGGTGCCTGGGCGAGCAGGCGCCCCCTCCGAGGCGAGGGATGACACCACTGGGGCAGACTATATTGGCTGCTTTTGCTGTGCAACACAACCAGCTTCTTGTGCAATGGGCAATTTTGCAGCAGCACAGAACTTGGTCCTGGGCACGCAGTCCGGCACCCTGAAGGGATCCTGTCTCACAGAGCCACCCATCTCAGGACACAATCCTAAATGGAGTTTGGCTGGCATAAGCCAAGCCAGCAAAGTTTGGCCAGCGCAAGGGGCACCGTAAAGTGTGTTTGGACCACTCTCAAAGTCAGAGAGGCCAGCACACAGATGTGAGCCATCCTCCCTGACCCCGAGAGTGGTCCAACGGCCACTCCTTTGTATCTAGCATTCTGAGGTAAAATTCTGAGGTAAATATGAGGTAAATAAAGCAAAGTTTGGCCAGCACAAGGCCAGAGGCGTTTCTACAGGGATGGCAAAGCTCTACGTTTTGCAAGAAGCCTTACCTTGCAGTGGAAATCACTCCTCTCCTGCACCGTTTTAGCCAATCTTGGCATAGCTTACTGGCTACAGCAGCAAGGGAGAGGAAGGATTTACACGACAGGGTAAGGCTTCTTGCAACACTTAGAGCTTTGCCATCCCTGTAGAAATGCCTCTGCACAAGGCCCACCGTAAAGTATGTTTGGACCACTCTCAAAGTCAGAGAGGCCAGCATGCAGATGTGAGCCATCCTCCCTGACTCCGAGAGTGGTCCAAAGGCCACTCCCTTGTATCTGGCATTCTGAGGTAAATTTCTGAGGTAAATATGAGGTAAATAAAACAAAGTTCGGCCAGCACAAGAGACACTGTGAAGTATGTTTGGACCACTCTTGGGAGTCAGAGAGGCCAGCATGCAGATGTGAGCCATCCTCCCTGACTCCAAGAGTGGTCCAAACGTGCTTTACGTGGCCCTTGTGCTGGCCAAACTTTGCTGGCTTAGCTTATGCCGGCCTAACTCCAGTTTAGGATTGCGCTCTCAGTCAAAACCTATAAGGAAGGCTGGTGTGAACAGTGCCTGTTGACATCCCCTGAGTCCAAGGAAAACCCCAGCAGTGCACCCAGGGATCGGTGCCCACAATGCCTCACGAGCTCCTTTCACATCTCCATGGCAGCAGCTGTCTTGGGATTCTCCATGTTGGGGGCAGCAAAGGTCCTTTGTGGGGCACAGGAAGCATATCAACAGCAGCCGGGCAATAAGCTTTAGGGGGAGGCAACAAACTGAGCTTGACACTAGTGGCCAAAATGGTGACAACCTTGGTTGTTGTTGTTGTTGTTGTTCAGTCGCTAAGTCGTGTCCGACTTTTCGCGACCCCCTGGACCACAGCACGCCAGGCCTCCCTGTCCTCCACTTGCTTCCGGAGTTCGCCCAATTTCATGTTCATGGCTTCGGTGACACTATCTAACCATCTCATCCTCTGCCGCCCCCTTCTCCTTTGGCCTTCCATCTTTCCCAGCATGAGGGTCTTTTCTAAAGAGTCCTCTCTTCTCAGGAGGTGGCCAAAGTACTTCAGCTTCAGCTTCAGGATTTGTCCTTCCAGGGAGCAATCAGGCTTGACTTCCTGGAGGATTGACCGATTGGATCTCCTTGCAGTCCAGGGGACTCTCAAGAGTCTTCTCCAACACCATAATTCCAAAGCATCTATTCTTCGGCGCTCTGCCTTTCTTATGGTCCAGCTCTCACATCCATACATTGCTACTGGGAAAACCATAGCTTTGACTATGCGAACCTTGGTACGCATGTATAATATTATCATGTTCTATATCCCTGGAAAGGCAGTTTAATGCAGAATGCAACGAAACAACCCAGCATGTAATATCAAAAGTTATGGCTAAAAAACCAGAGAAAACAAAAATACAACTGTGATGTCATTACTACTTGTTGTGATGTCACTTCTGGGGGCCGCATTTTGCCCTCTGCACTGGGCTACTACGCTGTCATCAGCTATGCCCCTGGGGCCGAATCCAGCCTATGGCCATGACTTACCAGTGACCAGTGGGTGGGACGAAATATACGCAGGCGTGGACCCGGGTGTCAGGGATTCTCTGCTTGCGGTTGATGAGCATCTCTTCTCGCAGGTAGCGCTCGTACTGCTCATTGATGTATTCAGTGATCGGCTCCCAGCTAAGGGGAAGGGAGAGAGGATGGCTGAGTTGAGCTCTGCCAGGTAACTCTTTTCAAAAGTGCAGCCAATTACTTATTTGGGGGCTTTTTTTGGAGGGGGTAGGCCTTCCCTGAGAGGGCCCTTCGGAGATCAGGAAATGGGCATTTTCCCAGCCCCATTCACAGGATTTCGCATTCAAATGCCAGGCTCATCTTATCCCAGGAGGCAAGCTGAGCTGGCTGCCTCAGGTCACAGACTGGTGGGGCCACCACCTCGGCTTACCCCCACTGCTCTCCTCCCTCCACTTTCCTCCTGCTGTGTTCATTTTCAAATCCAGAGGGGCTAGAGCAGTGGAAATTGCAGCAGAAATCAGCCCCAACCCCAAGAACAAGAAGACGGCCCCCCGCCCTGCTGCCCCACCCCCACCCTGCCTGGCCACAGCAAGCCCATCTTCCTTGGAAGCAAAACTCTCACTAGGCACCCATTAGACAGCCAGTGTTGGGTAGTGACTGGCATGCAAGGCTAGCACCAAGGGGACCCAGGTTCAGATCCTGCCACCAGCCATGAAGCTGAGCAGCTCGGAAGAAGGCGGGAATAGGAAAATAACAAAGAACACGTAACATGGGAACAGGGCATCCTACTGGATTAGTAAAAGCTAAAGGTTTCCCCACCACCGAATGGTCTAGTTGTGACTGACTGTAGGGGGCAGTGCTCATCTCCGTTTCTCAGCCGAAGAGCTGGCGTTTGTCCGCGGACAAGTTTCCATGGTCATGTGGCCGGCATGACTCTACACCAAGGCGCACAGAACGCTATTACCTTCCCACTGAAGTGGTACCTCTTTATCCACTTGCATTTTTACGTGCTTTCGAACTGCTAGGTTGGCAGGAGCTGGGACAAGTGATGGGAGCTCACTCAGTTGCATGGTCTCGAACTGCCAACCTTCCGGTCAGCAAGCTCAGCGTTTTAACCCGCAGCGCCACCACGTCCCATCAACTGGATTAGAGCTCACTCTAAAAATGACATTACTTTTCCTTCCCCCTTCCCCCCTCCTCCCAAGGATGCTTCCATCCTTCCTGGGAAGGGGGGGGGGTTTAGGAGGAGGGCCATCCCATACCAATTCTGATTGTTAATCTGGTCCCCAAAACCCGGCGTGTCCGTCACCGTCAGCTTCATCTTCACGCCTTTCTCTTCGACAACTGCGGGGGAGAGAGGGCAGAGGGTCAGCTCAGCATCTTTGAGGAACGCTCCCAAACCCACAGATGCTCACTTTGGTCTGGCTCTGGGGCTCGGAAACATGCTCCAACCCTCTGACAGCCTCTATTTTCTGTCCCTGAGCTCTCAGCATCCCTATTTTGTCCCTATTCTTGCCTTGAGAGCATGCCATGATAGATTTTTATACTAGGAGTTGTTGTGATCCTTCACGGCTCAGTGGCCTCCCCAGGTGAATCTCACTGTGAGGCACGGACGCACAATCCCTAGTGTCCAATGTGTGATGCACGGAGACCCTGTTATGGAAATTGCAGAAGATCACCCCGAGGAGATAGGGAATGGTATCAGCAGTGGCCCCTTGTCTGTCAGTCAGGAATTATGGGGTTAATCCCAGAGCCTTTGGCTGCAGCTAGTCCACAGCTGCATCCAATTGGGGATAACAAGGGCCCTGGGGATAAAAGTAGCTCCTGGGAAGAGCTTGTGGGTGTAGGGGCAGGAAGTTTGTGGAAAGAGGCAGGTGGGTGTTTGGAAAGTGCCTAACTGGGACTGACTGACAGACTGTTGGATGGGTGGACTGGATGAAGGATACTTGAGGTTGTTGGGACTGTGATTGTGGTGGTTGCTGCAGGAAATGGTTGTGTGGCTGCCAGGCCCCTGGAGCCACCGCATGGAGGAGGCAGGAGGGCTGGTGTGGCTTAGCAGGCACGCTGACTGCCTTTTGCCTTGGTGGCGGGGTTTAGTGGTGCCTCGCAAGGTGGCTTTTTGAGGATAAAAGGGAAGCTGATTAGTCTGCGGACGTAAGATTGCAGAGAGGGAATTTTGCAGGAGAGACCCAAGTGCCATGCACTGCTCAGCTGGCCATTCCACAACAGTTGACCTTGTTTCACTACAGCTGAATAGAGGATAACTCTGGCCCTCTGCACAGAAGCCTAAGCCCGCCATGTACTGCCTGTGTGCATGGGCAGGTGGCATCAGCAGTGTGCAGGTGCCCACAGGGCTCGCCCCAACACAGCAAGGGCCACTGTCCCTGCCCTTGAATGTCCCTCCATTCAGCTGAGTGCCTGCAAGGGGCCTCTGTGCGTATTCAGACATCCTACTCAATGTGCGGGTGTCAAGGGGCTGTGCGTTGGATGACCAACCTATGCATGTCTACTCAGGCGTAAGGCCCATTATAGTCAATGCAGCTTACTCCCAGGTCAGACTGGATGGATAGAGTGAATAAGGGGGTGTCCGTTTCCCTTTCTCACAACATCAGAACCAGGGGACAGCCACTAAAATGGAGAACTGGGTCCTTCCAAGTTAGAACAGATAAAAGAAAATACGTTTTTTTTTAAACCCAAGCAGGTCATTAATCTGCGGAACTCCTTGCCCCAGGATGTGGTGATGAAGACTGGCCTGGATGCCTTTAAAAAGTGATTGGACAAGTTTCTAGAAGAAACATCCATCACAGGTGACAAGCCATGATGGGTAGGTGCAACCTCCTGGTTTTAGAAGGAGGCTGCCTCAGAATGCCAGTGGCAAGGGAGTGGCAGCAGGATGCAGGCATCTGGTTTAGTTGTCTTGTGTGCTCCCTGAGGCATCTGGTGGGCCACTGTGAGTTATAGGAAGCTGGACTAGATGGGCCTTTTGCCTGACCCAACGGGGCTGTTCCTTTGTTCCTATGAATACATGTCTGAAGAGGAGCATCTGGTTCTGGTGACTGTCAAAGAGAAATGCTGTGGAGAACCTTGACTGGCC
The DNA here is from genome assembly GCA_029204185.1 of Lerista edwardsae. Taxonomy (NCBI): domain Eukaryota; kingdom Metazoa; phylum Chordata; class Lepidosauria; order Squamata; family Scincidae; genus Lerista; species Lerista edwardsae. The sequence continues at coordinate 2,886,109 of JAJKFI010000053.1, read as the reverse complement.
ACCAGTGTGTTCACCACAGAATTTACCTCAGAATGCCAGGTGCAAGGGAGTGGCGGCAGGATGCAGGCATCTTGTTTTCCTGTGTGCTCCCTGAGGCGTCTGGTGGGCCACTGTGAGATACTGGAAGCTGGAAGGGCCTTTGGCCTGATTCAGCGGGGCTCTTCTGATGTTATAAGATGGCAGCCTGAGTGTGGTTCCATTGCCGCTTCCTTGTGCCCGGTGAACCCAGGGAGGATATAAAGCCGCGCAAGGCAAAGGCAACACAGATGGTGCCAAACTAACTGGCAGCTTTACCAGACACAAGAAGGCTGTGGGGATGACCTTCAGGCACCCCGTGTGCTCCCTAGTATAGCGACCCAGAAGGCCCCAGGCCCTGCGAGAAGGAGTCAGGCTTCTCAACCACGCCACAAAACAAGCACTCCTTCTGCAAGCCCAGAGGGGTCCCCTGGCAGGCCCCATTCCTGTATTGTGGTAGGGGGTGGTGAGGCGGGTGGGGACGTCTACAGGACCCCCACGGCTGTTGCCACACCAGGGGCAGACCCGGCTGGTTGCTGGTGCTTGCTGCCTGGAGACAATTCGATTTGGGGCCAGGGCAACGCTAGCGGAGAGCAGGATGCGCTGGAGGAAACCAGTGTTGGCGGCTGCTGCTGCTGCCGCCGCCCCTCGTCACCTGGTAGGCTTGCTGGAGGCAGCCCAGTGATGTCGTGCACCCACTACGCACCACTACGCGAGTACCGGTTCCTAGAAGTTGAGCTGGCCCCGCCCACTCGAAGCTGGCCCCTGCTATTTAACCAGGGAACAGTTGAAGCAAAATATGTCTATACGCATCTCTAGAAAGCAAAGCCATAGAAGTTAAATCAACACTAACCACCAGCTGAAGTTATTACAAACATGATCACCTCCATGGCAACAATCATGACGTCACTTCCGGCTTATGACGTCACTTCCGGTGGGCGGACCCCGACAAGTGCCAATCAAAAGTGAGTACCTGTTCCTAAACCATTTGGATGACACTACTGAGGCAGCCCCCAATTCTGCCCCTTCTTCCTGGCGACCTGGCCCGTGCCTGGCAATGGGTGTTTGGGGAGGCTCTGGCCACGGGGGGGGGGGCATGGTGCCCCCAAGCTTGGTTCCAGGGCAGAGGACTGCCTGAGCCCTCCAGGGCCGCGGCACTCCCTCCCCAGGCAGTCGGCAGCTTCCTCGGAGGGTAGCCATGGCAATGCTCCTTTGGCCTGGGAGGAGGCGGACAAGTGGGCTCTGTTTACGAGAGCGCCAGTTGTCAGGCTCGGTTCTTGTCAAGCTCCGCGGAGGGAGGGGGTGAGGGGCGAAGGAGGGGAACGGCAAAGCCAGGGGACCCACGGTGAGAGGGGCCTGCTCTGCAGAACCCGGAAGGCCAGCCTGACTCCCAGCATTCTCTGATTCTTCCGGGAGTAGGAGGGGAAGGGGGAGTAGGAGGCCCCTTTGGCCAGAGCTCGGTGGTGGTGGGCAGGACGACTCCCCACTTGCGATGGACCAGATCTCCAGTTCAGGACTCGCTGGGAAGGCCTCAGCCCTGACACAAGGCAAGGGAGGGATTCTGGCTCCACTTTGCATGCGGAAAGGGTCCCCGGGTCAATCCCTAGGAGAAATCCCTCCACCTGAAGTCCCAGACAGCTGCTGCCGGTCAGTGTAGGAGCGTAAGAGCACATGAAGAGCCCTGCTGGATCAGGCCCGAGGCGCATCTGGTCCTGCTTCCTGCATCTCACAGTGGCCTACCAGGTGCCTGTGGGAGCACACAGGACAACAAGATCCCTGCATCCTGCTGCCACTCCCTGGCACCCGGCATTCAGAGACAGTCTCCTTCTCGAACCAGGAGGCCGCACAAACCGATCAGGGCTTGCCACCGGTGATGGGATTTTCCTTCACAAAATTGTCCAATCCCCTTTTAAGGACATCCAGGCGAGATGTCATCACCGCACCTGGTGCCAAGGAGTTCCACAGGTGTATTACACACGGCGTAATTTTTCTTCTTCTTTTGCCTCTCCTGACACTCAGCTTTGGTGGATGTCTCCTGGTTCTGGTGTTGCAGGAGAGGGAATAGGACCTCCTTCGATCCACTTTGTCCATCCCCTGCATGATTTGACGGACAGATTTCATATATTGGAAGTGCTACTGAGCCACAAGGACCAACCATCTGACTCGGCGTGGCAGCTACATGATACATCTGCGTGCATGGCAAGAAGGTGGGAGAGAAATAGCGGTAGCTGGTGGGTAATGAATTCATTTCGGGGGGGGGGGGTCTGGCTTTCTCTAAGGGAGCATAACAGGCATTCTAGAATTCTACCAGCAGAACTTCTACAAGATCAATCATGCCATATCCAGGACATGGGTATATGAGACAGGAGAGGTCCCAGGAAGCAAAGGGTGGTGGGGGGACTGGCAACCAGGTTCAAGGGTTCCTGCTGGAGGCGTCTTACCGTGGGTGACGGAGAGCAGTTGCACAGTCTTGGGAATGCGTTCCTCCTGGCCGGCGGACGTGGACTTCCGGCTCAGCTTGGACTTGAAGAGAGTGTTCACCATGGTGGACTTGCCAAGGCCGCTCTGCCCTGGGAAAGGGGAGAGAAGCGGAGGCTGTGAAACCTGCCACTCTGGGGTGGGAAGCCCATTTCAGACTGTCCCCTCTTTGCATGGCTGCCGAACTAAAGATAAGTTGGCAAGGACAGCAGACGCTGATATTCAGTGTTAGATGTGGCCCTTCCCTGGAGGCGCTCAGGGCAGTGCAGGTGGATCCCCCACTTTTACACGACAACCCTGCAAGGTAGCATAAGCTGAGGGGTGTGTGTGTTCAAAGTCACCCAGGGTGCAATCCTAAGCTGGAGTTAGGCCGGCACAGTTGGGCCAGCGAAGGTTGGCCAGCACAAGGGACACCATAAAGTATGTTTGGAGCAGTCTCGGAGTCAGAGAGGCCAGCACGCAGACGGGCACCATCCTCCCTGACTCCGAGAGTGGTCCAAACACCACTCCCTTGTATCTGGCATTCTGAGGTAAAATTCTGAGGTGAGATTCTGAGGTAAATATGAGGTAAATAAAGCAAAGTCTGGCCAGCACAAGGGACACCATAAAATATGTCTGGACCACTCTCGGAGTCGGAGAGGCTAGCACACAGATGTGCGCCATCCTCCCTGACCCCGAGAGTGGTCCAAACGCCACTCCCTTGTATCTGGCATTCTGAGGTAAAATTCTGAGGTAAAATTCTGAGGTAAATATGAGGTAAATAAAGCAAAGTCTGGCCAGCACAAGGGACACCATAAAGTATGTGCACCATCCTCCCTGACGTGCACCATTCTCCCTGACTCCGAGAGTGGTCCAAACGTACTTTACAGTGGCTCTTGGGCCAGCCTAACTTTGCTGGCCTAACTGTGCCGGCCTAACTCCAGGTTAGGGTTGTGCTCCCAGTAAGCTTCACACCTAGGAAAAGACTTGAATGCAGAGCCTCCTGGTCCAGCACTCTAACCATAGCAGCACACTGGCCCTTGGTACTTACCTCTGAGGACCGGTAGCTGAGTATACGAACTGACTCTGTGGGAAGAACCTAGCAGAAAGGGTGGGGATCTTACCCAGCCCCCCAGTTATAATTAGGCTCTCCCGTATCTTGAAAACGTGATCATGATTTGCATTGTTTCTCTTCTGTCATTGGCAGCTAATGAGTTTCTACGTGAGAACAAAGTGCCTATATCTGGGCCTTCAAGCTGCTTCGTGACATCACTTCCTGCTTAATGACATCACTTCTGGCACTCTGCATGCCGTTTGGCCCACTGCATGAAATGAGTATGATACTGCTGGCCTAGAGTGTCTTCTGAGAGACGCTCTAGGCCAGCACTTTTCTCTCTCAACCCCACTCACTTCCTCTTCTGCTCCCGTCTGCCTTTGAAAAGTGCCGGAGCAGGAAGTAGCAGGTGGCAGCAGTAGCTGAAGGGATGGGCCAGGCAAATAGGCAGGTTTGGGGCAAACGCTCTATCACGATTCCTGGGGGTCCGGCACATCCAGACTGCCCCCCCAGGGATCATGGGATGCTGTCCCCTCCTGGCCACTAATAGCCTCAAGTGGCCCAGGAGGCATTTCCCGAGCCCAGTGCCAAGGCTGGATTCCGCTAACCCCCTTCCCCAGCCCACGAGGCACACCATGGAGTAAAACAGAACGATGTATTAAAACTACAGGTTACGGCATAGAGGCCAAAGAAAGCCGTTCAAAGCGTGGCAAAGCGACAACAGCTTAATCAGTGATGTCATTCAGGGGGAACAGACCAGAACGGGCGTTCCGGATCCTAACGGGCTCCGTGGCTGGTTCCGGGTTCCCGACAAGTGCCAATCAAAAGTGAGTTCCTGTTCCTAAATCATTCGAATGACACCACTGCTTCCAACCCAAGAACACCCCCAATTGCATCTGGGAGCTCAGGCCTGGCCTTCCACCACAGATTCAGACCCCGCGGTGAGTTAGATCAGCGGATAAACGGATAAACCACGGATACCCCAAATCCACGGATAAGCAAGAGGTGATATCCATTCCCCCATGGCCAGTGATGTCATTCAGGGGGAACGGACCAGAACGGGCATTCCGGATCCTAACGGGCTCCGTGGCTGGTTCCGGGTTCCTGACAAGTGCCAATCAAAAGTGAGTTCCTGTTCCTAAATCATTTGAATGACACCACTGAGCTTAATGCATCGCAAAAACAACCATCTCCTAGTCTGACTACATTCTACCCACCACTTGCCCAGCAGAGAACAGACCCAGGTGTCTCGAAGCGCAGGATGGTCTCTCTCCTAAACGTAACACCACTCTGGGAACGGGTTCCCACCAATAGGGTACGGAGGGGGGGCTGGGAAGGCTGGCAGCCCAGCCTGGTCCTGTGTTGTGCCTGACATGCTCCCTCCCCCAGCTGGGTGAGCCAGTCCTGTGTGAAGACCAGCGCAGCCCTTGGGACACAGAGGTCAGCCCCTCCTGCCCCACCAGGGCTGTCAGTCAAACAGAGGCAAGGCAAGAGAGTGCCCTGGCAAGACCGCTGCTCCTTTGGCCTGACAGCGACCTGAAGGCTGTTCTCATCAGCCAACAGGCCCAAAGGGGGCGATTCTCCACCCCGGCTCCATGGGTCTCTCAGATCTCTCCCCTGCGGGACACGGTGCCTCCTCACCTTTCCCCTGGGTCGGGTCAAGGCCGCTTCAGGCTGCACTGCTTGGAGTAGTGGGGGGGGGCACAGAAAGGGAGAACCCTTGCGAAGGCACGCCAAGGGGGGGGGAAGCTGCTCTGAAGGAAGGGGCCAGTGGCGTTTCTACAGGGATGGCAAAGCTCTAAGTTTTGCAAGAAGCCTTACCTTGCAGTGGAAATCACTCCTCTCCTGCACCGTTTTAGCCAATCTTGGCATTGCTTACGGGCTACAGCAGCAAGGGAGAGGAGGGATTGACATGACAGGGTAAGGCTTCTTGCAAAACTTAGAGCTTTGCCATCCCTGTAGAAACGCCACTGGAAGGGGCGGCATGAGGGTGGCTGTGCTAGAGTGGCAGCTCTGCGGAGCCCATTCAGAGCAGCCCAAGTAGGGATGCTCAGAAGGTGCCCACCACACTCACAAGAACATCAGAAGAGCCCTGCTGGATCAGGCCAAAGGCCCATCTAGTCCAGCTTCCTGTATCTCACAGTGGCCCACTAGGTGCCCCAGGGAGCACAAAAGACAACAAGATGCCTGCATCCTGTTGCCACTCCCTTATATCTGGCATTCTGAGGTAAATTTCGGAGGTAAAATTCTGAGGTAAATTGAACAGAATTTGCTATCATAAGAACATCAGCAGAGCCCTGCTGGATCAGGCCAAAGGCCATCTAGTCCAGCTTCCTGTATCCCACAGTGGCCCACCAGTGGCCCAGACACGCATGGACGGCTAGCATCGCAGCACACAGGATGACTTGCCATCGGCCCTGAGAATTCTCTGTGGGTGCCGACGGTGTCACTCTGTCCCTTGGCACCGCTCTGGCGAACAAAAACCTACAGACTTTGTGTGGGGTGCAACTCGGGGAGGAAAACCAGCTCAGTTTTACACCACAAGCGCCACTGAAGGCGACCACGGTGCGTCGCTCCAGCGTCTCCCTATTGCAACACTCTCAGTATGGTTCAGGTACGTCTACAGAGCCGGCTCCACCAATAGGCTGACAATTGATTGGAAAGGGAACCTCTGCCTCTGTCTGATTCGGCTGCTGTCCCACCTCCCACTCACACGATTTGGAAAGGGAAACGGGAACAGGAAAGAGGACGTGTGGAGGGGAGCAGAGCAGAGGAGAAGTGTGGGCTAGACAGTCACCATTGCTCTAGCGTGCCACTCTCCTCCCCTTGCTCTCAGAAGTAAGCCCCACTGTCCCCCACAGGGCTTGCTGCCAGGAATCCGAAAGCTACCAACATAGGATTTCAGCCTCAGTGCCTCTCCTCCACCAGGAAACTGACCAATCGGGGAGCGCAATCAGTAGTGTCATTCTGTAATGAAGAAGCGGAACGCTAGGCGGGACTTACCCCGTGATTGACAGGGAGCCTGTGACGTGTCGCCGCCTGCCGTTCCGCCGCGGGGGCTTCTTCCGGGTGGCGCGCCCCTCCGGCTAGCGGGCCTGCACCAAATCCAGAGCATCTTAGGTGCACTCGGGACCCTCCCCAGGGAAAGGGCACATTTGTCCCCTTGCCCCAGGGGAGGCTCCGGCCTCCCTGTAGGGTTCTGAGGACAGGCACAGAACTGAGGAAGCCATGCATAAGAACATAAGAACATCAGAAGAGCCCCACTGGATCAGGCCAAAGGCCCATCTAAGTCCAGCTTCCTGTATCTCACAGTGGCCCACCAGGTGCCCCAGGGAGGCATGAGACAACAAGATGCCTGCATCCTGTGGCCACTCCCTTGCACCTGGCATTCTGAAGTAGCCTACTACTACTACTACTACTACTACTACTACTACTACTAATGTATGGAGGTTGCCCAACCCGTCATGGCCTATAGCCCACGATGGACTTTTCATCCAGAAATCTGTCCAGTCCCCTTTTAAAGGCATCTAGGCCAGATGTCATCACCACCTCCTGTGGCAAGGAGTTCCACAGATTCATTACCGGCTGGGTAAAAAAGTATTTCCTTTTATCTGTTTTAACTCTCCCAACACTCAATTTCAGTGGATGCCCCCTGGTTCTGGTATTGTGAGAGAGGGAAAAGAACATCCCTCTATTGACTCTATCTCTCCTGTGCATAATTTTATATTTATAATTTTATATGTGCAGCCTGAGAGCTCAAGCACCGATACGGGGGTGCCGCTTGGTGCCAGTGGCATAGCGCCAATGCAACAACGTTGTGTTGGTGCTACGTCGAGGGTGGGCTTGTTCCCTGAATTGTGTTTGTTTCTTCATGCAGTCCAAGTGGCAAAATACAAAATATTGTACGTGCATGAGGCCAGTGCTACTCAAGCTGTGGTCCATGGACCACCACCGGGGTGCAAGCTGTCGCCGGCTGGTTTGTGCCAGCGTTCCTGCAGCTGCCGGCTCCTCAGAGTCACCCAAGGCTTGTCGCGGGACTTGGACAGCCACCAAGCCTTGCAAGAGGCTGCAAGACCACGGAGGGGGGGGGGAGAAGAGGGAAGCGGGAGAGGCCAGGCTAGAGTGGATGTGCTTCGTGCCTGCAGCACTGGTCCATGGCAGATTTGGGAGGGTAAAGACGAGAGCCACACAGGAAGCCGCTTTCTGCTGAGTCAGACCTTTGGACCAGCCGCACAGAACTCGGGGCGCTAAGTGGCAGCAGCTCTCCCTGGCTCACCGATAGCAATTTCTCCCTTCAGCGGCATGGCTAAGCGGGGGCTGAGGAGGGTCAATTGCCCACGTCTTGATGGGGGTGTCGAAGGACCAGGAGGCAGGAGGCTGCACGCTTTCTAAGGGCTCCTGAGATAGGGGGGCGTACGGAGGGTGTTAAAAGATTATGGGCCTCGGGTACCAGACACCCCAGCTACGCCACTGCCTCCAACGTCAGCGGATTGTTCCACCTCCTCGTTAGTCAAGCTCTCTCCCATCCTTTGGGACCAAGACAGCATCTTCAGCCTGTCTCCTCTTTTGCCCAGAGTGGTCTCTGCTGAACGTGAGTGAAACAAGCCGGTGTCAGGAGAGGGAGACCAAGAGAGGCCGACGGGGCCTCCTGGCACTTGGGGCTTGTTGGCCTCCAGCTCCTCTCGGAGAGGGCTTCGCTGGCTCGAAGGGGCTTCCCTCTCCCTGTCACAGGCTGCTCTGCTCCCCCCCCGAAAGCCTCCTTCCACGCACGCCCCTTTTAAGTTCAAAAAAGCCAAACGCCTCCACATTGGGGGGGTGGGGAAGATTCCCAGGACTGAGTGAAACCAGATGTGCAGCCCCCAGAAAAGGGGTTGGGGGAGTCACCGCTGGAATTCTTTTTTTTTTTTTTTTTTGCTTTCCTGTTCCTGCTTTGCAGTTGGCCAGCTGATCTCTTCGCTACAGCCGTAAAAGCATTCGGGCGCGCGCGCGCTAGCCTGGAACCAAGCGAGCAGGGCAACACGGAGAGGTTCGGGGGCCTGTGTGCGTGCATGCGCACGCATCTGCAAATGTGACTGTGTGAGGGGCGCGATCCAAAAGGCCACTGGCAGCCCAATCCTAAGGAAGGCCGACATAACAAGGCTGTATCCTAAAACCCATTAGGAGGCGGCAGCAGCAATGTGCAGGACAAGGGGAGGTTTTCCAGTGATGTCATGCAGGGGGAACGCGGGGGAACTCAGTTCCACTAGTTAAAATTAGGGCTGACTCCGCCCACTTCACTCCCCCCTCCCCCCTCCCAATTCCTCTGCAAAGAACTTTTCTACTTGGTTGGCTGGCACTCAGAGGGTTAAAGGGAGCAACTCCGGATTCCTAGGGGGGCGAAGGCAGTGATGTCATTCAGGGGGAACGGACCAGAACGGGTGTTCCAGATCCTAACGGGTTCCGTGACAAGTGCCAATCAAAAGTGAGTTCCTGTTCCTAAATCATTTGAATGACACCACTGAGGTTTTCCCCCTTGCACCCGCGGAAGCCCCGGTCACCTCCATGGGCCTGTTGTTTTGCAGGCGCAGAGGAATGTGGACAGGAGTGGCCCGAATTGGGGCCACCCTGGCCAGGGGCGGACTTTAGGATATGGCACTACGGCCGTCTTGTGTCACCACCTACGTCGCCGCCCAGTTACGCCCCTCGTGGAGGCCCTGCACCGACCGAGCAACACCAACGCTTGACTGGCGCAAGGCCGGCGCTGCCGACAGTCACAGTGGTGCCCAAGCGCCGGCACTGCTGCTTGCGCCGGCCCAGCGCCATAGCGCCGATGCAGACACGCTTTACGGCACGCTTGCTGCTTGCGCCGGCGCAACAGGGGTATAGGATTGCGCTCTGAGGCTGGTGCACGCCCCCTGCACTGGCCTAGGCCTGTCGCAAACACGCCGTTAGGTACATCTGCCAGGCTCCAGCAGGCAGTCGCGCCAGCCTCAGATCCGGCCTCCGTGCCAGCCCAACCAGTGGGGCCAACGCTGGCTGCGTTCAGCCTGCACAGGGGGTTGGGGAGGTTGGGGGGGAGGCATTTGGGGCCTGGGGAGGGGGGAGAGAGAGAGAGAGCAGGCCTGGGGGCAGGCTGGCCTGGGGAGGGGGGTCGTGACCGGCGTAGGCAGCCTAGGGTTGGTCTGGTGCCTTTTCACTTTTTCAAGTCCTTTATGACGTTGAAATCTGCTGCCACGCGCATGCCCTGCAGCTTTCCTGTGCGGTGGCAGAATCACGGCCTGGACGCCCAGCCAAGGGGAGGCCAAAGTGGCGAACGCGGCCTTCCCTTCCATTGTCCTGGGCTGATGCTCTGCATCCCGGCCTCCCCCAGCAGGCCACGTATATCACTGTCCTCCCAAGGCCTGGCGCCTTCTGCTCGTCTCTCCAGCCGCGACCCATTTGTCTTGCCTGCCCAGCGCAGGGCCAGAAGCCTGTCCTCTCGCACCTGTTCTGCTGGTTCCTGCTGGACGGGGATCCCGATGGTGGGCATTCATCAGGCTTCTTGCAGGCCCCAGCCTGTGATCCCATAATCCGCTCCATCCTCCGCTCCGGAGAATGTTTTCGGCCCCAAACAAAATCATCCTTCTTTCCCCTGGATTACGTTCTGGCATCTCTGCTCGGGCCGCCAGCTTTTGATCTGGGGATATTTATTGCCGAGTCTATCCGAGGGTCGTGGCTTCGGAGGAGAGAGCCAGGGAAAGACTTGGCTGCGCTCAGGGGGGAAGGGGTGCAAGGAGGGCCGGCGGTGGGAAAGGCCACGAGGTTGTCACGGAAGAGCCAGAGACAGCGCGGATTCCTGGAGAGGAACTCCGCGTGGCCTCAAGGTTGGGGGACGCAGCAGGGGGCTTGCTGGAAAGCACCAGTTGTCCAGAATGTTTGGGGGGGCAGCAAGTTGCAGGTTGAGGCAGTGGCAATCCTACCTGTGTGTTTGGGGGTCACCTGCCCCCGGGCGCCACGCCGGTGGAGGGGAGGAACGACACAGAGGCACGTGGCACTGCTGTGAATCTCTCAGAAATGGAATGATTCCGAACGCTGGGGGTGTGGCGGAGGCGGAGCCGGGGGCGGGGAGCCGGGGCAGGGGGCGGGGATTATCGGACCTGCACTGGGGCGGAGACTGGGGCTGGCCCGCCGCCGGGCTTAGGGATGGCACAGCAGTGTGGTAAGGAATTCCTACTCCTAGGTTACTATCACCGCATGCCCAGCCACAGCGTGCACAACCAGGCTGCCACAAGGTTTCTAAGACAGCACATGAACATCCGCATCTGACCTCTTCCACTGCGCTGGATTGCATTGCATCAGGGGTCAGGGAACGTTTTTACCTTTTACCCCAAAATATATTTAGATACGCCAACGTTACCCCACCCCCACCCCCC
>JAJKFI010000053.1:2860090-2870192 GCA_029204185.1 Lerista edwardsae | reverse complement strand
CAGCTGTAATCCTAGAAACCGGTACTCGCGTACCCCCGCGTACCCCCCGCATGACATCACTGATGGCAGTCATTCGCTCTGCCCTTTGACCAGCGACTTCCCCAAGGATGCGACATTGCGCAGAGTCCACATTCATGCTGGGGAGGTCTGCTGGATCTGCGGTGACGTGGGCAGAGGAGACACGGGCTCGCCTCCTTGTCCACGGTTTCTTTTCCAGCACAAGGGGATGATCTGTGCGTTCAAAGCTCACTGCCCAAGCAGGTGACACAGAAGCTTCACATTGGCCTTCCACAGTGGCCTGCTCACCTTCCCTTCCACCAGAGCTCCAGGACCACTCCTCGGCCATCCAAATTCTGCACTAGGCAACAACCTGCAATTCTGCAATGTGTATAACTTAGGGCAGTGCAAGCGCAATCCTACCTTATGCCGGCCTAGTCAGGCCGACATAGCAGGGCCATATCCCAAGGCCCATTCAGAGGCAGCAGCAGCAGCAATGTTCAGAACAAGGGGAGATTTTCCCCTTGCACCTGCGTAAGTCCAGTCACCCCTATGGGCCTGCTCGGATCTGCGCCGGCAAAATAGCATGCACAGGAGCGGCCCGAATCAGGGCCGCCATGGCCGGGAACCGGCATTAGGATACGGCACTGCGGCCGTCCTGCATCACAACCGTGTCATAACCGTCGTCTCCGCCCACTGCGCCGCCCAGTTACACCTCTGGAACGCCCTCGCGGAGGCCCTGCGCCGACCGAGCAACGCTGGCGCTTGACTGGCGCATGGCCAGCGCTGCCGACGGTCACGCTGGCGCCCGAGCGCTGCCTCTGCCGCTTGCGCTGGCCGAGCGCCATCGTGCCAATGCGGACGCACTTTATGGCACGTTTGCGACAGCGTTCAATCGGCGCAAGAGTGCAGCGCCGGCGCAAAGGGGGGGGGGTAGGATTGCACTATGTAAGTGGTGGCACTTCTTCGGCATAATTCATTCCAGTTTTGTGAGTGGAGCCGGCCAAGGTGGGTCTACACTGGGAACGGATCTGCAGCCACAAGAAATCTCCGTGGGCTGCTACACTGGTCGGCTCGGCTCCTGCAGTGATGGCACAGAATTTGTCTTGGGCCAATCTAGTTACACTTCCTTGTGCCTTCATTGCCTCTCTATCCCCGCAGCGTGTCATCGAAGACTCTTTAGAAACGTCTTGTTGCTATTGGTACAACAACCCTGTAAGGGAGGCAGGTATCATCTCCATATAGCAGTTGCTGTTGAATGGCAGCGGCAGCTGACTGGTTTTTGTTTCGTTTTGTTGCCTTTTTAAAAACCTGGTCCTCTCCAGTCACCTTCAAATAATGCATTTGAGAAAAAAGCAGGACAAGCGTTCAGGGGAAAAAAAAAATCATGTCGTGGCAAACGCGCTCAGCATCCCGCAGAAAGCTCAGCTTTTGTTAAAAAGAGCACCAACACGACAGACCCTGAGTTCCAGGACCGGTTCTCAGCTCTGGAACAGATGTGGGAAGAGAAGTGAATGTCCCTGAGTACGTGCAGAGTGCACGTTCTCTCCACTGCATATTTACAGAGAGTTCCCAAGGACTGAATGTGTGTGTGTGTGTGTGTGTGTGTGTGTGTGTGTGTGTGTGTAAGGACAGAGGCATTATCAGGCCGGCACACGCGAGCATCCGCCCCTCCAGGAATTAAGTCCCACTTTTGCCCATGACAGCTATACGTTACGATAAACCCATCGTTAAAAGATGGGCTTAAAACCAAGAAAACGTCTGGTCTTCTTTTTTTGACAAACAGCAGAAGCACAGCAAGGGAATGGGACCACCTGGACGAGGGAGGTTTCAACTCTCCCCCCCCCGCCCCCGCCATTTGCTTGCCAAGAATATCACCCCACCCACCTGCAGTGATTCTTGATTTGTTTACCTATCAGGTTTTTAAACCAGCCTCCCTCCAAGGGCGATGGCAGCGAGGGCTGGGTTCCTGGAAGGCCTTGCGGATAGCAAACTCGCAGGGGATCCTATGGGATCAATGGGGTTCAGCACAAGGGGCCCCTTATCTGCCATCAGAAGAATCCAGCAGAGACACTCAGGAAGCCAGCAGAGTGCAGCAGGAAGTGCCAAAAGATCTCGGAATGCTGCAGACACCTTCCAGAGGCTGCAGGGACCTTTGGAACGGCACCTGCAACCAGCAGGGACCCCTTAAACATGGCCAGAGGACGGTTCTGCTGGCCATTTTAAAGGTCGCTGGTGCTGTTCTGAAGGTCCCTGCAGCCTCTGGAAGGGCTCTGCAGAGGGGATAACCAGGACAGAAGGGCAGATAACGAGGTAGGGAGCAATTCTGCCCCTCGCTGATAAGCGATTTGCAGACAGTCGGTTCGGATAGTGAGAACTGACCGCAGTTTCTTTCCCCATTTTTGTCCTCACAACCACCCTGTGAGGCAGGCCAGGCTGACTACGTGCGGCACATAGTTGTGGCATGCGTCTATGTGCGCGCATGCATGCACAGGAGGGACCCGCTGGCCCTTCCGGCGCCTGGATCCTGCTCCCCGGTCCTGCTTTTTGCACAGCGTGCCCGGACCCACCCTGAGCACGTGCCTCTGCCTCCACCGCGCATTTCCGGGCGCCTCACCTACGACCATGAGGTTGAACTCGAAGCCCGTCTTCATGGTCTTGATCCTCATCTGGTCCAGCACGGCCTCGATCCCCACGTAGCCGAAGAGCTGCCGGTCCCCAGTGCTGAGGGAAGGGGCATTCTGGGGCCCTCGGGGCAGGTCCTCCTCCTCCATGCTCATCCAGCCGGGCTCCGGACTGTTCTCTGAAACGGGAAGAGAGAGTGACAGAGCGTGAACTGGATCCTGTCCCTGGGCTGGCAGTTCCTCCACGGTCGTCCCTCTTCCCCTCCTCCCTTGTTGCACTTCTGCAATGAGAGTCATGGGGGGGGGAAGGTAAGGGTCACTAACTCCCCTCCTTTGTTCATGTGGTTTTTTTTGTCCCCAAAGCAGCAGCAGTTCTCAAGGAAGGAGGCGGTCCGTGTGCAGGTGGCAGGACGGCACAGGGGCTCGCCACACGCAGGGATATAATATGACCCTCGGGGTGACACATCGCTATTATCTGGTGCTGCAAATCAAGAAAACATGACCGGTAGACGATCCCTTATCTGGACACCTGAAATCCAGGCAATCTCGGCCAAGTCCTTTTACCAAAAAGCCTTTCTGTATTGTAAACACTAGAAGGTCTTGGGCTCTCTCCCAGGTGCAGGCTGCAAGCTCCACTGTCTGTTCTATGGAGCGTGCCATTGATGAAAAATGTCCAAGGCCAACAGACACCCATCTGGGTCACTGTGGAAAGAGTGTTCCTCATTGTATTGATGCAAGTATTCCAAAATACAGTTGCCTTTCCACCCCAAGCAGTCCGGATAAGGGAGACTGAGAAACCTACAAGAGCCAAAGCAGTCGCGGATCTAGGGGGGGCTAGGGGGGCATGAGCCCTGGGAGCCATCTTGGGGCCATCTTGGGGGGGCGCCAGTGGCCCCCGCAACATTGCACGGGTTGACCTGGGCTCCAGGGCCCAGGTCTACCCATTAGAAATGACTGCTGGTAGACCTGTCCTCCTTGGGGGCACACTTCTATTGGGCGCCATGGGCGCCATTTTGACTAGTTCCGCCCCTGAGCCAAAGTGATGTAGAGCTTGGAGTAGGCTTGAACATAGGGCAGGTCCTCCTCCTCCTCCTCCCTCCCTCTCTCACAGAGCTTAACCTGCCTCATAAAAGGTATCCCCACAAATGAATGGTCTAGTTTTGACCGACTGTAGGGGGCGGTGCTCATCTTGTTTCTAAGCCAAAGAGCCGGGGTTTGTCCGAGGACAAGCTTCCGTGGTTGTGTGGCCAGCATGACTATACGCCGAGGTGCATGGAATGCTGTTACCTTCCCACCGAAGTGGTACCTCTTTATCTACTTGCATTTTTACGTGCTTTCGAACTGCTAGGTTGGCAGGAGCTGGTACTGGCGATGGGAGCTCACTTGGTCGCGTGGTCTTGAACTGCCAACCTTCTGGTCAGCAAGCTCAGCAGCAGCAGTTTAACCCACAGCGCCACCACGTCCCTAACCTACCTCATAGGAGAGCACAAAGCACGTTGAAGGTGGGGCAAACAATGCCTACTGCATCCACCTCCCCTCACAGCATCGTAAATATGCCTTTGCCTCATAGGAGGATGCTTCACACATTAAACTGTATCCAACTGAATTAACCTGTTGGGCAGGAGGGGTGGTCAGGGGGTTGAGCTGATGCCCTGCCTGAAGATGCTAAGCAGGATCAGCCTTGGCTCGGCCTTGGATGGGAGACCAGGAGTCACTGACAAGTCACTGAGCTCGCAGTGGAATGTGGAGGAGGTCAGCTGACAAGAGAGAAATAAAATCTTGAGAACCGGCCAAGGTATGTTCCGCGGATGCCTGTGAAGGCTCACCAGGTGCAAGGGTGCAGCCAGGATGATGACCACACACTAAAAGGAAACATCTGGAGAAATGGAGGGTTCTGTGACTGCTACATAGAACAATAATTGCAATAACCCCATTTGAAAATAAGGGGGTTATGAACAGCCTGCCAATGTAAACCGCCTTGAGAAATCTTGAAAAAGGCGGTATAAAAATAATGACTACAATCATTATGTAGGAACATAGGAAACTACCAGCCTGAGGGCGCAATCCTAAACTGAGTTAGGCTGGCATAAGCTAGCAAAGTTTGGCCAGCACAAGGGACAACATAAAGTATGCTTGGACCACTCTCGGAGTCAGGGAGGCCAGCACACAGATGTGAGCCACCCTCCCTGACTCTGAGAGTGGTCCAAACGCGCTTTACGGTGTCCCTTGTGCTGGCCAAACTTGGCTGGCTTAGCTTATGCCGGCCAAGCTCCCGGTTAGGATTGCACTCCGAGTCTGTCTCGCTGTCAACACTGGTTTGGCAGCAGCTCTCCAAGACATCCTGCAGAAATGTTTCTCTGCCCACCCCGGAGACACTGCCAGAGTTTGAGCCTGGGACCTTCTGCGTGCCAAGGAGGCGCGCTGCATTGTCGGTCTGTTTCTGGGTACAGTTGGCCCTCGGTACCCATTCCAGGACTCCCCGCGGACACTGATTCCCACAGATAAGGAAGTCCATGAAAGGTCCTCACAGGATGTCTCAGATGCGATATCCGGGAGGTTCTCTGATGCCCTCCAGCTGCAGGCTTGGCCCCTGCGGATATTCCAATCCGCAGATGCTGAGCCCACCAATAAGGAGAGCCCACTGTATAGGTATCCGCATGTTCCACTCGATGCAGGTAGACTCTGTGTCCAGGGTAAATGGGCTGTTGGCCTGAACAAATGAACTCAGGAACAGTCATTCGTATGGAAACGTGGACCCAAGTTCCACACATTCATGACCTGGCCACATCCTAAGGTGCAAACGGCATGACTGTTTTAAGAAGGAAAGCCGGGGGGAGCAAGATGGAACTGAGATGGAAGGGACATCGAAGGTCCCAGGTGTCCTGTATGTTTATCCCACTGATGCAGTTGACTAGGCGTTCATCCCTTGCCAGCACTAAGGCATGGTCTGCAGTGGCACACGTCTCTCCCCAAGACAGGCAATGGCTCACCCCACAATGAGCAATGGCTCACCCCACAATCCCCATTGGCAAATGAGAGGAGTCTGCAGAGGTGGCGCCTTCCCCTTCCCTTCTGCACTGGTCCATCGGAGCATCCCCTCGAGTCCCCGCAATGATGCCCCATTTGCACATTTTGGTTCCGAGACACAGCAGTGACCCAAATCTCTTGGCTAGCTTGTGCCACTGGCAGTGGAGGGTTCGCGGGCTGGCTCGGTCAGGGGTCTGATGGGCCTGGGTCGCACACATCATTTCTGGGTTAAAAGGGAACAGCCCTCCCCCCCCCCCCGCCAAACAGCTGCATGAGGCCAGATGGGCGGGGCAGGAACTGTGAGTCACTTTTGCAGAACTTGCAGAGCCATTGAGCAAGGAGGATCAGGAGAACCCCTTGGAGAGCCGGCAGGGGAAGGGGGGAGGGGCTCTCGGAGGCCGCCCTCAGATTGCACTGGAGCAGACCCTCAGCCCCGACGGGGGTCACGGCAACAGGAGCTCTGTGCCTGCTTTCTACGCTACCCGCGTCCCAGCCAGGCTCCCGCAAGACAGATGGTGCTTGCGACAAGGGCGGCCAAAAGGGGAACCCTTTTCCCACTTCACAGATCGCAGGCTGGGCAGCTCAGCTCAGCTCAGCCAAGAGATCTGAATACATTGCTTGTGTGTGTGTGTGTGGGGGGGGGAATCTCCAAAAGGCCGTGCTGGGGAGGAGACTGGCAACAAGCCCAGGCTTTTAGAAGCACTGCTGGGGCAGGGCAGTGCAAACTCAGGATGGATTTTCTCCCCAGGATCATCCAGGAAGCGTCATGAAAATCAGATGCACTCAGCACCTCCTCCCGAGTCCAGCATTTCTCCATCGACTCCAGTATCATCAGCTCTGACTGGCAGCAGCATTCCAGGGGATCTGGCCAGGGCCTTTACGGTCCCCTCCTCCTCCCTTACGGTTTTGAAGTTGCGCAATTATAGGCAAGACTTGAGACTTGCAGAGCGCAACCCGAATCTGGAGTTAGGCCGGCAAAGTTAGGCCAGCACAAGGGCCACCACAGGGTGCATTTGGACCGCTCTCGGAGTCAGGGAGGATGGTGCACGCCTGTGTGCCGGCCTCTCTGACTCCGAGAGGGGTCCAAACGCACTTTACAGTGTCCCTTGTGCTGGCTAAATTTTGCTGGTTCAGTTTATGCTGGCCTAACTCAGTTTAGGATTGCGCTCTAAGTCTGCCAAGCACGTGCTCTGCCACTACGACTCCCTTCCTGAAAGGATGATGGGGATTATAACGTGTCAGAAGTTTGGCACACTGTGGGAAATAACCATGTAAATGCTCTTTGGCCCAAGGAAGCCAGGCTTCTGTTTGAATCTGCCTGCCTGCCTGCCGGTTCACCGCGCAATCTCTTCCTCCAGCACCGAGATGTTGCAATGAAATGTGGTGCAGGCTCCGAATGCAATTCTGCGTTTCAAGTGGGGAACGTGAAGCACACCGCATGGCGACATTTCCCTCCAGGATGGGCTCATGGCAACCAAACGGAGACAAGATTTTTCTGTTTTCATTTCAAGCACCCGCTTGTGCCTCATCTCACACTAGTTTTGAAGGAACACATGCAGGGCGCAATCCTAACCAGGATTTAGGCCGACACAGTTAGGCCAGTAAAGTTTGGCTGGCACAAGGGACTCCGTAAAATGCGTTTGGACCACTCTCAGAGTCAGGGAGGGAGGTGCACGTCTGTTATGGTGTCTGTTGTGCCGGCCAAACTTTGCTGGTCTAACTGTGCCGGCCTAACTCCAGGTTAGGATTGCACTCTGAGGGTTATACCAACCCTAGGGCAGTGATGTCATGCAGGGGGTACGCCGGGGTACGCAAGTACCGGTTTCTAGGATTACAGCTGGCCCTGCCCATTCGCCCGCCCACTCGTCAACTCCGCCCTCTGCCACGTTTGAATTTCCTGCATGTTTGAGTTGCCTGCATGTTCTCAGAGCCAGGCAGGCAGGCAGGCAGCGAGCGGAGCCTTTCCTTTCCTTGCCACTGAAAAATGAGTTGCTCTGGGGTTTTAACATGATGCCAGGCCTCCTTAATGTGTTCTGGGGGTGCTGTGGAATACTGTTGCAACTGTTGGGTCAGTTTAAAATCATCTGAGGCCTCAGAAAGGGCTTTTTTCATGTCACTTCCTGCCACGACATCATTTCTGGCTTATGACGTCACTTCCGGTGGGCGGGTCCCGACACGTGCCAATCAAAAGTGAGTACCTGTTCTTAAATCATTTAGATGACACCACTGCCCTAGGGGTGTGTCTGCTCTCATCCATGCTGTTCTGAACAAGTGGTGGATGCCAGGGAAGGGTGCAGAGGTGGCCAAGATGGCGCATGGGACGGGCATGTGCGTGCGTGCGTGCGCACACCACAAAGAAGAGGAAAACCTCTGGGTGCTGTTTCCGGTGCTTGGTGCTTGTAGCTGGGAGGTCCTGGAAGCCAAATGTAGGTTGCTAGGCAGGAAGCTGAAGGCCAGGACCTCTAAGGTAGCGTTCTCGGAAGTGCTACCTGTTCCACGTGCAGGGCCGGCTAGGCAGGCGGAGCTCAGGGGTCTCAGTGCGTGGATGAGACGGTGGTGTCGGGACGAAGGGTTTAGATTCGTTCAGCACTGGGGGATGTTCTGGGACAAGCCAGGCCTGTACAAGAGGGACAGGCTTCACTTGGACCAGACTGGAACCAGGCTGCTGGCGCCTAACATTAAAAAGGTGGCAGAGCAGCTTTTAAACTGACTCCAGGGGGAAAGCCGACAGGAGCTGAGCGGTGTCCGGTTTGGAACTCCTCATCCCTATGGGAGGAGGAGTGTGGAGGAGTACCACAGAGTGATGGAGGAGTAGGAAAAAAAATCAAAACTTCACCTATAGGCTGATGGGTTCTGAGTTGCCTGTGACAGCTCAGGAGAGAGATCTTGGGGTGCTGGTGAACAACTCGATGAAGGTGTCGACGCAGTGTGCGGCAGCCATTAAGAAGGCCAATTCCATGCTTGGGGTAATTAAAAAAGGGGTTGAGAATAAAAAAGCCAACATTATCATGCCATTGTACAAATCAATGGTAAGGCCACACCTGGAATATTGTGTCCAGTTCTGGTCACCACATCTCGAAAAGGACATAGTGGAGTCGGAAAAGGTGCAGAAGAGAGCAACGAAAATGATTACGGGGCTGGGGCACCTCCCTTATGAAGAAAGACTGCAATGTTTGGGGCTCTTCAGTCTGGAAAAAAGGCGCCTGAGTGGGGGACATGATTGAGACATACAAAATCATGCACGGGAGGGATAGAGTCGATAGAGGGATGTTCTTTTCCCTCTCTCACAGTACCAGAACCAGGGGGCATCCACTGAAATTGAGTGTTGGGAGAGTTAAAACAGATAAAAGGAAATACTTTTTTACCCAGCCGGTAATGAATCTGTGGAACTCCTTGCCACAGGAGGTGGTGATGACATCTGGCCTAGATGCCTTTAAGAGGGGATTGGACAGATTTCTGGAGGAAAGGTCCATCGTGGGCTATAGGCCATGATGGATTGTGCAACCTCCTTACATTAGTAGTAGGCTATTTCAGAGTACCGGGTGCAAGGGAGTGGCCACAGGATGCAGGCATCTTGTTGTCTCATGTGCTCTCTGAGGCATCTGGTGGGCCACTGTGAGATGCAGGAAGCTGGACCAGATGGCCCTTTGGCCTGATCCAGCGGGGCTCTTCTTATGTTCTTATGGTGGGGCCAAGGCCTGCCTACAACCCGTTCAGATTTACCTAGAGGTGCATACGCTCCAACGGGCTCTGTTGACCAGGGCCGGGTTTTGTCCTTTTTCCCGGCAGACATCCGTCCCTGTTCTTCCCTCTGCGGAGACCTGGGAATGCCTTCTAACAAAGCGGTCGCAATGTGCGCACTAATTCCTGGAAGGCTGATTCCTCGCACTCTTGTCCTCCCTGTCAGGGGATGAAAAACAGCTCTGAGCCAACCGGGTTCTCCTCCTGCCTGCCAGCTCGCCCGTCACCAGGCACCAATCCAGCTCACAGGCTCGCCCGCTTGCCCTTCGCGACCCGTTTCCACAGCAGCAGACGGCCCCAGCTCCATTCTCCAGCCAGAGGGACGAAAAAACTCACAGTGTGCCCCCGTCGCCGGGCGGAGGTGGCAGGGAGGCTCCCAGCTGTCAGGCCCTTGAAGTGCGCCCCCAGCACTCTCAGAACTGGAGACGAAAGGCTCTCCCGCGGCAGCTGGTGCGCTAGGAGGGGACGGGAGGCAGCTGGCCAGGAACCCGTCCCCGCTTCAAGAAGGAGACGGAGACAGTGGCGTTATTCACCCGGTACGCTGGGCGGGACTTATCTTTGAGCGGCAGTCTGCCTGTTGCGTCACGCCGCGTTCCGCCACGTTCCCGCCCGCTGGGCGGGCGGGAACGCGGCGGAACGCGGCGTGACGCAACAGGCGGACTGCCGCTCAAAGGTAAGTCCTGCCCAGCGTACCGGGTGAATAACGCCACTGT
>JAJKFI010000053.1:2836614-2848276 GCA_029204185.1 Lerista edwardsae | reverse complement strand
TCTCTCTCTCTCTCTCTCTCTCTCTCTCTCTCTCTCTCTCTCTCTCTGTGTGTGTGTGTGTGTGTGTGTGTGTGTGTGTGTGTACACACACACCCAAGTTTTCAAGAATGAGGCCTAGTCCATACGTCCTGCAGAAGGAAGTGGCAAAACCCACAGTTGTCCCTTCAGAGCGCGGATGGGCCAGAGGCAGTGGTGTCATTCAAATGATTTAGGAACAGGAACTCACTTTTGATTGGCACTTGTCGGGAACCCGGAACCAGCCACGGAGCCTGTTAGGATCCGGAACGCCCGTTCTGGTCCGTTCCCCCTGAATGACATCACTGGCCAGAGGGATTCCGTTTTCCAAACACTCCCACCCATGAAAAAAACAGCTTGCAAAACAGCGCAAGCCAAAAGAAACCAAGAAAAACAGCGCAAGCAAAAACCTCTCCTCCTGTGGCACGACCCTGATGACAACTGTGCCCTCCGAGCAGAGGCTCACCCTGGAAAAGAGGCGCCCCTTGTTCCAAGAGGCACGATTGTGGGAAAAGAAAAGGGAAAGGATTCTACATGGGCAGAAGAAAGTGGGGGCAGCCGGAACAGGAGACAGATGGCGCTGAGGGAGGTGTGACATTCAAGCGCTTCTCCCACCCCAACCGCCTGCCCTGCAGATGATCTGTGAATTTGCTCAGCAATGGCCAGGAAACGAGTCTGAGCCTGGGAGACTTAGCATAGCAGTCTGAGCATGGTCTGAGCATAACTGCAGGGGGAGAATTGTGGTTCGTCCTGCAGGCTCTGCAATGCATGATGTAAGTGTCCCCTCACACTCCCTGTTGGAGCCATCCTGGGCAGCAATGGTCCCAGAATGGCTCCGACAGCGGTGGTACCATCGCTGCCCAGAAGGGCTCCATCGGCGATGGTACCATCGCTGCCCAGAAGGGCTCCATCGGCGATGGTACCATCGCTGCCCAGAAGGGCTCCATCGGCGATGGTACCGCTGCCCAGAAGGGCTCCATCGGCGATGATACCATCGCTGCCCAGAAGGGCTCCATCGGCGATGGTACCATCGCTGCCCAGAAGGGCTCCATCGGCGATGGTACCATCGCTGCCCAGAAGGGCTCCATCGGCGATGATACCATCGCTGCCCAGAAGGGCTCCATCGGCAATGGTACCATCGCTGCCCAGAAGGGCTCTAACAGCGTGTTGCAGCACCTGCAGTATGCACCACACTGCTCCCCCACACCTGGGGGCAGAGAAATTTCCATGAGGGCGGGGAATGCCACAAGCTCTGTAGGTCCATCTGCCTTTAGATGGAACAAACATGGCTTTAAAATTCTCGTTTCCAAAGCATGATGTGGGAACTTGCCACATGCCAGACCAGCACGTTTCCACTCACCAACCTTTCCCACTGGGTCCTGAGAGCCAAGAGTCATTTCTTGCGTCCTCTCCTGCCCTTAGCGGGGGTATTGGGTGATCTCCCCAGTCACTTCACACAAGGATGGCTGCAGAAACTATTCTTAGCATGGCCAAAGCTGAAGCATCCCGGAAGAATCTCACTTGTGACAGTCATGAAAGATGCATCTCCAAAATGAAAACTATCATAATAAACACAATGTGGGGGACGTGGTGGCGCAGCGAGCTAATCCGCTGTTGCTGGGCTTTCCGACCGCAAGGTTGGGAGTTCAAGACTGTGCGACGGAGTGAGCTCCTGTTGCTTGTCCCAGCTCCTGCCAACCTAGCAGTTCCAAAGCACCTAAATGCAAGGAGATAAATAGGGACCACTTTGGTGGGAAGGGAACGGCGTTCTGTGTGCTACGGCATAGAGTCATGCTGGCCACATGACCATGGAAACTTGTCCTCGGACAAAACGCCAGCTCTGCAGGCTTTGAAACGGAGATGAGCACCGCCCCCTACAGTCGGTCACGACTAGACCATTCGGTCATGGGGAAACCTTTACCTTTATATAACTCTTCCAGAACTCATACATTTGCCTATTACAGGAGTGGCCAACCCCCAGCAGGCCACAGGCCACTTTTAATGCACGTAATCTTGAATGTGCCACTTCGCCTTATTTCAACCCTCTCCAGACCTGCTTGGGGGGGGGGTGTTGCCGGCCCACATGATCTGCCGAGCCTTCGCTCTGCCACCTTTGCCTTCTCCTTGTTGTTTCCTTTCTGGGCCTTGACCTGGGGGGAGCACCCCACACTCTTGGCCACGGAGCCCTGCGTCAACCGATACAGCGACAGGTGACTTTGTGGGCGCCACTTTGAAAGTGTCCGGGGGCCACAAGGGGGCAGATCTTGCCCCGAGACTCTCAACAAAAACACAGCATTCCATGAAGATTGGACAACACAACTAATGGACCACAAAACATTGCAATATGCAGGTCTCGCTGTATGCCTCATGGGACTGGCAGCCCAATCCTAAGGAAGGCTGACAGAGCAGGGCTGTATCCTGGAGGTGGCAGCAGCAACATCCGGGACAAGGGGAGGTTTTCCCCTTGCACCCGTGTAAGCCCTGGTAGCTCCTATGGGCCTGCTGTTTTGCAGGCGCAGAGGAATGTGCACAGAAGCAGCCTGAATCGGGGCCGCCCTGGCCGGGGATGGGCTTTAGCATATGGCACTATGGCCATCCTGCGTCACAACCCCCGTCTCCACCCACTGCACTGCACTGCCCAGTTACGCCCCCGGCACGCCTCTGGAACGCCTTCGTGGAGGCCCTGCATTGACCGAGCACCGTCGACGCTTGACTGGCGCAAGGCCAGCAATGCTGATGGTCACGGTGGTGCTTAAGCCAGTCCAGTGCCATAGCACTGACGTGGATGCACTTGACGGCATGTTTGCGACAGAGTAGCGCCGGCGCAACGGGGGTATAGGATTGTGCTCAGAACGAGGTTAACTTTGGAGTAAGTATGGTCATAGCAATGTATGTCTGTGAGAGCTGGACCATAAGGAAGGCGGAGTGCCGAAGAATAGATGCTTTTGAATTATGGTGTTGGAGAAGACTCTTGAGAGTCCCCTGGACTGCAAGGAGATCCAATTGGGCAATCCTACGGGAAGTCAAGCCTGATTGCTCCCTGGAAGGACAAATACTGAAGCTGAAGCTCCAATACTTTGGCCACCTCATGAGTAGAGAGGACTCTTGAGAAAAGACCCTGAGGCTGGGAAAGATTGAGGGCAAAAGGAGAAGGGGGCGGCAGAGGAGGAGATGGTTAGAGAGTGTCACCGAAGCAATGAACATGAAATTGGGCGAACTCCGGAAGCTAGTGGAGGACAGGGAGGCCTGGCGTGCTGTGGTGCATGGGGTCGCGAAGAGTCGGACACGACTTAGCGACTGAACAACAACAAGAAGTATGGTCTGGATCAGGTTGCAGAGACTGGTCTAGAATAGTATTGAAGAGCCTCATCTTCCTTGTTGCCTCTTTTAACGTCTTGTCATTTTCCCCCCTCCTTCTCCTGGTATCGAAACTTTCCCCTTTCCCCAGCAGTGTTCACCAGGTGGCTTATAAATAGGGATGAACCATCCGTCATAGCCATTATTGCAGCAAAATCCAAGACTCCAATAGTACTTTAAAGCCTCAAAATAATTACTGGAAGGTATTGTGGGCTGGAATCTACTTAATCGGGTGCACAAACTGTTGTCCTAGCTAGTAAGTATGTGCCGGTGTTTACACACACACACACACACACACACACACACACACACACACACAGAGAGAGAGAGAGAGAGAGAGAGAGAGAGAGAGAGAGAGAGAGAAGTGCAGAAAAGAAACAAATACACACAACAGAGCCCAATAGCCATGAAATGGGCTGGCATTCCCGACAGGCTGAGATCTCAGGTTTCTAGGCTTTGACAAGGAGGATCTTTCTTGTTCCCCTTATCCTAGAATAAAACCAACTTACACTTTCATTGCTGCCGTCAGCGAGAACTGAGTCTGACGGGGGACTTCTAGTTAAATGTTTCCGACTGTTGCCCTTCTTTGCTCGCTTGGTTTATCGATTTGTGGCTTGTTGGTTTTTCCAACAATGAACAGGGTTGTGGAGGATGAAGGAGAAAGATTCATTCTTCATAGCGATCTCAGCGGAGACCTGAAGTGCCCAGTATTGCAATCTGCTGCACACATTGACTTAGCTGCAAGCCAGATATTGGATCAGCTCTCAGCCCCACATTTCCTGCTACAGATGGACTGTCCAGCTTTTAAAACACACATTTATTTACTGCCAGTGTCTATATACACATGTCTATATACACAAATATGCAATCACCCTTCATCTTAAATACAAAAGCACTTGCAAAACTGCTCTGGAGGTTGTGGGATGGAAGGGTGTTGATTGTCTTACAGGCGCTGGCCAAGGGACTCCTACCAAAGTTGGATTTTTTTTCCCCCACCGAACATCCCCAAACTTGCACAAACAGTTTTCCTTTTTCAGCCGTCACACCCGGACATTAAACGTGCATCTGTCTCCAGCTTTTGTGAGGAGCTGCTAAACAGGTTTCAAACTGTTTTAAATATCTGGTGTAGACATGCCCCTAAGGGGTGTCATACCAAACACCTAGACTTGGCAGTTCCTAAGATACCGTTCGGATGAACAGCTCAAAGGTGACAAACATGTTCCAGTCTCCCAAATTCAGTAAGGTAAAGGTTTCCCCACAACTGAATAGTCTAGTCGTGACCGACTGTAGGGGGCGGTGCTCATCTCTGTTTCTAAGCCTGTAGAGCCAGCATTTGTCCGAGGACAAGCTTCCGTGGTCATGAGGCCGGCATGACTCTACGCCGTAGCGCACGCAACGCCATTCCCTTCCCACCAAAGTGGTCCCTATTTACCTACTTGCATTTTTAGGTGCTTTGGAACTGCTAGGTTGGCAGGAGCTGGGACAAGCAATGGGAGCTCACTCCGTCGCGCAGTCTTGAACTCCCAACCTTCCTGTCAGAAAGCCCAGGCAGCAGCGGTTTAACCTGCTGTGCCACCAGGTCCCTATCCAAATTCAGTACATGCAAGCAAAGTTGTCCCAGCATGGCTGACAATCGCACATCACAAAGAGATACGGAAGATGGGGAATTCTAGTACCAGGCATCAAACTGAGGGCAAACTAGCAACCTGTGTGTGTTGTGAGGCCGTCTGTTATACCAGGGCTGGAAATGCCAGGGAGTCAGTTTCAGTGGTGTGAGTGACTGTCCTCAACAGACCTAGAAACTTATTCCAGACTCTAATGCGTGTTGGTGGAAGAAAACAGTGATAACGAAATAAAAACACATAACAACTGCTTTCTCCACTTCTCGTTTTTGTAAACAACCTCCCCTCCCCGAAATTGCAAAAAATAAATAAAACTTTTCTTTGGTTTTTATTCCGTGGGGAGGGGCACGACGGTGGCTTCACCTGCTGACACTGTGCCACCGGTATCATTGACCTAGTACACTTTTAAAGTCATTATAACTATAATGTCAATTTTGAATAAAAACACATCACACAGCTACATCTACATTTGGACATCAACGCCACAATCCATTAAAAAATGAAACTGTTTTCCCCCACCTCGACTAATGCACCAGCACCACATTTCTACATGCGACACACACAACCCAATCCTAAGTAAGGCCGACAAAGCAGGGCTGTATCCTAAAGCCCATTGGGAGGTGGCGGCAGCAGCAACGTGCTGGACAAGGGGAGGTTTTCCCCTTGCACCCGCGTAAGCCCCGGTCGCCCCTATGGGCCTGCTCGGATCTGCACCTGCTGCTTTGCCCAAATCGGGGCTGCCCTAGCTGGGGACAGGCTTTAGGATTTGGCACTACGGCCGTCCTGCGTCACAACCACCATCTCCGCCCACTGAGTTGCCCAGTTATGCCCCTGGCATGCCTCTGGCATGCCCTCGTGGAGGCCCTGCACCGATTGAGCGCCGCCAACGCTTGACTGGCGCAAGGCCGGCACTGCTGACACTCATGGCAGCGCCCGAGCATTGCACTGCTGCTTGCACCGGTCCAGCGCCATAGTGCCAACGCGGATGCGTTTGACGGCACGTTTGTGACAGCGTTTGACCGGCACAAGTGCGCCGCGCCAGCGCAAAGGGGGCAAAGGCAGTGATGTCATTCAGGGGGAACAGACCAGAATGGGCGTTCCGGATCCTAACGGGCTCCATGACTGGTTCCGGTTTCCCGACAAGTGCCAATCAAAAGTGAGCTCCTGTTCCTAAATCATTTGAATGACACCACTGGGTATAGGATTGCGCTCACAGAAGAGTTCTGACTGGACCCCTGCTCTGTTTCCTAAACACTGAATCTCTCCTCTCATGCTGTTTCCCTGATCAACCCCCCTCCCCAATTACCATCAGGATTGCCATTACTACATTATCATGAAGTCCAGTGACCCGGAAGTTATGTAAGACTGCCGGGTCACCGGGCCTCCGAACGCAATCCGAACTGGTTTTCACAACCACCACCACCCCCCGTTCTGAAAAGTGGGACTCATTTTTTCGGTACAGCAAACTGTTGGGACTTCCCCCCAAGACTGGGTAATGTCATTCAGCAGGAAGTGACCTCTTTGTGCCAGTCAAAAACGTGTCCGCAGACTCCCATCGGTCACCAACTGCAACAGTTGTTTTCAGGTAGGTGGAAACACCTTGACCTTTTTCTTCTTCTTCCCAAAAACGTTATTTCTCTGTTTGGAGGTTCCCTGACAACGTTGCCAAAATGCAACTTTTTAAATGTGGCACAAATGCACCTACGGTGATAAAAAGGGGTCTCGGCGCCACCCAAAAAAATCAGCTCACGGCCACGCCGGGGAGGCGCAACCCCCAGATTTGGGAACCCCTGCTCTAATTCAGAGGTCTCCAAACGGGAGACTGCTGCGGTGCGGAAAAGTGTCCCCGGTGTTGCACCGGGGGAAGGTCCCTGGGGGGCTGTGGTCAGGGTTTTTGCAAGCGCCCCCTTCGGAGTAGCAAGAGCCGCTCAAGCAGGGGATGGAGCAGACGGACGCCGGATCTGGCCCGCAGGCTGGAGTCTGGCCACCTCTGCTCTAACTGGACACATTCTGTGTCGCCAGACCCTCCCCTCCCCTCCCCTCCCCCAGGTCAGGATTGCCCTCCCTGCCTGGCAGCCGCTCGCTCGCAAGGGTTTCTGCCGGGAACCTTCCCCTGGGGAGCTGCCTGGACTTGAAACAGGAACTGTCTGCCTGGCAGATCCACCGGCCACTCCTGCCCCAATGCTCCGAGGCTTCAGCTCAAGCCGAGAGACTGGCCACCTCGGCACCCAGTGGCTGGGGGGGGGGAAGGGGGAGGAGCCAGCACACCCGTGAGGCCAAACACATGCACACGTGGGGCACATCCTGAGCCAGTCCCACCCACATCACATAATTTTTAACAAAATCTCAGTCATGGGGGGGGCTGCCACCAAGCCCCATTTGGACCCTCCTCCCTCTGGAAAGCCTTCTGGGGTCAACTGATGCATCACAAACACACCTTGAGCTTTTCTCCCAGGACAAGGACGTTCCCCCCATCACGGTCCTCTCCCCCGCTCCCCCTCCCCATCACAGCTGGATCCTTACCTTTCCTTAGCTCATGCCTTCTTTCCGAGAGGGCCGCGAGGGGACCACATCCTGCCCCCAGAGACAGTCAGCACTCCCTTTCCCATCTGTTACTAAAGAATCTCCGGGGGGGGGGGGAGAAGCAGGTAAAAAGGGCAGTTGAGGTGGAAAGAGAATGCAGGTGAAGCAACGGTTGGTTGCTAAGAACCTGTGATGTCATTACTGGTTCCTCTTAAAGGGAGACTGCCCGGCCCCCAGGGCCGAAGAAACATCCTTTACTTCTGAATAATCATAGTTCTGGCAGGGAGAACATAATCGCTGTTTTGTTTCCCTGCTAATCCCCTCAGTATCTAGCATGGATTTCCTCCGGAACACCAGGGGCAGGGCTGTGTGCAGACTCCGCTCTTCACCAAAATATATATCAACGTTCTCCATGCGCGCGCACGCACACACACCCCAGTTCAACCTCCGTTTCATTGAGCGTCTGCTTCCAGAGATCGTGCTGCGCCAAGCGCCTCTGCGATGCTCAGACATGTCCGCCTTGAAAGAGTTTCCTACAAGGTAGGAAGTGTGGAAACCGCTGGGGTGTGGCTGCCTGGTGAGCTGATTGATGTGGCTCGGCTCATTTGCCTGAGTTCCTCAGCGTGTCTGTCGGCAAGGCTCCTGCTTTGGGGTCGGACCACCGTGCGGTCAGGATGCGGCCGATCTGACTCACACGAGTGGATGGTCAGGGGACTGTTCTGCCTTTAGAAGGGGGGGGGCGAGCGGTGCCAATATTGTATCATGCTACGTGAGAACCTATGAGAGCTGCCATGTGGAGTCAGAGCACCGATTTATCTAGTCTAGGGCCCTGGTCTTGCATTATTTCCGTGCTACAGCCCCAATAAATGAACCAACGAATGAATGAATGAAGCAAACAAATGAGACAGGGGATTCACGGTCAATCCTGCCCCCTTCCCAGGACCCTATCCACCACCACCCCTGCCCACCCTTGTGCCCTTCCAGCAATGTAATCAAATATTCTTATTAGAGAGAGCAGGAAAGTTACCATGTATCCTGGCGCTAGTGAAAGCTATTTTAGCCTAATTGCTAAAAGCCTGGGCAGGGGCACAGTGAATGAAAGCGAAGCCCAGTGCAGAGGGCAAAGATGTTGCCCCAGAAGTGACATCACAACAGGAAGTGATGTCACAGTTGTATTTGTGTTTCCCCCCTTTTTTTAACCCTAACTTTTGATAGAGTAAAGGTATCTCACTCTGGTTTGTTTCATTGCATTCTGCATTAAATTTCCCTTTCAATGATATATAGCATGAAGGTATTATTTATACTGTACATCACATAGGGACATGGTGGCCCTGTGGGTTAAACTGCTGCTGCTGAGCTTGCTGACCGGAAGGTTGGCAGTTCGAGACCACGCAACGGAGTGAGCTCCTGTAGCTTGTCCCAGCTCCTGCCCACCTAGCAGTTCGAAAGCACCTAAATGCAAGTAGGTAAATAGGGACCACTTCGGTGGGAAGGTAACGGCGTTCCGTGCGCTATGGTGTATAGTCATGCTGGCCACATGACCACAGAAACTGTCCTCGGACAAACGCCGGCTCTACAGGCTTAGAAATGGAGATGAGCACCGTCCCCTACAGTCGGTCATGACTAGACCATTTGGTCATGGGGAAACCTTTACCCTTTTATTATTTATACATACCAAGGTTTTCACCATCTTGGCCACTAATGTCAAGCTGAGTTTGTTGCCCCCCTAAAGTTTGTTGCCCGGTGCAATTGCACTCCCCCTGCACCACTCTATCTATGCCCTTGAATCTGGGCAGGACTGGGACACCATCTCCTGGTACCTGA
Organism: Lerista edwardsae; assembly: GCA_029204185.1. Lineage (NCBI taxonomy): Eukaryota > Metazoa > Chordata > Lepidosauria > Squamata > Scincidae > Lerista > Lerista edwardsae. Next base: position 2,838,935 of record JAJKFI010000053.1, on the reverse strand, counting down.
AGGGGTACACCAGATGCCTCCCCCTTTACCTGGTGGTGCTCTAGTCCAGTGGTCTTCAACCTATTTCGTCCCTGTAAGTTGCTGCAACCCCACAACTGAGACTTTGCAACCCCATCAGGGTCCTGACCCCAAGGTTGAAGAACACTCCTCTAGGGGAACTGGCAGAGAACACAAGAGCCCCACTGTATCAGGCCAAAAGCCCATCTAGTCCAGCTTCCTGCATCTTGCAGCGGCCTACCAGATGCCTCAGGGAATACACGTTCATCTTGTTGCCAATCCCCTGCATCTGGCACTCCAAGGTAGCCTACCTCTAAAGTAAGGAGGTTGCACTAACCATCACGGCCTGTAGCCTGCAATGGATTTTTCCTCCAGAAATTTGTCCAGTCCCCTTTTAAAAGCATCAAGGACAGATGCCATCCCCACCTCCTGTGGCAAGGAGTTCCACCGATTAATTGCCCGTTGGGTAAAAAAGTATTTCCTTTTATCTGTTCTCACTCTCCCAACACTCAATGTTAGTGGATGCCCCCTGGTTCTGGTGTTTTGAGAGAGGGAAAAGAACATCCCTCTATCCACTCTCTCCATCCCATGCAGAATTTTGTATGTCTCAATCAAGTCCCCCCTCAGGCGCCTTTTTTCTAGGCTGAAGAGCCCCAAATGCCTTTCCTCTAAAGGGAGGTGCCCCAGCCCTGTAATCATTTTGGCCGCTCTCTTCTGCACCTTCTCTAGCTCCCCTGTATCTTTTTCGAGGTGTGGCGACCAGAACTGTACACAGTACTCCAGATGTGGCCTGACCATCGATTTGTACTGTGGCATAACAATATTGGCCGTTTCCCAGTTGCCTGAACCGCTTTTCCCTAGAGAAACCAAGAAGTGAACCTGCCTCCTTCAGCATGCAATGCAGGTCCTGTGTGATAGAGCAAGGGCTTCTCCCTTATGAAGAAAGACTGCAGCATTTGGGGCTCTTCAGCCTAGAAAAGAGGCGCCTGAGGGGGGACATGATTGAGACGTACAAAATTATGCATGGAAGGGATAGAGTCGATAAAGGAATGTTCTTTTCCCGCTCTCAAAACACCAGAACCAGGGGACATCCGCTAAAACTGAGGGTTGGGAGAGTTAAAACAGATAAAAGGAAGTACTTTTTTACTCAGCGGGTAGTTAATCTGTGGAACTCTTTGCCACAGGAGGTGGTGATGGCATCTGGTCTTGATGCCTTTAAGAGGGGATTGGACAGATTTCTGGAGGAAAGGTCCATCGTGGGCTATAGGCCATGATGGGTTGTGCAACCTCCTTACAAAGGTGGTGGGCTACTGGTACCAGGTGCAAGAGAGTGGCAACAGGATGCAAGCAACTTGTTGTCTCATGCCTCCCTGGGGCACCTGGTGGGCCGCTGTGAGATACAGGAAGCTGGACTAGATGGGCCTTTGGCCTGATCCAGCAGGGCTCTTCTTATGTTCTTATGTTCTCCCCACACAAGAGAAGAGGTCACTGGCCCAGCGACTAGTCAAACAGCAGTTTCGGAGTGATGTGCAGCTCCCTTCTGAGTCATCTGAAGATGTCTCAGCCAGCCAAAGAAAGTAAACAGGACACAGGGGAAGGAATTTCTGCTGTACGATTCAGTTTCATCTTAATCCCTTCCTCTAACTGGGAGGAGTAGGGCCTAGTAGTCACATGGCTGGCTAAAGAGGATAGGAAAGGGCACGGCTGCCACCAGATTCACTGTCGCTGGTAAATCACCCTCCCTATTTTTAATGAACTAAAACAGCGGTTCCCAAACTGTGGGTCGGGACCCATCCTTTGTGGGCTGCCACCTGATTGTTGGTGGGTGGTGACAAGCTGATAGTTGACAAGGAAAATATACTGAGCCCCACCGAACAGGAAACTGAGCAGCAAGTGCGTTTTGTTTGGCTGGGAGGAGGGTTGACACTCGACACGCCAGCAGAGTCAAGTTAAGTGTTGACACACCAAGCCCAAAAGGGTTGCCATCCTTGGTTTACAGCAAGCAGTGAAGAGCCATCTCAGTGGCACAGCTAAAGCATCTGCTGCCTAGGGTCAAAGGAGATTGTGCAGCCGCCACCCCACCCCACCCCCCACCACCACGATGAAATCAAATTCAGAGTGCAATCCTAAGCCCCACTGGAACAGCAAGCAGCACATTTGCACCCTGGCCAGAGGCAGATCCAAGGGAGGGCAAAGCTCTAAGTTTTGCAAGAAGCCTTACCTTGCCGTGGAAACCACTCCTCTCCTGCACCGTTGTAGCCAATCCTCACAGGGAAAAGCAACATCTTGGCGTTGCTTACTGGCTACAGCAGCAAGGGAGAGGA
>JAJKFI010000053.1:2806681-2836604 GCA_029204185.1 Lerista edwardsae | reverse complement strand
AACATCTTGGCGTTGCTTACTGGCTACAGCAGCAAGGGAGAGGAGGGATTGACATGACAGGGTAAGGCTCCTTGCAAAACGTAGAGCTCTGCCCTCCCTGTAGAGATGCCACTGCTTTCCGATGGTATATAGCATGATGATATTCTTCGTACATACCATGGTTTTCACAATTTTGGCCACTAGTGTCAAGCTCGACTGGTTGTCCCCCTAAAGGTTGTTGCAGCTCTTGCAGCCCCTTAGCTATGCCATTGAGCCATCTTCAGCTCAGCAAGGGGTATCAGAAGACAAGTGCTATCTTATGGGAGCACCAAGCACTCTGCAGATGCTCAGAGCCGCCTCCTCACTCCTTCAGGTGAGTTGCCGTAATAGACTTGTTGCAATCGACAGAGCTCTTTGCCATATTTGCTCTCAGGCGGAAGCATAAATCTTTGTAGCGTCAAAAAGAGCTACCCAGAAATTTCCCCAGGCCGGGGGCAAAACCACCAGCCTGTCAGAAAAATAAGTGTGCATGTGAGTCATGTTACATGATCATCCCAGAAGTCACGGAGATATATTTATGGATTCAAGTTCCATGAAATGATGATTAAGGGGCAACTTGCAAAATCCCACGGAGTACATGGGGAAACAAATGTTGGTGGGCAAAAAGTCCTAATCTGACGAACTTTTATTCCATTGCCGATCGTCCTTTCAGCAGAAGTACTGATTGAAATCTCTCAGCATGGTGGAGTGAGAGCATCGTCATGAGTGCGGAAAGGGAGAGAACCGACATACCCGCCAAGGTTAATAGGTCAGAGGCGTTCCCGAACCTGAGACTCAGGATGCTACATCATCACATACTATTGAATGACCAAAAATATGTAATGCCAGGACAAAGCCCCAAACCAGTAATGGCATCTAAATGATTTAGCAACAGGTACTCACTTTTGATTGGCACTTGTGTCGGGGCCCGCCCACCGGAAGTGAGGTCATAGCCGGAACCCAGGAACCGCCCCCAGGAACCACCACGCCTCCTCGGTAGGCCGTGTGGCAGCCTAGGAGAAGGCCCGGGAGTCCCGGGCCTTCCCCGGGGCCGCCGTGAGAGCCACCGATTCCCCCCCTCCCAGGAAGCGGTGTGCCTCCTTGGGAGGGAGCCCCAGGCAGCCTACCTGCTCACGCTGCTGCTGCCGTCGGTCTCCCTCGCTCCGCTGCCTGCCTGCCTGCCTGCCTGCCTGGCTCTGAGAACATGCAGGCAACTCAAACGTGCAGGCAATTCAAACGTTGCAGGGGGTGGAGCGGAGCGCCGATGGAGTCGACGAGTGGGCGGGCGAATGGGCGGGGCCAGCCCTAATCCTAGGAACGGGTACGCGCGTACCCGCTACATGACATGTCTGCCCCAAACCAAAGAGATGGGGAAAAGAGGTGGATGAACGGACCCCATTTTTAAAGAGGAATTCTCCCAATTTTTCCACATGGAAAAATTGTAGCATTTTGTTCTCAGAATGATGAGTGGCATATATCTTGAAATAGAGTTTGTAAGTATTCTGTGACAGTCAATTGCACGGCTGTGGAATTCCCGCTGCCGCCCTTCTCCGCTTAGGGGCAATCCTATACTGCACCATATTCTAACGCAGTATAGGAGAGGCTGGAGCCTCCCCACAGCAAGGGCACGTTCGTGCCCTTACCATGGGGTACGTGCCTCAGATCTGCGCCTGCAAAACAGGAGGAGCGCATCCGAGACGACCGCACAGCCCCGAATCAGGCTTAGGATTTGGCCTTAGGGCCGAATTCCAACCCCACCTCCCAGATGGGCCGGCACGCCTGCCATCCAGAACCTCCCTCCCCTGGCCACGATGGCGCCTCCCTTGTGCCGTCTGGCTTTGGCCGAAGCACGGGAGGTGCAGCATGGGCACACAAGGACTGGCACTGCCTGCAACGCTGGATCGGTTGCTGTAGCACCAATGCAGGGGTGCCGCTCGGCGCCCACCGTCAGCACTACTGACGTCGCACCGATGCTATGACGTAGCATTGGCACAACAGGCGTGCTGGGATTGCGCTGTCAGTAGCATAGCCTAAAAGTGCTGTATAGGTGGCCTCCCATTCACTGTCAGAGTCATTCCAGGCAGCGATGGCAACAGGCATTACTGACTGTGCTGCCTCCCCATTGGCTAAGGTACTGTCTCCACCTCTTCCTCCCAGGCCAACTGGAGGAGGTAGAGTGGTCCTAAATTTGCCTGGAAGGTAAGGGAGCTGCAGCAGGTGAGGCCTTCCAACGCCGACATCTCTGGCTTTCCAAAGACCCAGAATTTGGGCTAAAAAACCTGGGGTGGGACCGAGCTGTCGACCCAGGACTTCTGGTCCACAAGCCTCACTGCGGTTGCTCACATGTTCTCAGACAGCAGCCTCAAGTCTTTTAGCTCATGTTTTGTTGTTGTTGTTGTTCAGTCGCTAAGTCGTGTCCGACTCTTCGCGACCCCATGGACCACAGCATGCCAGGCCTCCCTGTCCTCCACTAGCTTCCAGAGTTCGCCCAATTTCATGTTCATCGCTTTGGTGACACTATCTAACCATCTCCTCCTCTGCCGCCCCCTTCTCCTTTTGCCTTCCATCTTTCCCAGCATGAGGGTCTTTTCTCAAGAGTCCTCTCTTCTCATGAGGTGGCCAAAGTACTTGAGCTTCAGCTTCAGGATTTGTCCTTCCAGGGAGCAGTCAGGCTTGACTTCCTGGGGGATTGCCCGATTGGATCTCCTTGCAGTCCAGGGGACTCTCAAGAGTCTTCTCCAACACCATAATTCAAAAGCATCTGTTCTTCGGCGCTCTGCCTTTCTTATGGTCCAGCTCTCACATCCACACATTGCTAACAAAAACAATAAGGCATCACTAAATAGGTCAAAGCAATCAATCATAAAAGTAGAAGAAACCAGGAAAAAAAAGTGTGCCCACTTATAGAACCAGTTGCTGAAAGTCATGTTGAAGAAGCTTGAGGTTGAGTCAGGTCCTTGGCCCACCTCACGCAGAGCCCAATCCTATACCTGTCTACTCAGACACAACACCCATTACAGTCAATGGGGCTTACTCCTCAGTGTGGATGGGACTGCAGCCTTCATGGGACCCACGCTAGCTCTCCAAGATTTTGGGCAGAGAGAGGGGACTCTCAGCCATCCTTGGAGACATGCCGGAGACTGAGAGCGCAATCTGAACCTGGAGTTAGGCTGGCACAGTTAGGCCAGCGAAATTTGGCTGGCACAAGGGACACAATAAAGTATGTTCGGACCACTCTCAAAGAGGCCAACACACAGACGTGCGCCACCCTCCCTGACTCCGAGAGGGGTCCAAACGTACTTTTTGGTGGCCCTTGTGCCAGCCAAATTTCGCTGGCCTAACTGTGCCAGCCTAACTCCAGGTTAGGATTGCGCCCTAAATCTGGAACCCCCTTCATGCCAGGCAGGGTCTTTTTAGCAGCAGCCCCCTTGGTCGTTGGCCTAGAGGAATGGCGTGGCTGACTTTATTTTTGTAAGCTGTTCGATAGATGTTGAGGTAGAAAAGCTTCATACACAGTCGGCCCTCGGCATTTGGGGGCTTCCCTTCCAGGACCTGGATGTTGAATTCCACGGATAGTTACATCTGGGGGGTGCAAGTTAAACCTGCGGGCCATGCCTGGCTCTCTGGAGGTTGTGCGTGGCCTCCTGGCCTCCTCGGTAGCCTCCTGGATGTGACTTCAGGAGGTCTTTTGAGGCTCTCCAGCCGTGGATGTGGTATCCAATGGAGATTCAAGTCCGCGGATCCCAATTCGCGGATAAGGTGGTCCCACTGTACATCGTTTAAAATGAATCAATGATGCTCTGCTCAGGATTGGGTCCAGCCATTGTGTTTCCCGAGCTTTCGCCCAATCCCATCCATACGTGTCAGCACTTGGTGGAAAGCACGGCCCAATCGGCGGGCTGCTTACGAGAAGCGCCGCCTCTGCCACGCAGCAGAAACAGCCGCCGCGAGCCAGCGATTCCATTAAAAGGCAACTCATTAGGAGATCATGTTGTAGGCTAATAGTCCCCTGCAGACCCAACCAATCAGGGACTAATTGAAGATGCTTTATTTCCCCGAGCAGAGAAGAGCCATCTCAGGGCTGCGTGCGATTCAGGAAGACGTAATTACTGATGCAGGTTTATTTGGAGTGTTAACTCTAAAAGGGCACAATCCTGATCTGGAGTTTAGTTAGGCTGGCAAAGTTTGGCCGGCACAAGCGCCACTGTAAAGCACGTTTGGACCACTCCCAGAGTCAGGGAGGATGGCGCAAAGACGTTTAACCCACAGACGTTTAGCTAGCTAGATAAGCTAGATAGATAGCTAAGCTAGCTAGCAAGCTAGCTAAATAGATAAACTAGATGGATAGATAAGCCAGCTAGCTAGATAAGCTAGATAGATAGCTGGATAGCTAGATGGATGTCCCACTGCATGTAATCTGGTTTATAGATGAAGGATTTTGCTGTAAGCATTCTATGCGAAGGGCCGAACTTGGCATGATACAGTCTTGACGTTGTTCCACCACACCTACTCAAGGCTTGCTTGCAGGACACCAGGGATCCTGTCTCCACACCCACACAGTGTTGGCGGTATGAGGTCAGCGATCTAAAATCTCCAGGTTCTTTTTGTTCATTTGACTGAACATGAGTCGGGAAAGGCCATAAAGGGGGGGGCGTCAAGTGCCCGCGGATGATGCTCTGTTTTAACGGGGAGCTACATGGTGGCGCCTCTCCTGGGATCCAGCTGGGGAACATATCTGGGAGAGACTGCTGTTACGAGACGGCATGTTCCCCCTCGACCTCACCTTGAATGATTGCACAGCTGCTCCTTCCATGACTTAGGTAGGTGTTAAACATCTTAAAGTACAGCTTGGCCCCCTGCCACCTCCTCTGGTTGCGGGGTGGAGCAGAGGAAAGAGAGGGCGAAGGCAGAATCGGTGCCAAAAGGCTTCGGAGTCTGTCTCCTAGCCAAGGAAACGAGGGAAGTCAAGGCAGGAGAAGGAAAAGAAAAATCAGAGCTGGCTCCTGTACAAGCGATTGCTTGACTCTGAAAATCGACCAACCAGACCGTAGGACCGAGCAAGGAAAATGGCCTTTTCGTCCCAACCCGCTTCTCCTAGGGAATTACAACGATGACAAAGCGGTGTTTTGAGACTGGAGATGAGCATTGGGCAATCGCATAGCTAAGGGCGCAATCCTCACCTGGAGTTAGGCTGGCATAGTTAGACCATCCAAGTGTGGCCGGCGCAAGGGCCACTGTAAAGCACGTTTGGACCACTCTTGGAGACAGGGAGGATGGTGCACGTTTGTCTACTGGTCTCTCTGACACTGAGAGTAGCCGGAACATTGTTTACCATGTCCCTTGCGCTGGCCAAACTTTGCTGGCTTAACTATAGCAGCCTAACTCCAGGTTAGGATTGCGCCTAAGGTGGGGCCGGGAAGTACATTGCCCTAGATACTAGGCCTGGAGGGGGTGCCAACCAGCACCCCCAATAGTGGACCCCCCCCCAAAAAAAAATGCCTTCAGAGACTGGGGGAGGAGCAGAAGACTTCCCAAGCAGCAGAAGGCCTTGGTTTCCGTTGAAAAATGTAACTTCTGGTTTCCCAGGAGAAACCGGAAGTGATGTTTTTATGCCTTCTAAGGCATAAGGCCAGCTGCGATCGTACCTGAGCTGCGCAGACCTGGCCACAGTGACCCATGCCCTAGTGACATCTCGATTAGATTATTGCAATGTGCTCTACGTGGGGCTGCCTTTGAAGACGGTCCGGAAATTATAAAGTTCAGAACGCGGCGGCTCGGGTGGTTGCTGGGGCACGTCGGTTTGACTCTGTCGAGCCGCTGCTTCGGCGACTACACTGGCTATCGGTTCTGTTCTGGGCCCAATTCAAGGTGCTAGTTTTGATGTTTAAAGCCTTTTACGGCTCGGGTCCAGGGTATTTGAGGGACCGCCTCCTCCCATATAATCATCTGGGGGGGCCCTCAGATCATCTGGGGGGGCCCTTTTGACTGTGCCACCACCAGAAGAGGTGAGAGGGACGGCGGCCAGGAAGAGGGCCTTCCCAGTGGTGGCCCCCCAACTTTGGAATACCCTCCCCTTAGAATTGAGAACTGCTCTCTCTTTGGCAACATTCCAGTGGGGGCTGAAGACCATTTTATTTCGAAAAGCTTTTAACTGTTGACAGGCTGGCTGGTTTTTATCCTCTTGCTTATATTTTACGATCCACTGGGCTTGTGGTTGTTTTTAAATCCTGTTGTTTTACATTTTAGCTGTTTTAATATCGTTTTTTAAATTACTGCTTTTTAATGTTGTAAATTTTATTGTGTTGTTGTCTTTTTGTGGTAAGCCGCCTTGCGTACCTATGGGCAGAAAGGCGGGGTATAAAATAATATAAATAAATAAATTCTGGGGCCCAGGGAAGCCCAAGCAGTCTGTACTCCAGTCGGGTTCAGAAAGTCCAGGTGGGCCTCCCCAGGCAGGGAGTGTTCAGCATTCGTGGCTTATCCATTCCATGGATGTGGAACCTACAGGTAATATGGGCCTGCCTCCAGCGGTGTCATGCAGCCGGAATGCTGGGCGGGAGGAATGGGTGAGCGGCAGCCCGCCCGTTGCGTACTGCTCCGTTTCGCCATCTTCCCTGTACTGCCCCGGTGGGGGCGGGGAAGACGGCAAAACGGAGCGTGACGCAACGGGGGCGGAGAAGACGGCGAAACGGAGCGTGACGCAATGGGGGCGGGGAAGATGGCGAAACGGAGCGGTACGCAACGGGCGGGCTGCCGCTCACCCGTTCCTCCCGCCCAGCATTCCGGCTGCATGACGCCGCTGCCTGCCTCTTGTGACACGTTCAGACACACCATAAAGGTCTTTAGCTGCACGCAACCTGGGCCCTCGCCCAGCACTCGCCACCACACAACTGGCTCTCAGCGATCACAGGTTAAATGGTCTCAAGAGTCGGTCAGGCAACCGCCAGCCCACGAACCGGTTGCGCGAACCCTCCTTCGCAGGGGCAAAGCACATTCCAGTGCACGGCAAGAGAGGAGAGTTTGGGCAGCCGCCGAGACAGAAAAGAGCCCGAAACAGAGAATCGCTTTGTCCTCCCGCGGCCTCAACTATGAGGAAGTTCGGCAGAGCAAACTTCCTCGGATTTCCAGACGGCAACCGACTATCGAGCTCATCCGAAAGCTATGAGAAGGAACAGAGGGTGACCCCGAGGGAAAGGATAATAGATGGCAGACTCTGCACCAGGAAAACAAACGATGTCCCAAACTGCGAGGCCTTGGGGAAGAGTAGCCCCGAGGGCTGCACACCCTCCACTTGCAAGCAGCCCAAAGAGCCCAGCTGCACGGCTCCTTCCTGCAAGGGGAACAGCTGGTCTCTTTGAAAACAGCGGTTGTCAAGCCTCCTGGCTTCAGAACACTCTTTCCATGGCAATTTGTCTTTTGGGGAAACCTTGTAGCCTGTGCTCACAGAAGGCGGGGTCAGTGGTGTTATGCAGCCGGAACGCTGGGCGGGACATCCGGGTGATCGACAGCCCGCCCGTCGCGTTCCGCAGCGTTCCGCCGTTTGCGTAACCAATTACGCCGCTTGCGTACGTTACGCGAACGGCGTAACGCTCCGGAACGTGACGGGCGGGCTGTCGATCACCCGGATGTCCCTCTCAGTGTTCCGGCTGCGTAACACCGCTGGGCGGGGTGCTACCAAACATTATGGAACACGTGCTACAGCCACTTTTCAGGGGGAAACAGCATGTTATAGAATCATAGAGTTGGGAGGGTCCCACAAGGTCATCTAGCCCAACCCCCAGCCCATAGCAGATCCTCCTAGAGCATCTCCGACATGTGCCTGTGGAGCCTCTGTTATGGAAATTGCAGAAGATTACCCCGATAGGGAATGGTATCAGAAGTGGCCCCTTGTCTGTCAGCCGGGAATTAGAGGGTTAACCCCAGGGCCTTTGGCTGCAGCTGGCTCACAACTGGGGATAACAAGGGCCCTGGGGACAAAAGTAGCTCCTGGGAAGAGCAGTGGTGTGGGTATAGGAGCAGGAAGTTTGGAGTGTGGGTGCAGAGAGCTAGAAAAGGGTTGTGGGCGGCTTGGGGAGATGAGTGGCTGGAAGGTGTCTGGAAAGTGACTGAGGGCGCAATCCTACCCAGCGCTGGTATGGCAAGGCCCGCCAGCGCCATATCCGACGTGGGTTGGGGAGGCTGGAGCCTCCCAGCAGCAGGGGAGTGTTTGTTCCCTTACCATAGGGGAGGCTCCAGCCTCCTCTATGCGCTCCACGGATCTGCACCCGCTAAAGAGCGGGCACAGATCCAAGGAGACCACACAGCCCGAATCGGGGCCACGCAGCCTCTCCAACAGGCCTAGGATTGGGCCTTATGGCTGAATCCGAGGCCCGCCCACGTCCTGCCCTCCTCCCGCCAATCCCAGCTTTAAGATTGCGCTGTGAGAGTGGACGGACTGACTGAATGGAGGACACTTGGAGATTGCAGTTGGAACCAGTGATGTCATGCAGGGGGTATGCAGGGGTACGCGAGTACCGGTTTCTAGGATTACAGCTGGCCCCGCCCATTCACCCACCCACTCATCGACTCCGCCCTCTGCAACGTTTGAATTTCCTGCACGTTTGAGTTGCCTGCACGTTCTCAGAGCCAGGAAGGCAGCGGGCAGAGCCTTGCCTTGCCTTGCCATTGAAAAATGAGCTGCTCTGGGGTTTTAACCTGATGCCAGGCCTCCTTCACATGTTCTGGGGGTGCTGTGGAATACTGTTGCAACTGTTGGGTCAGTTTAAAATCATCTGAGGCCTCAAAAAGGGCTTTTTTCATGTCCCTTCCTGCCACGACCTCACTTCCGGCTTATGACGTCACTTCCGGTGGGCGGGTCCCAACACGTGCCAATCAAAAGTGAGTACCTGTTCTTAAATCATTTAGATGACACCACTGGTTGGAACTAAGGTTGTTATTGGAGACTGTGATGAATTACGTGGCGGCCACATTCTTGGAGCCACCGACTGGAGGAGGAAGGGAGGCCGGTGTGGCTGAACAGGCAAGCTGCCTGCCCTGTGCTTTGGCTTGGTGGCTGGGCCTAGGGCGTTCTGAGCTGTTTGAGAATAAAAGGGAAGCTAATTAGTCTGTGGACATAAGACTGCAGACAGGGAATGCGGCACAACAGCCTCTGCTTGAAGATCTCCAGTAAGGGAGAATCAGTGGTGTAATCCTAATGGAACACTAGGCGGGACATCCGGGTGATCGGCAGCCCGCCCGTCGCGTACCGCAGCGTTACGCCGTTTGCATAATGTATGCAAGTGGCGTAATTGGTTACGCAAATGGCGTAACGCTGCGGAACGCGACAGGCGGGCTGTCGATCACCCGGATGTTCCGCCCACCGTTCCGGTAGGATGACACGACTGGGGAGAATCCACCTCCTCCCTCAGCAACCTGCTCCACTGCCATACTGTCCTGACTGTCAAATATGTTCTTAAGATGCTTGGGGAAGGGGGTGTGATGTACTGGGAGCATCCCTGACATCTGACAACAGGCCAGGTGTGTTGTTAGCACAAGCGTGTTAACACAAAGTGCAATGTGAACCTCTGGCCTGGTCACTTTAGTCAAGAAAGAAAAAATCATGTCCTTAAGAGGGGACATGAGTGAGAGCACAATCCCAACCTGGAGTTAAGCCAGCACAGTTAGGCCAGCCAAGTTTGGCCAGCACAACAGACACCATAAAGTATGTTTGGACCACTCTTGGAGTCAGAGAGGCCAGAACAGATGTGCGCCATCCTCCCTGACTCCAAGCGTGGTCCAAATGCACTTTATGGTGGCCCTTGTACCAGCCAAACTTGGTTGGCCTAACTGTGCCAGCCTAACTCCAAGTTAGGATTGCACCTGGAGATGTGCAGTACAACATTATGCGAGGGTGGAGAGTTTTTCCCCCTTGCACAACACCGAAACTAGGCAGTGTCGTTCCTACAGGAGGGGGGAGGGGGAACACTAAGTTTTGTAGGAGCCTGGGCTCCTAAAGTGGCCCCTTCAGAACCATTCGTGGCAGGAATAACACTGAAACTAGGGGACATCCATTAAAATTGAGTGCCAGGAGAGTTATGACAAAGGCAAATCTTTCTTTACCTAGTCTTTCATTACTCTGCGGAACTCTATGCCACAGGATGTGATGATGCCATCTGGCTTAGATGCCTTTAAAAAAGGGATTGGACAGATTTCTGGAAGAAAACTCCATGACAGGTAACAAGCCATGATGGGTTTTTGAATCCTCCTGGTTTTAGAAGCAGGCAACCTCAGAATGCCAGATGCAGGGGAGTGGCAATGGGATGCAGGCATCTTGTTGTCTTGAGTGCTGTCTGAGGCATCTGGTGGGCCACTGTGAGATTCAGGAAGCTGGACTAGATGGGCCTTTGGCTTGATCCAGCAGGGCTAGATTTGCAGGGAGGTTGTGAGGTCAGTTTCAGGTTTGAAGTCTTCACACATTTAATTTGCGAAGAAGTCTCAGAGTGAATGACTACGAACACATCAGTGGATTCAGTCAGAATCCACAAGTGTGCAGAACTCTTGCTTGTTTATTCACTCAATGTTTAGACCTTTGTCTGAGAAAATCAGAACTGCTTACAAGAATGTCAAAAGCAACTATCAGAAATGCATATTTAAAGTGATTTCCAGAAGGGATAAAAGAGCAGCATTAAAAGCAAGGAAAATTGAAAGGTGCTGCTAGATAAAAATGTTTGTAGCTTCCTCCCCTCCCACCCACCCCCCAAAAAAACCACATGTGTGGGAGCTGCACAGCTCTCCTTGGGAAAGATGTTCCACCACAGTGGGGCCACCACCAAAAAGAGCCTGCCAATCCAATCTCTGTTGGTAGCAGGCCAGAGGGCAGGGTCTTCCATGCAGATCTCCCGGCCCCTGATCTGACTTGGGAGAATGTGGTCTTTCAGGGGATGTGGTCTGAGATAATCATTTCCATTTAATAAGCCATTTAATGTTGTTGTTGTTGTTGTTGTTGTTGTTGTTGTTGTTGTTACTATTTGCCTGTAAACCGCTTTGTGAACTTCGTGTTGAAAAGCAGTATATAAGTACCTGTTGATTGATTGATAATCAAAGTGACAGCTGTCACCAGGGCCTCAAAGGACAGTGCAGGATATAGGAGCACTCCCAAGTTACATGCTTGCCTTTTTTTGGGGGGGGGGAGTACAACCTCAGTGGCAAGTAACAGCTGCAAAGAAGGCTAATGCAATTTCAGCCTGCATTAATAGAACCGTAGCTTCCAAGTCGCAGGAAGTTGTGGTTCTGCTTTACTCCGCATTGGTGAGACCTCAGCTGGAGTTCTGTGTTCAGTTCTGGGCACATCAATTCTAGAAAGATGCAGCCAAACTGGAGCAGGATCAGAGAAGAGCAATGAAATTGATCAGGGGGCTGGAAAACAAGTCCTATGACGAAAAGTTGAGGGAACTGGGTATGTTTAGCTAGGAGAAGAGACGGCTGAGAGGGGAGATGAAAGCACGCTTCAAATATCTGAAGGGCTGTCATGAGGAAGAAGGGACAAATCTGTTCTCATCTGCCTCTGACAGTAGAACTGGATCCAATGGGTACAAACTGCAAGAGAGGAGATTCTGGCTGGACATCAGGAAGAATTTCTTGACGATAAGGGCGGTTTGACAGTGGAACAGATTGCCACTGGAGGGAGGTGGTGGATTCTCCCTCACTGGAGACCTTCAAGCAGAGGCTCAACAGGCACCTGCTGGAGATGCCCTAGGAGGATTTCCTGCTACAGGCAGGGGGTTGGACTAGATGACCTTGTAGGCCCCTTCCAACTCTAGGAGTCTATGATTCTACGATAAGTGATGTGTCACCAATGCTGAGTCAATTTTTTAAGAGTTTGGAGGGAGGGGGAGTCCAGTTTAGAAGGGGCCAAAGGCAAGGCCAGCACATGCTTTGAGGATGGGAGAAATGATGCCTCTTCCCCAGCCGTTCAAAGCAGGGGGGGGGGAAGGCAAATCCCCATGTTTGGAATTTGGCGTCTGGAAATCAGACTCCTTGCAGCCGCAGCTCCAAAGGCAGAGAATTCCCGGCCTTTCTGCTGGGCTTCAGCCAGGAGCAATGACTGCATAGAAGTGACGCCATTGGGGGAGGGGGGGTCACACAACTCTCACACCGCATATGCCACAGGGCAAGGAACAGATGGCAGAGAGCGGATGGATGTGGGGAACGCTGGTCTCCGATGTGCAATTCTGTTTCCTTTCTTGGGTGGGGCTCATTGCCAGGTAGATCTTGCAAAGGTTGAGCTGTTTGGTGTTTTTTTTTAATGGTCATTTAATGTGCTGGAGAATTAACATGCATTGAATGGGACAAAGGAGAATGTTTAAAAAAAAAAACAAAAAAAGGCTACTCCCCCCCCCCCCCCGGAAACATGCTAGATCAGTGATGGCGAACCTTTTGGGCTCAGTGTGTCAATGCTTAACTTGACCCTGTTAGTATGTCAACCCCCCTCCCAAACAAAAGAGAAACCATTCTTTATATTCATTTATTTAAAGAAAAAAATACAGTCTAATCGTGTGTGGTGCTATGTATTATATAAAGAAACAGAAATAATAATTACAAAAACAAAAAGTGGGTAAAACGAACTCGGTTTTTGTCAGGCATTGGTGAATATTGGTGTGTCACCCCAAATGTTGTGGTGTGTCAGCTTTGACATGCATGTCATAGGTTCGCCATCACTGTGCTAGATTCTCTCTCAAAGGAGTGGCTGGGCTATTCAGCTTTCTAATTCCTAGTTGGATGACGCAAGGCCAGAACAAAGGTTCCTGTGAGCATGTGCAGAATGCCCCCAGCTGTCCTTCCCCACCGCAGGTTTCCCGTGTACAGCATTGCCCACAAAACGGTGCCACAAATCAGAAAGTTACCAGCACATATTGCATGCCACAATCTCCGAACTTCAACCTTTTGATTTGCAATGTCTCTCAAACTCTAGGTTGAGACCCACTAGGTGGGTCGCAAGCCGATTTCAGGTGGGTCACGTAGCACTTAGCTCAGCCATCGTTGAAAATATGGGAAGATGAGACACTGGGAAGAGAGAGGGCTGTGTGGTTATTTTGCTTGTGTCAAGGTTGTCAATAGGCTTTTTTTTCCCCTTTCTGATTCACTTTGCTATTGGGCAATGGCTGAGAAATAACCCAACTTATTGCTGCATTCTCAAGAAAGCAGCTGGCTCTGCTTTCACAATGATGGCACTTCTGGCCATGACATCACTTCCGGTGGATCCCAGACAGATTGTCACGCTAAAAAGTGGGTCCCGGTGCTACAAAGCTTGAAAACCACGGCGATAAGGAAACCAGCCTTACAGGGCCGTTTTACGGAATACCGACGGAATGTAGGTGAGGCGCTTTGAAGAGCCCAATACGCTTCACAAGCACGAAATATTATTCACGGGTCAGGAGGGCAGCTTCTGAAGAATCAGGGACAGCTGCCAAATTCCCTGCCGGGCCTCCCCAAGGGCCCCGATGCCCACACTAGGCTAACTAGTTTCCCCGCCAGAGCAGCCCCAGAGATAGGCAAGAGGGAGGGGGTTCAGTCACCCACTGGGCCTCCTCTCTTCCAGCAGCTTTGCTTGGGATCGCCGGCTGGCCAGCCTCCTCCAGGCTGCCCTCATCACCGGCTTAGCTCCAGATACCCTAATTTAGCACCACAAAGCCCCACCACCAAACAATAGGCAGTCAGCTTGCCCAAGCCACAACTGCCTCCTCCACTCGGTGGCTCCAGGGGCGTGGCAGCCATACAACAACTTCCCACAGCCTTCTTACCTTCCTTTATCCAGTCCTTTAACACTCCATCCATTGGCCAGTCCCAATCCATCCAGCACCTACCCGGTGCTCCCTTACTGCAGCTCCTGCCTCCAACTTTATACTGAGGCAGGCCAATCGGAGTCTGTTGCCGGGCAGGCTCTACCATCAGCCACACCCATCTGCACCTGTGCTGACCTCCCTTCCTAGCCAGAGCCCTCATCAGCCTGCAGCTGTGCTCCTGCTGCAGGAGTTCTGGGATTAACTCCGTACTTCCTGGGCAATCTGAGACAAGGGGCCACTGCTGATACCATTCCCTATCTCCTCGGGGTATCTCCTGCCTTTTCCAATACAGGGGTCTAGTGGGAACCATGCCGAGGGGCCAGTGCCTGATACAGCGAGGGTCTGCTGCTGTCACTGCTTCCCATCCTCCTCTCTCCAGAGCTATTTTACAATTGCGAGATTCCCCCCCCCCCAATTGCTGGGCTACTATGAAATCTTTCCACTTCCCTCCGAAGTTCTATCTCAGGCAAAGCCCCCTTGCACTCACTCCGTTCGAATTTTTCTGGAGGCGAGTTTTCAGCCGCCACGCCACCTACCTTCCCTCCACAAGTCGCTGCCTTGCGCGTCCTCCACGCAGGAGACCGTCAGAAGTTGGTCGGGTCCCACGAGCAGATCGTCCCTCGGGCTCAAATCGGGTGCTGGAGCTCGTGGTTTGGAGGCTTCTTGGTCCAAAGCGGACCCGGGCGTCTCGGGCGTGGCACTGCTGGGTTCTCGGGGGCCGGGTGTCGCGGGGGGCCTTTGAAGAGGCACCAGTGCTGGGCACCCAACAGAGGACATTTGGGGTGTCACTGGCACCGCCTGAGGTTGTGGCGCTGGCCCGGAGGGAGTGGCCTGAGGGGTCGAACCCTCACTGGCCGCCACACCTGGAAGCCTTCCTGCAGGGGGCAGCGTGGGAGCCCCACCCACAAGGGCAGCCGCATCTTCTGGGAGCTGCTGGGTCAGGCCGGAACAGGCGTTGCGGCTGAGCTGAATTCTGGGTAAAGCTTTGAGCGCGGAGTCAGCCGCTGGGCCTGGAGTGGCGCCCCCTGGAGGTTTCCCCATCAAACCATCCAGGCAGATGGGAAACTTCTGCAGCTTCACTGTCTGCCTGCAGATGGCGGAAGGGGGCCCCACGTTGGCCAACGGGCCCGTCTCCAGGGGTGGGAGGGGCGCCTCCTTTCTCACCGACCTCGGAAGAGGCAAGATGCAGTTCTCATCCTGGGAGCCGCGCACCGGGGCCGGGGCGCCTCTCGGGGTGGAGCAGAGGACAGGGCCGCCCCCCTGGTCTTCCGCGATGTGCAGGTCGAGGGAGGGCAGCGAGCTGTGGTTCGGGGTGGCCTTGGCCCCCTGCTGGATGGGCCGATCCGCCTCCGCGTGGAAGACGTTGCTGTGGGAGGAGAACTTCTTCAGGAGCGGGCTGGAGAGCTGGGAGGCCCCGATCCTGGGGGGGACGGACTGCCGGGGAGAAGGGCTCAGGGGGCCTCTGACGGGCGTGGGACACTCCAGGCTGGAGGAGGAGCTGTGCAGGCTCTCGTTGTCGCTGCCCGGGCCCAAGGAGGAAGAGAACCCATTGGGGTTCAGCCGGGTTTGGAAGGAGGAGACCCTGGTGAGGCTGGTGCCATTGGCCCGAGGCAGGTGGATGGTGCCGCGGTTGAAGGACAGGCTGCTGCTGATGCGCGCCTTGAGGACGGGGCTGTGAGTGGGGCTGGGGCTCAGGCTGATGCGGGACTGGTAGGAGGGCTGCAGGGGACCCCCTACTCTCCGGCCCTCTCCGGTGCCTGCAGCCAGGATGGCCCCAGGTGGGCTGGGAGTGAGCGGGGATCTGGGCGGGGAGGAAGCGGGAAACGCTGCCACATCCTCAGCATCTTCCACATCAAAGGACCGCTTCAGAGCTGCAGAAGAAAAGGAGGGGACACAGGAAGAGAACGCATTAGAGGAGGAAAAGGACCCACAATGCACTGCGTGACTCACTTGGTGACACGGCGTGGCGGAGGGCTGCCCCAGGTCCCTGTCTTCCCACCCCCTCCCCCGCTACGCCAGCGAGGCACCATCCAAACCGCGACGGAGACAACGCCGAGCGGATTTGTGCGCCTGCAATGGTGCAAGGGGAGCGCTAGCACTGTGCAAGTGTGAATCGTGCAAGGTCAGCGCCAAGCCCTCTCCGACTTGTGGGCGCAAGAATCAGAACGCTAGGGCTCCAACGAGACATGACGGTGGCCGATCTGGAGCTTCCCGGAACACCTGGAAGCAGGAATTTGAGAGGCACACGTTGGGTGAGGAATGGGCAACTCTCCACCCCATCAGGGCGCAATCCTAACCAGGAGTTAGGCCGGTTAATCCAGCCAAGTTTGGCCAGCACAAGGGACACCGTAAAGCATGTTTGGACCACTCTCGGAGTCAGGGAGGCCAGCACACAGACATGCGCCACCCTCCCTGACTCTGAGAGTGGTCCAGATGCGCTGTAGTAATGCTAATTTCTGTTGCTATGCCGTTGCCAGGCTGGCTGGCCTGCAAGCTCGGAGGTAGAAAGAGAACGCTCTTTCTGTGTACCCCTCCCTCTGAGAATGCTCAGAGATAGCACTATGGGGGCCTTCTTGAGCTAAACAGGCAGTCTGGTATACCAAGCTAGTGAGAGAGAAGAGCTAAAATCTCATGGGAAAATAGCCTTTGCACAATGCAGCAACAAGGAGTGGCTTTCAGGTGTGAACAGGAGCCACCAACCAATCAGATGCTTTTTAGCTGTTCTGTATATGTAATGAATCTGCTCATGCATATGCTAATGATGTGAAATACGATATTCAATAAAAGAAGCTGCGGGAAAGGCTGGAAGCAGTCAAGTCTGGCAGAGCGCAGCCGAGACAGAGTTCAGTCAGCCCCAGCAGTGAGAATTCACTTCAAGCTTCTGGGGTCTTTGATTCTTTCCTGAGTTCCTCCCATTCCCCCCTGGGGGGGGGGGAAATCCCAACAATGCGCTTTATGGTGTCCCTTGTGCTGGGCAAACTTGGCTGGCTTAGTTTATGCTGGCCTAACTCCAGGGTTAGGATTGCACCCCGAGTCTGCCTCGCCGCCAACACGGGTTTGGCAGCAGCTCTCCAAGACATCCTGCAGAAATGTTTAGGATGGTGTCCCCAATGCCATTTCCCTCTCAGCCACACAGACGCTGCTTTTGAAAGTGAGCCTGGCTTGGAAAGCGAGCTGGAGAACATCGCTGGGGGCTCCAAGGAGGTCAGGAGCACATCTCGGGTTTCAGGCCCCAGCATCCCAGGACCCCTTGCCCAATCTGCTGAACTCCTTCCCTGCTTCCTCAACAGCCAGAGCAGAGGATGAAGCCAGGAGCTCCTGGCTGCACTTCCCAATGCACCCCCGCTTGGCAGTGTGCAAGCCGCTGCCTCCGCTGCTTTGAAAAGGAAGACCTCTCCTCCACCACCTCCTCTCAGTTCCCTTCTGTTCCAAGCCCAGGTAGCAGGAGAAGAGGAGCCACCGCAGCAGAGCCAGATGAGTGGTTAGAATCAGCAGAGGCAGATCTAAGGGAGGGCAAAGCTCTAAGTTTTGCAAGAAGCCTTACCTTGCAGTGGAAATCACTCCTCTCCTGCACCGTTTTAGCCAATCCTCACAAGGAACAGCAACATCTTGGCGTTGCTTACTGGCTACAGCAGCAAGGGAGAGGAGGGATTTACATGACAGGGGTAAGGCTCCTTGCAACACTTAGAGCTCTGCCCTCCCTGTAGATCCGCCTCTGAGAATCAGGCACTCCCTACCAATCCAGCACCTGAAGCTTCCGTCTCAGCTGACCTCCGGGAAGGGCCGGCCTTGCTAGGCAGGTCTGGTGACTTTCGCACATAGCTTTGCCATTGCAATCCGTAGTATGGTCTGGGACTCTCGGTTTTTGCTTAAGAACATAAGAAGAGCCCTGCTGGATCAGGCCAAAGGCCCATCTAGTCCAGCTTCCTGTATCTCACAGCAGCCCACCAGGTGCCCCAGGGAGGCACGAGACAACAAGATGCTTGCATCCTGTTGCCACTCCCTTGCACCCGGTACTCTGAAATAACCTACTACTAATGTAAGGAGGTTGCACAGTCCATCATGGCTTATAGCCCACGATGGACTTTTCTTCCAGAAATCCGTCCAATCCCCTCTTAAAGGCATCTAGACCAGATCCCATCACCACCTCCTGTGGCAAAGAGTTCCACAGACTAACCATCCGCTGGGTAAAAAAGTACTTCCTTTTATCTGTTTTAACTCTCCCAACCCTCAGTTTTAGCGGATGCCCCCTGGTTCTGGTGTTTTGAGAGAGGGAAAAGAACATCCCTCTATCGACTCTATCCCTTCCGTGCATTATTTTGTATGTCTCAGTCATATCCCCTCTCAGGCGCCTTTTTTCTAGGCTGAAGAGCCCCAAACACTGCAGTCTTTCTTCATAAGGGAGGTGCCCCAGCCCCGTAATCATTTTCGTTGCTCTCTTCTGCACCTTTTCCAGCTCCACTATGTCCTTTTTGAGGTGCGGCGACCAGAACTGCACACAATATTCCAGGTGTGGCCTTACCATCGATTTGTACAATGGCATAATAATATTGGCTGTTTTATTCTCAACCCCTTTTTTAATTACCCCAAGCATGGAATTGGCCTTCTTAATTGCTGATGCACACTGGGTCGACACCTTCATTGAATTGTCCACCAGCACCCCAAGATCTCTCTCCTGAGCTGTCACAGACAGCTCAGAACCCATCAGCCTATAGGTGAAGTTTTGGTTTTTTGCCCCAATGTGCATCACTTTGCACTTGTCTATGTTGAAATGCATCTGCCATTTGGCTGCCCATTCCCCCAACATGGAGAGATCCTTCTGGAGCTCTTCACAATCCCTTCTGGTCTTCACCACCCGGAAAAGTTTTGTCTCATCTGAAAACTTGGCCACCTCGCCGTTTGTCCCTGTCTCCATGTCATTAAGACAGATCCCTGGGGCACTCCACTTTTCACCTCTCTCCATTCTGAAAATTGCCCATTGACCCCCACTCTCTGTTTCCTGGCCCTCAACCAATTCTGGATCCATAAGAGGACCTGCCCTCTTATTCCCTGACTGAGAAGTTTCTTCAGCAGCCTTTGGTGGGGGACTGTGTCAAACGCCTTCTCAAAATCCAGGTATATGATATGCACAGGTTCACCCACATCCACGTGTCTGTTGATGTGGTACTATGCTTCATTTACAGTGGCCCCTCCTTATCTGCAGGCTTGGCATCCACGGATTTGAATATATGCGGGGGCTGAGCCACAGCTGGAACTCTGAAACTCACTTCTGGGTTTTTTTCCCCCCGGCTGGCTCTACCCTGTGGCTTTCATTATGCATGGCAGGGCTGGCCTTAAGCCAATATGGCCAATGTCGTCACATTGAGTTGCGCACTTTGGGGGGGGGGGCGCACCAGCGCAGTGAGCATATCGCCTGCTGCTGCAGCCAGGAACTCCATGGGCTGTAAATCAGTGGGGCGAGCAGAGCAGCTTCACCTTGGGCCCTCCCACCTGCCTTTGCCTCAGAACTGCCCAAAATGGGCCACCTGGAAGAAGTTGGTGGTGACATCATCGCATGCCACCAATTAGGTCCATGTGCCACAGGCGGCACCACAAGTGCTTTTCTTAGTGAGTGGGGGCCCCGCAGGGAGAATGGGGGGCCCCACGGGGATGCCCCACATTGTGCCCCATGGCTCCTCCAGCTGGCCCTGACCCATGGAATTCTGTATCTAGGGGGGCTGTGTGTGTCCTGGAACCAATTCCCCATGGATCGTGAAGGCCCAGAGAACCACGGGTGCATCTTTGCAGATTCTTTCCACAGGCTAGAGAAGCTCAAGCATTTGACCCAAGAACCGGCTTCTTGAGAATCACAGCCGAGAGTCACCGTGGGGCCGAGGCGCCCTGCAAGCAATCCACCAACCTTCAGAATGCCACAACAGACGCACATGACGGCTCCCCGCTCTAGAATGTGCCCGTATGGAAAACTCATTTTGGACGTTTTCCTGTGTGGTCGCGCAAACCAAGCCCCCTTCTTCCCATTTTGGCCCCGGATGCAAAAATAAATAAATAAATGGGGGCGGGGGATTGAGAAAGACAGCGCGAGAGACAGCCTGGCTCCCCATTCGCTGCCGCAAAAAAGCGGACGGTTTTGTTAGCGGCTCCCCAAAGGGAAACTGGAGTCGGCTCTTGGATCTGCTCCTGGGCCTCTAATCTGCCACATCTAATTGTTTGGCGTGTTTTACCTCTGCCTCCATGTCATCTGCCTCCGATGTCTCCCCTTGGGGGCAACACAGTCAACACTTTATTCACCTCCAACCACAGCATGTAAAGGATCCCGCCTGAGGCCTCCCCGAGTAATCAGATCTCGCTCTCTGAGCGCCTTTCCTGCTCCCTCCGCTGCCTGCTGCATTTAACTGGGGCATCTGGGGCAAACAAAAGTTTGTGAGCAGCCAGGAATGCAGGTGGGGAGGAGGCAGCCATCATGGGGGGGGGCAGCTCAAGGCAGCTCCTCCAACCTCCCTGTCTCTTGGCTTTTTAATGTCCGGAAAGAGAGGAGTCGCTGGGGATTCAGCTCTGAGGTCCTGCCAACCAATCTCTCCTACACCCAATCCCAGAGAGTTAGAACAGATAAAAGGAAATACCTTTTTACCCAGGGGGTGATTAATCTGTGGAACTCCTTGCCACAGGAGGTGGGGATGGCATCTGGCCTAGATGCCTTTAAAAGGGGACTGGACAGAATTCTGGAGGAAAAGTCCATCGCAGGCTACAGGCTATGATGGTTAGTGCAACCTCCTTATTTTAGAGGTAGGCTACCTCGCAGTGCAGGATGCAGGGGAGTGGCCACAGGATGCAGGCATCTTGTTGTCTCGTGTGCTCCCTGAGGCACATGGTGGGCCACTGTGAGGTACAGGAAGCTCTGGCCTGATCCAGTGGGGCTCTTCTTATGTCCTTAAGTACGGAGTTCTGGTTACTCCGTGGTCCCTTATTCACTGATAAGAGAAAGAGAACTTTGCACATGCTTGTTGTCTCAGGACTTTGCAGGCTTCAGGGCTGAATCTAAGCACGCCCAGCTGGGGGAGCCACTTTAAAATTTATACAAACCCTGAACATTTGTATATGTTCAGAGAATGTAAAGTGCTTCACATGTATTATTGCGACAGCACAATTCTTACAACAACCCTGGAAAGGTCTCCACAGGGGCACAGCTAAAGAAGTGCAGGGGGTGCAATTGCACCGGGCAACAAGCTGGGGGGGGCAACAAACTGAGCTTGACACTAGTGGCCAAAATGGTGAAAACCTTGGCATGTCTGAATAATACTATCCTGTTACATACCATTGGAAAGGGGATTTAATGCCGAATGCAATGAAACAAACCAGAGTGTAATATCTTTACTGTATCGAACGTTATGGCCAAAAAAACAGAGAAGACAAAAAAAACAACTGTGACGCCACTTCCTGTTGTGATGTCATATCCGGGGCAACATTTTGCCCTCTGCACTGGGCTACGCTTTCATTAGCTATGCCCCTGGGTCTCTTTATCTGCAGGCTCAGCATCTGCAGGTTTGAAACCATGCCTCAGAGGGCCTGCGGCTGCTCAGAACACTTCCCGGAAGCGACTGGAAGTTGCTGGTGCAAACTGGAAGCACTCCCCTGTGGCTGCTGAGGGCCCACTGTAGTATTACCCCCATATTGCAGCTGAGGCTGAGAGGGAGCTGCTTGCCTAAAGCCTTTTACTGAGTTCATGGCAGAGGCGAGATTTCACCCTGACAACTCACTTTTTCAGCCACTGTGCAACACCAGCTCTCAAAGCAACCCTTCTTGCTCAAACAAAGCAATACTGCTGATGGGGGACAAGACAGTGCACGCCAATGAAGTTTAGTGTTGCCCAATTAACTCTAAGGCTCAAACTAAAGGCACAAACCTAACCTGGAGTTAGGCCGGCACACTTAGGCCAGCAAAGTTTGGCTGGCACAAGGGACACCATAAAGCACGTTTGGACCATTTCTCAGAGAGGATGGTGCACATCTGTGTACTGACTCTGAGAGTGGTCCAAACATACTTTACGACATCCCTTGTGCCGGCCAAACTTTGCTGGCCTAACTGTGCCAGCTTAACTCCAGGTAGGGATTGCGCTGTAAGGACGCAATCCTAAACTGAGTTAGGCCGGCATAAACTGAACCAGCAACGTTTAGCCAGCACAAGGGACACTGTAATGTATGTTCGGACCACTCTCAGAGTCAGAGAGGCCGGCACACAGGCGTGTGCCATCCTCCCCAACTCTGAGAGTGGTCCAAATGTGCTTTATGGTGGTCCTTGCGCTAGCCAAACTTTCCCGGCTTAGTTTTTGCCAGCCTAACTCTAGGTTAGGATTGCGCTCTCAGTCGAGCTGACATCACTTCCCCGCACAGATTAGCCTAGAGCTATTGAGCCAACCAATATTTCCATCTGCACACCAATATTGCACAGTGCACTTCAGTGAAGCATAGGGGACGATGCTCCCCCAAATAATTCTACGGTTTGAATTAAGTCTTGAGTTCACATCACGTATTCTTATAGATTAGCCCACATCCATTGGTTTCTACTGTTAAGCACTGGCAGCAAACGGCAGGAGCGAACAAGGTGCATTACCCCAGACATACCCACAGGCAAAGGGTAGGATAGTACAACAACCCATGCATTGCTCAAGGAAGTGAGCCAAGCTATACTAAAAGGGAAAAATTATCCTCCTTGGATCACTCAGAATCCTGAGTGGGTTTCAAAAACTAAGCTTCCTTCGAACAATACAAATTTCATCTCTGGTGAGGAAAAAAATCCATATCCAAGAGCTGAAAAGACACTCCTTCCTGATTCCATGGAGAATCACCCACGTCAACCTCTATACATTATTATACATTACCACCCGCACTTCCTGGCAACTGACCAGGTGGTTAGACACTTGCTTGTTGCACACGTATCCCATGGCAAGAACGGCTGTGTCTCCTATCCAATTCATTACATTATTTCCTGAAAGGAAAAGCCTCATTTCGAGTTCTCACAATTTTTGGAATGTGATCTCCAGCAGCTTTTTGCAAAAGACCCCACGCTCTGTGCATGGATTAGACTTGCAAGGGAGTGGCCACAGGATGCAAGCACCTTGTTGTCTACTGAACTCCCTGAGGCACCTGGTGGGCCACTGTGAGATACAGGAAGCTGGACTAGATGGGCCTTTGGCCTGATCCAGCGGGGCTCTTATGTTATGTTCTTATGATTCTCCCCCCCCCCAAAAAAAGAGGTGGGGGTCAGCAGGGCTTTGTTTGGTACTTCAGGGGTCTTCAAACATTTCAGTACAAGGGCCACATTGTATATTTCACACATTTTTGCTGGCTGGAAAAAAAATCAGTTTTCCAAATGAATAAATAACGTTTAAATGAATAAGCGTGCAATCCTAACTAATTTTCCAGCACCAAGGTAGGACAATGCAGCTCCGAGGTAAGGGAACAAACATTCCCGTACCTTGGGGAGGTCTCCATGACTCCTACTCCACTGCAGGATGCAGCACACGCCCCATTGGCACAGCGAGGTCAGTGCAGGGAAGTGGGTTAGGATTGCACCCTGAGAAAGTGTTACTAGGATCTTTTGTGTCATCAGCGTAATGTGCTCCAGAACAAAAGAGAAATGGGACAATGACAAAGAAACAATGCCATGCTTAAATGGAGACATGATGTATCATGAATAAAAATAGCAAAAGTTTAGCAATAAAAAAATAGAAATGAAAAGTGTTTTAAATTGCTGCGAGCAGGATAACATCTTGTGACCTAATCCAGTCTGGGGTGTGTGGGAGAGGATTAAACACATCTCTGTCCTATGCTACACCCCTGATCAAAATCAGTCCCACAGGGCTGCTTTTAGCAGGAGTAAAATATGTTGGGAAATTCAATCACAGGCCTTCCCTGAAATGTGCGCTTTGGTCCTTGTTCGCACACGGACAGTAAAATGTTTCTTTTTCTTCTTCTTTTCGTCTCTTTTGCTTGCATCCTTCTCAATGCATTCCAAAAGAGCTGCTACAGTGTAAATGGATAGCATTGGCTGTGAACCAGACCAGGAAGATCTGCATCCAAAATCCTGTGCAGTGATTGTCATATTTACGGCTACATACAGTACTTTGTAAAACGATGCCACCGGCGGGAGACCAAATGTGGAGCAAACAAACTTCACCGAATACCACTGAAGTCCCAATGGTTGCTGCCCAAGATTTTAACTCCCTGTGGCTCAAGATCCTCTGGCGCCTGAAATGGGATGCCAAATACTAACCCCCTCCCCTGGTAGTGTGTCAGTTCACTCCCTGCCTTTGAAAAGGAAGAGGGGAAAGGCATGAAAGAGGAAGTAGAGAAGAGTGGTGGACTAGAGTGTCTCCTCTCTTCCACACTGTTCTGTCAAATTCCTTGCTGGGCCTCCCCAAGGACCACACTAGGCTAACTAGTTTCCCCTCCAGAGCAGCCCCAGAGATGGGCAAGAGGGAGGGGGTTCCGTCACCCACTGGGCCTCCTCTCTTCCAGCAGCCTTGCTTGGATTCACCGGCTGGCCAGCCTCCAGACTGCCTTGTAATCCCTGGCTGATATGGACAAGAGGCCACTGCTGATACCATTTCCTAAACTCCTGGGTAGGGGGTATCTCCTGCCTTTTCCACTACACACACTTTTGCTCCAGTCCCCTCTTCTTTTTTGGAGGAGAAGCAGCAGAGGCAGGTGAGTGGGCTGAGGATTATTGGACTGAGGACTGGCGATTATTGGAGGACAACTGCTCTGAAGCTGGAGGAGGAGGCCTGTGGCCTACAGGCAAGCCATGTGGAGGGGGCTACCTCTCTGTTGGTGCGGGGTCCAGAAGTTGGTATATATTGCCAGGGCTATCTGTATCTGGGCTACTAATTTAGCTTAAGCGGGCATAGCCTTTAGGAGGAAAGTTTGGAGCAGGGGCTTTGGCAAGACATGTGGTGCTGCAATAACTTACCTGTGGGCCTTGCCCACAGTCACTGGAGGCAGTGGTATCATTCTATAATGAAGTGCCGGAACGGTGGGCGGGACTTACCGTGTGATTGGCTGCGCGGTTCTGACGCGTCTCCACCGTTCCGAGCCCCGCGCGGGCACCCCTGGCTTCGGAGGGGGTGCCCGCTTGCCTGGGTGGCGCGCTGGGTGCTGCGGAGAGCTGCGGAGGGGCGCGCCACCCGGAAGAAGCCCTCCACGGCGGAACAGCAGGCGGCGACGCATCGCGGGGCCCCTGTCAATCAAGGGGTAAGTCCCGCCTGCGTTCCGGCACTTCATTATAGAATGACACCACTGACTGGAGGTGATGTGTAGCCTCCCTGCCTCCTCAGAAGGCGTCCTGGGCAAGACTGGAAGTCATTTCTGGTTTGCGATGGTGACTCCTGGTTGCATCCGAAGGTGTTCTGAGGTGTGGGATGCAATCAAGTGGCAGATTGGCAGAAGGTGATGCCCACCTCTGCCCACTCACCTGCCTCTGCTCCACTCCACTCCGTTTGTCAAGCCAATAATTCAATCCAATAAGACAACGAACTTCCACTACAATCTCCACAACTACAACCCACAGCTTCTCCTTCCAGGTGCTCCTTATACCCCTGCTACAAGCTCCTAAGTGGCTGCAGCTGTGCAGCCCAGCCACTGCTACTTCCCTGGTGTTAACCCTGCGCTTTCCTGACCCAAGGGCCACTGCTGGCACCATCCACTGCCTGCTCGGGTTAATCTTCCACATTTTCCACTGGTCCATCAAAGATTTGATTCTCCCCAGGTTTTGGTATCCCCCACAAATACCAAAGAACCACTGTTATGCATCTTTAAAAACCGATCGTAAGTGGCTTGGTAGATCCATTGCTAGGGATGTTTGGAAATGGGGTTATTTTTTGTGCAGATTTCATTATTTGAAAGGCAGAAAGCGGTGTCATGTGTCTTTGTGCTACATTCTCATTCTTATTAATTTCAAATGCTTTACAAGTGTACTAGGTAGGTGACATAGTGTCAGCAGATGCAGCGACAGTATTATTTCTAATTGGAAATGTAATTATTTTAATTTCTGGAAAAAATACATTAAACACCGAAAAGGCAGTGCTTTGTGTTTTTATGCATCATCATCATAATAATAATTCATTGGAATTTATGTATAAAATATAATTTTGAAGTATCAAAAAACTACTATGGCCATGAGGTAGAAAAAGTTGTTGAAAATGCAGATGTAAAAATTTTTTTGGGATTTTAGAATTCAAACTGATCGGCGTTTAGAACACAACACACCAGATATAACAGTGGTTGAAAAAAAAAAAAAAAGTATGGCTTATAGACATCGCCATACCTGGTGATAGCCGAATTGAAGACAAAGAACTTGAAAAAATCATAAAATATAGGGACTTGACAATTGAAATTGGAAGATTATGGCAAAAACGATCCAAAGTAGTGCCAATTGTCATCGGGGCACTTGGATCTATTTTGAAAAATCTACAAAAACATCTAGAAACTTTGAAGATCAATAATATAAGAACATCTGACCTACAAAAAACTGCTTTGTTGGGAACATCATACATCTTACGCAGATACTTGGACAACTCTTAGGCTCTTGGTTAGAGCTTGAATTGCCAACAAAAGACCAGTCTGTGATATTTGTGATCTTTTTATCATTTTGACTGTGTATAAGTTAATTAATAATAATAATAATAATAATAATAATAATAATAATAATAATAATACCCGTTGCAAAGGGTGATGTTTTGTTTTGTTTTGTTAATTACTGTGGATCTTGTGAGAAAAAGAACCCTGAATTTTTTAGGATGACAATTCGCTCAGAGGCCTCTTTCACCCTCAGCCATGGGGCACGGACGAGCCCTTGGAAGGGGAAGGAACTGAGGAAAGAGAAGAGATGCTGGACGCAGCGGGAGCCTCTTTCATCCCACATCTGGCTGTTTTAACTGCCTTAAAAGACAGCTGCCCACAGATCTGTGGAGATGTCTTCTGGGCCGTGTCTCCTCAGGGCCCTCCCCGCTGGGCTCAATTAGCGGCTATTTGGGGGCCTGCCTGGGAAGCTCTCTGTCAAAACACTCGGCTGTGCTGAGGTGACAGTGTGGCGGATAATCCCTGCCTCGTGTCCCACATTCACCACGTTATCTTAACAGCAGTGACACTTCTCCCTCGGTTGGATTTTTATGGGCTGGGAAACCAGGAAACAGCAGGTCCATTTCACTTCCAGTCACTCCTGAGGTGGAGACATGGCAGCCAGCAAATTGCCTTCCCCACCCCCACCCCCACACACAAAAGGTTTCTGAGGTAAAAGTTGCAGGCAATAGGATTGCCCTTTCTTCAGAAGGCAAGACTTCACATCTAGCGTCACATCCTGAAGTGAAGCAGGGATCTGAACTTGGATCTCCCATGTCTAAGTCCAACTCCTAAACCAGTATGCCATCCTTTCCCAATGCACGATGCCAAGCTGCAGGTCGTTGAGGGCACGCATAGTGTTAGGCATCTAGACGGGCAATTTTCAACCTTTTTCCTCTCATGTTGCACCGACAAGGTCAGGGCACAACATCAGATTTTGACAAGTGACAAGGCACAGCACACTGCCTGTGGGGGGCTCACGTCCCTTAATGGCCCCACTAATAAAAGGACCCTCTCCCCAAACAACTGTGGCACACCTGTGGATCATTCGCAGCACGCCAATGTGCCCTGGCACACTGGTCAAAAATTGTCGGTCTAGACAAAGAGGTGAACCAAGCACACACCAAGCAAATCATGGTGTGCGCGCACATGTACACACACGCTGTTGATCAAAATAAAAGACCACACCCACTGAATTCCACTCCGGTGGCCTTCAGAAGAGATGTGTTGTGTAGCTACAATCTTTTTTGCAACTGAAACGCCACTGCAAAGTCAAGCATGAGTTCCGCAGTCCGGCTCCACCTGATGCTAGCTAGACTACTCATTCCTAGTGTGCGCCAACTCTTGAGCTCTTCACATTCCTGTCCCCAGGAACAACCCGCTGGGTTAAACGTCGGAAGGATCTATGGGGCCTGCAGGGTCATGAGGGTCACAGAGGTGCAGGCAGGTGCTTTCATAGCTCGTTCCTTCCTTGCCTGCCTGTGGCTCTTGGAGGGGAAAGTGGATCTCCTAAGTTACTAGAAAACAATATCAGATTACACCTGGAAGGAAGAAGTCAAGAAGCTTCCTATCCAAGTTTCAACAAGCCCACTGCAGTCAAATTACCACTCCACGGACCAAGAATGTGGGTCACCTCTCAGGCACAAACCAACTGCTTGTGAGGATAAGACTTCCTTGTAAGCCCAACTTCTAAAATTCCACTTTTTGCAACCATCACCCCAATATTTCCTGTAGCTTCCTCTGCATTTTTTTTAAAATTAGAAGCTCAACTTTCCAAAACAAAGAAAACTGTAGTTGGTGAAGCAGTTTCTTCGCTGGAATTAAATGCTTCACCTCTTTTTCCCCTGCCCTCTTCTTTTCTTCCCACTCCTTCCGTATTTGCTTGAACGTTGTTCCTTCATCTTGTAAACTTATAACACAATAAACACTGCAAAAAAGATAAACAGAAACAAAACCCTCACCCACCCACGACTGTTTTTGGGGGTCACGAAATTGACAAACTGCTAGCTGACAAGAATAATGTATTGAGCTCTGTGGAAACCGAAAACTGACCAATACATGCGCATTTACTTGTGAGTGGGCAAACATGGCCCTGTCCACTGTCCAGGGGAACACAACAACACCCGAATGGCCCCAATCCAATGAATGTGGAGCTCAACAGATGCTCCAGAAGGAGCCCCCCATTATAGTAAAAAGGATAAAAATATGTTTTATAATGTATTTTATAATTTGTACATGTAGTTTATCATAAATTTTTTTGTGTATTTTATCATTTATTTACTCCTTGTTGTATTTTAACTGGTTGTTTAGCTGCCTCAGGTGCTCATTGGGAAGAAAGGCAGGGTACAAAATCACATATAAATAACAATAATAGAGACCTGAGTGACTAGTAAAGTGAAACTTTTTGGGGGCACAACCTAGCGCCCTCCATTGGGACAACGCAACCCACCAGCCTCGCCATTCCAGCACAATTTAGGATTGCGCCCTTAGTCTCATAAAGCTAAGTGGGTCCCAATTGAGTGTCATTTGAAAAAGTGGGTCCCAGTGCAAATGGGATAAGTTTGGGTTGGAGGCTCAAAAACACTCCAGCCCACTCAATTACATTCTTCCAGGAGGAAGAGGATGAGCAGCGTTGGGCAGAGGTGGGTGGGCAGCCCCACCCGTGCATAATGAACTGCCTGAGGGTACAATCCAGTGGTGGGATTCAGAGGGTTCACCCAGGTTCTATAGAACCGGTTGTTAAATGGCCGGGCCCCGCCCACTCGCTTACCTCGGCTGGCTTCGTTTTTTTTTGGCTCCAGCTATGACGTCATAGAACCGGTTGTTAATTTATTTGAGTCCCACCACTGGTACAATCCTAACCAACGTTCCAGTACCAGGATAAGGGCAATGCAGCTCTGAGGTAAGGCGCTCCGAATGTTTGTTCAACATTCCCTTACCTTGAGGAGGCCTCTGTGACTACTACTCCACTGCAGGATGCAGCACACGCCCCATTGGCAGAAGATTTAGTCGAGAGGGTTAATGCCACCGTTTGCCTGAAGATAAGAGCTGAAGATCTGAAGGTCGCCAGTTCGGGACAGCCGGAAGTCTCTGTGAGCGGCAGACCTCGTTAATTGCGGCTGATTAACAGCTGAGCTTCGGCTGCCTTGTGTGAGGGGGAGTTGTGCCAAAGTTCAGCTGCTTCTCTGGTGGGAGCAGGGAAGCCGTTTATCAGCCAGCAAGAAGACAAACGGGTGGCCAGAAAGAAGGACTAAATCCAGAAAGATCCATCTGTATGGGTGTAGTTCTTGAAAGATAGAACATTTCTGTAAAAATTGTAAAAACCTTCGGGTTTCTGAATGAAGTCTGCCTATGTAAACCGCCTTGAGTTACAGTCACTAGAGAAATCTGGTGACCTAAGAAAGGCGGTATATAAATCCAAGTATTATTATTATTATTATTATTATTATTATTATTATTATTATTATTATTATT
>JAJKFI010000053.1:2781471-2797464 GCA_029204185.1 Lerista edwardsae | reverse complement strand
TATTATTATTATTATTATTATTATTATTATTATTATTATTATTATTACTTAGTTGTCGCAACTGTTCCGTTTCTTCTCCTGGAGTAGGAAGAGGCCAAACACCGTAGCAATTATTATTATTATTCATCCTAGCACAGTGTCTTTTCCAAAGCCTGTTGCTGGTATCTCTTCTGAATATTGTTGACATTATGTGCCCTTTGGGGACAAGGAACCATTTACTAGCTTAGGTAAACCGCTTTGTGGACTACTCCTGCTGAAAAGCAGCATATCTTGGAGCGCAGTCCTAACTTGCGCTGCAACAGCAAGGGTGGCGGGCTTGCTCTGTATCCAGTGCATGGTGGGAGCACTCTGGAGCCTCCCCTGGGCAAGGGAGCATTTGTGCCCTTGCCCAGTGGTGTCATCTAAATGATTTGAGAACAGGTACTCACTTTTGATTGGCACGTGTCGGGACCCGCCCACCGGAAGTGACGTCATAAGCCGGAAGTGAGGTCGTGGCAGGAAGGGACATGAAAAAAAGCCCTTTTTGAGGCCTCAGATGATTTTAAACTGACCCAACAGTGGCAACAGTATTCCACAGCACCCCCAGAACATGTGAAGGAGGACTGGCATCATGTTAAAACCCCAGAGCAACTCATTTTTCAGTGGCAAGGCAAGGCAAGGCTCCGCTCGCTGCCTGCCTGCCTGCCTGGCTCTGAGAACGTGCAGGCAACTCAAACATGCAGGAAATTCAAACGTGGCAGAGGGCGGAGTCGACGAGTGGGCGGGCGAATGGGCGGGGCCAGCTGTAATCCTAGAAACCGGTACTCGCGTATCCCCGCGTACCCCCTGCATGACATCACTGCCCTTACCCCAAGTAGGCTCCAGCCTCCCGTAGGTGCTCCTGGGATCTGCGCCTGATAGTTAGGAAGTACAGCTCTGAGGACACCTCATGACTGCATCCCGGCTCTGCCCCCCTCCCAGGCCCAGCACATTTCCCAGCCAGCCCCCCCCCTCCACCCAGGACAACCCTGCCCTGCCAACAGGACAACTGGAGCATACAAAACTACCCGACACTGGGACACACCCATCTGGCACACTATTGTCTACACACTGATTTGCAGCTCTCGAGGGTCTTGGGAATCTTTCCCAACCCTGCCTCCAAATACCAATGATGACACTGACAAAACATTTGCAAAGTGCTTCTCATCAACAACAAAAAGGTCGCAAAATTATTTAAACGGCAAAATAACCCCAGATGGTTCTCTATTGCAGTGGTTCTGAAACTTTTTAGCACCGAGGCCCACTTTTCAGAATGGCAATCTCCACCGGAAGTGATGTCATGGCCGGAAGTGATGTCATTGCGATGCCAGCGCCTGCTGCTTTCCTGAGCAGGCAGCAATAAGTTGGGTTATTTCTCAGCCATTTTCCAATAGCAAAGTGAATCAGAAATGGGGGGGGAAGCCTATTTCCAACCTTGACACAAGCAAAACAGCCACCCTGCCCTGCCCCTTTCCAGCATCCCATCTTCCCATCTTTTCCGTATGGCTGCTCCAGGTGTTTGCAACCCACCTGAAATTGGCTTGTGGCCCACTGGTGGATCCCGACCCACAGTTTGGGAACCACTGCTATATGGCAAAGGGGTTCAGTCTGGGGAAAAAAGCCACGAGGAGAGAGCAGGAGTAGTGTGGCTGGGGGGGTTGGGGGAGTTTGCATGGTAAGCACCGCAGGTGCTGCAATGCACCATCTAACCAGCCCCTCCCACTTGCCACTGGGGCCCTTCTGCACTACCATGGCTAAACACAGGGGCTGCTGTTGGGCGTGGTGAGCCCCTGCGCAGTGCCATCGCGGCCCAGAAGGGCTCCAACAGTGAGTGGGAGCAGTAGTGGGATTCAAATACATTAACAACCGCTTCTATGTCCTTCAGGGCGGCCTTCAGGGCCATCCACTGCCTTTCTTCCCTCTCCCAACCTAAAATTAGCAACCGGTTCTGCAGAACAGGCGAGAACTGGCTGAATTTCACCACTGAGTGGGAGGTGCCAGGAACCGACTGCGCTAGAAGATGGGACCCCGGCAATATCCACTGGAGAAGCTGACATTATTGTGGGGTGAATAGACACACCCCAAGACATGACACATCTTGACGGATCAGCCCTAAGGTGTCCCCCACCCCAGCCTAGCATCCTGTTTCCCACAATGCCCTCCTTGCTGGTGGCTGCCTCTGGGAAGACCACAAGTAGGAGATGTAGGGCAGACCCACCAGTGACATTCAGAACCTGGCTGCTAAGTATAGTCTCTCTCTCTCTCTCTCTCTCTCTCTCTCTCTCTCTCTCTCTCTCTCAAAATACAACTGGGTCTTATATTAATTTTTGCTCCAACATTAGGGCTTATTTTCATTAGGGCTTATTTTCAGGGGATGTCTTGTTTTTTCATGCACAACAATTGTGTCTGTCCTCCGATCGGTCATTTGGCAATAAGTCTCAAGCTCATCTGTTTACCTAGGCGTTTTCCTCTCGTTCAAAGGCGCCCGCTTGGGTATTTTCAAATACTTAATTATAATTTAGATTCTCATTTATTTTAAGTATTAATGTCAATGACACTATTTATTTATATTTAATTATATATTAATATCATTTTATAATTCAATAAGTCCATCGTATGTTGCAACTAACATACTATGTAAATGCCTCTGTCTGGTTGACTATCTTAACCGGGGCTTATTTTGGGGGTAGGGCTTATATTACGAGCATCCTAAAAAATCATGCTAGGGCTTATATTCTATTTAGGTCTTATTTTCAGGGAAATAGGGTATCTATCTAACATATTTCTTATCCCTCTTTTCTCCGCCGGAGGGGACCCAAGGCAACTTACAACAGTATAAACCTTATATAAATGCAATTTAAAAATACAATATAGCCTAACTCCAAACATTAAAACAACCTACAAACAATTACAATAAAACACAGACACAATACAAATGTAAGGGCTGCAGCAGATAGCTTGTTAAAGGGACCAACCTGTAAAAAAACAAAAAGCAGGCTAGACAGGAGAAAAAGATGAGGAATATAAATTGATGCTCTCATTAAGGACAACTCAGATGTGCAAAGCTAAATAAAAAACAGCTCTCCCAAAAGTCTCCCATTTCAGAAAGCAGGCAGAGGGGTGGGATGTTTGGATGCTGCCCAGTATTCAAGATGGTTTGCATGTAGAAAGTGAGCCTCTCAAGGTAATGACTAAGTTAAAACATGTCTGTCATGTTTTAACATTTCCTGGCACAGAGAGTTTTAAGTGCTTCCTCATTCGCAATCTCCCTGCAGATGGAAAATTGGCAAGCCCAGGTGAATTTTTTAGCCTAGCTTTTACCTGGAGATGTTCAGATTCTACATTTATACATTGAGGGAATCCTCTTCAGCAGGGAACATTCAAACAGTGGTTACTGCTGAAAATGGGAAGCCACGCACAAGCACACACGCACAATGAGAGTGCGGGGCGGTCTACAGTTTGGGGCATGTAAGATGATATCGAAGGGCGGGAGTTGTGGAGGTCAGAGAAATCTGGTTCATATCATGCAATGCAATGCCCACCTGAGGGGGGACATGATTGAGACATATAAAATTATGCACGGGAGGGATAAATAGAGGGATGTTCTTTTCCCTCTCTCACAATACCAAAACCAGGGGACATCCACCGAAATTGAGTGTTGGGAAAGTTGAAACAGATAAAAGGAAATACTTTTTTATCCAGCGGGTAATTAAGCTGTGGAACTCCTTGCCACAGGAGGTGGTGATGGCATCTGACTTAGATGCCTTTAGAAGAGGACTGGACAGATTTCTGGAGGAAATGTCTATCGTGGGCTATAGGCCATGATGGGTTGGGCAACCTCCTTACATTAATAGTAGGCTACTTCAGACGTGGTGGCGCAGCGGGTTAAACCGCTGCTGCTGAGCTTTCCGACCGGAAGGTTGGGAGTTCAAGACTGCACAATGGAGTGAGCTTCCGTCGCTTGTCCCAGCTCCTGCCAACCTAGCAGTTCGAAAGCACCTAAATGCATGTAGATAAATAGGGACCACTTCGGTGGGAAGGTAATGGCGTTCCGTGCACTACAGCGTAGAGTCATGCCGGCCACATGACCATGGAAGCTTGTCCTTGGACAAACGCCGGCTCTACAGGCTTTGAAACAGAGATGAGCACTGCCCCCTAGAATCAATCATGACTAGACCATTCGGTCGTGAGTAAACCTTTACCTTTACCTTACTTCAGCATGCCAGGTGCAAGGGAGTAGCCACAGGATGCAAGCATCTTGTTGCCTACTGAACTCCCTGAGGCACCTGGTGGGCCACTGTGAGATACAAGAAGCTGGACTAGATGGGCCTTTGGCCTGATCCAGTGGGGCTCTTCTTATGTTCTTAAGGGGACATTGACTAGTATGAGCCCCATTGAAATGATCAGGAGCAGCACACTCTTAAAAGGAAATACTTCCTTATTCATCCATGTGTATGCGCATATATGAGAGCACATATGTGCCAGATGTATTTCAGGCCCCCCCTGATGGAGTGGGGGGGCGGTGAGGAACCTTATCTTCTAGATAGGTTTTGCAAGGCTCTCTGCAGGGAGGGCTCAACATCACTCAACCGTGATGGCCCAGGTAGCACAGAAGCAACAAAAAAAGGAAAATAGTTACCTTACAGACATTTCACATCAGAGGTGCCACCTCAAATTCCACCTTTAAAGCACACTCTCAGAAGACTCTTGGCATTTCTGAAGCCTTATACAAACACATGAAAGTACACAGAAGCTAGTACTGTACATTTTAAACACTCACCTTCTTTACACACACACACACACACACACACACACACACACACACACACACCCTACTTCTCTATTTATGTAGAAGGGTGGAACTTAGCTGCTTTTCTGCTCTGTGCCAACCACATCTATCACCACTGAAGTTTACAGCTTTCAGGAAATGGACATGTACACATGATGAAACAGGGGAGTGTGTATTGTGTGCACATGCCCTAAAGCACAACTAATCAGAGATTTAATCCGAGTCATAAGAGCATCAGAAGAGCCCAGTTGGATGAGACCCAAGGCTCATCAAATCCAGCTTCCAGTGGACCACCAGATGCGTCAGGGAGAACTCGAGACAACAAGATACCTACATCCATTTGCCACTCCCTTGCGCCTGGCATTCAGAGACAGGCCCAGAGGTTGCATGTAATCATTATGGCTTGTACACTTTGATGGGCTTTTCCACCATAGATCTGAATAATTCACTTTTGGAAGCATCGCGTTCAGGAACCATCACAACATCCGGTGGCAGGGAGTTCCACAGATTAATTACGTGCTGGGTAAAGAAATATTTTTCTTTCACTGTTCTGACTCTCCCACCAGTCAACTGAAAATGACCCCTGGTGCGAGAGTGAAATGAAATCCCTTCTGTCCAATCAGTCCTAAAAACTCTGCAACCCAGAATTCTCAACTTTAGTCATGGAATATACAACTTACGACAGAAATCTCTCTCTCTCTCTCTCTCTCTCTCTCTCTCTCTCTGTGTGTGTGTGTGTGTGTGTGTGTGTGTGTGTGTGTGTGTTCATATTCAGAGTATGTCTTCCTCACTGTTATTTATAGGGTGCCACACATGAGTGAGTTATATAGTGCTACATCAAGCCACTACAGCCATACAGAGTTTGACAGAGTCAGATGTGCAAGAACAGTTAATCCCCTGCCCCAAACAGCTTACAGTTTAAGTTACTAATGGTCCAGTACAGTCCTATCCAACTTTCCAGCGCTGATGCAACCATGCTAAAAGTGATGGGAAGTCTGTCTCAGAGGCCTCCTCAAGGTATATTGTAGCTGCATTGGCACTGCAAACTTGAATAGGATGTGGCCCTAAGGCTGCAATCCTATCCACACTTACCCAGGAGTAAGCCCCATTGGCTACAGTGAGTTTTACTTCTGATACAGCTAGGATTGGGCTCTGAGTAACCATAGACCTCCACCACATATCAGCAGTTAAGGAAAAAGCCATCTGAGTTTAGCAAATCCGGCCAGGTCACTTTGCATTAAAATAAACGTTGTTCACTCCGCCCACCCACAATTTGCAACAAGGAACACAGAATTCTGCAGCCGACATTCCAACCTCTTTTCTCACCACTCCCCTCCTTCCTTTCCCTCTTGTTATCTGTCTATGTAGATTGTAAACACAATTGTCATTGCTAACTACGTCAGTATTGACCTTTGTTTTCTTTTTAAGTGCTTCAGAAATCATGAATGGTGTACAGTACTATCACCCGGGAAAATTGCATCACAACTGCACAATCTGCTACTTGTTTGCCAATCACAGGGAGGGGCAAGGAACAATGTGGGACCCCCCCACACACACTTTCCCCTCCCATATTAATTGTATTGAGCCACACCCTTCTGGCTGCTGCTTTTTGCCCACACCCCTTTTAAGCATAACTTGGGCATCATGAGGGCTAGCAACTTAGATGGTGATATCTGAAAGAAGCAATGCACAATAGCATTGCCCCACAGAATCCTTGCATGCACATAGCCCTGGGCGTCGCTTTCCAAGCAACCTCGACCGGCACCCCCTGCACCTATTTTTTTTTTTAAGCCTCCACATTTTGAAGATTGCTTCCCGCTGCACCTCTGAAAAGAAGACACTATACTGGGAGAACCACAGGCTCCAGTTTTGAAAGCCTCTGGATGTCACAGGACTCCTTCACAGTTGGTGCGCCTCCTGCGCATTCGCACAGAAGCCACCCAGCCCCGCTTTGCAACCAGAGGCATCTGCCAGAGACCGAACTGTGCTTGAAACGCGGCAGAAGTTGGGGAGAGTGACACGGACTGGCTCGGTCCTGGCACGACGCCAACCTCCTTGGCATGCCTGCCTGGGTTCCTTGGGCCGGGCACCCACCTTCAAAGTCATTGAGGATCCCATCCAGATGTTCCTTGACAGACAGCTGGGACATCCTGACCTGGGGCGGCTCGGCCGTGGGCGGAGGGGGGTCCTGCAGTCCGCTGCGGCCAGATCTGCCCCCTCGCTGGGTCTTCCACCCCTAAGGACTGGGCAGAAAGAGAGGGGCTGGGATCAGGAGGAGCACGGAGGTGGGGGGGATAGACCTGCCCTCCCCCGCCTTTGCACAGTCCGTCTCCTGGTCCCCACACTCACCTCCAGACCCCGAGCAGCAGCGACTGGCTCCGAAAGGGAGTGGGCGAGGAAAGAGATTCGCCTCCCTTCCTCCCCCCCCAACCCCACCCGCCCACCACCAAGAAAGCCCCCACCCCACCCCCAGCAGCTCAGCCCTTCCTGGGATCACATTGGCTGAACTGGCTTGCCTGTCCCTTCCTTGTGGGGGAAAAAGGAGACGAGGGGTGGAGAGAAAGTGGAAACCGGAGGGAGGGAGGGGACGGGTTGGGGGACTCACCCAGCCTATAGTCAGAGCAGCTCTGGGCAGGCAGGAAAGGCAGAGGCAGAGGGAGGGGGTGCAAGGGGGGAGGAGGAGAGGGCCTACCAGTGGAGAGAAGCAGCAACAGGTTGCAAGCTGCGGTTTGGCCGCTGGTACGAGAGATCTTAAGCCCACTACGTGAGTCTGGTCAGTTTCCAGCTACGATGGCTGAGCTTTTCTTTATATGTGGTTTCTTTTTCATATTTCTATGCTGCCCTTCCTCTAAGGCACTGTTATTCAAACTGTGGGTCGGGACCCACTTGGTGGGTCGCGACCTGATGCCAGGTGGGCCGCGGAAAGCTGGGAGCAGCCGTCTCGGAAGCTGCAGACCTTACTCCTGCTAGATTCCTTTTGTGAGTGTTAACAGTCTGAATTTTCAAGGGAGGGCTTTTGGTCTTTTTTAAATAAAACGTTTTCAGTCCAGTGGTTTTACATCATGTTTTGTCCCAGTCCTGCCTTCCGTCAGGGATGTTTCATGGCCGTACAGTTGCTGCAGTCCAAGAATGCCAATTTGCTTTTCAATAGAGTCGTTCTATTACGTCACCGTGATGTCACTTCCTGCTTGATGATGTCGCGCCCCGACATGACATCACTTCTGGTGGGTCCTGATAGGCGTGGCGTTCTAAAAAGTGGATCCCGGTCTACAGCGTTTGAGAACCGCTTCTCTAAGCACTCAGGGTGACGCACACAGTTCCTGCCTTCCTGTTGTCTTCACTGTGAGGTAGCAGCGGCTGGTGGAGAGTGATTGGCGCAAGGTAGCTAGCCCACGGCTGAGGGGGGATTTGAACTCGGGTCTTCCAGCTCTAAATCCAGCTCCCGAACCACTAGACCCTCCTAGCTCTCCGGATTATTAATTTCAGGTCTCTGCTTGTATGCTTTAGCAGCAGCCTGACTCCTCCTGCCCTCCACCCAGAATTGCTCCTGCGCCTGCCAAGTGGGGATTGCGCCAGCTAAGTTTGCACCAGCCAAGCTCTTAGGATTGGGCCCTCAAGCAGCTTGCCTAGGCCCCCGCATGAAGTGATAGCAGAGGCAGAATCTGAGCTGGTGAAATCCCCCCATTCACAGTCCAGCCACTAAAAGACTCCACCAGCTCCAAAGGCAGGAACAACCAAAATGACCCCCAGGCACCAGCAGGGACTCATAAACAGCTCATTAGGTCAATAGTTCCCAAACTGTGGGTCAGGATCCACCAGTGGGTCGCAAGCCAATGTCAGGTGGGTCGCAAACTGCCTAGAGCAGCCGTATTGAAATATGGTGAAATGAGAGGCTGGAAAGGGGGCAGGCCGGGCGGTTGTTTTGCTGATGCCAAGGATGCAAATAGGGTTGTTCCTTTCTGATTCACTTGGCTATTGGAAAACGGCTGAGAAATCACCCAGCTGATGGCTGCGGTTCTCAGGAAAGCAGCCGGCTCTGGAGTCACAGTGACGGCACTTCCAACCAAGGGTCCCGTACAGATTATCGTTCTAAAAAATAGGTCCCCATGCTAAAAGGTTTGAGAACCACTGCATGAGATCATGGTTGTCCAACAATGCAAACTGCATCTTTTTTGGGGGGTGAGCTACTTCAGGGTCTTGGATTCTGCCCCCCCCCCACCTTACATCCTTGTAAAAAGGGGTCCAGGAATGTTTACGACAGATCTCTCTGCTGTTTATCTTGCTGATCCGGGAAGTTCAAAGGTGTCAGGGGGGACAGCATTTGTTTGAAGAAGGGCTTTTTACACCTCTTGGTGCCACATTTGCTGACAACCCCCTCCCCAGTGGGTGGGCCCCAGAGGGTTAACTCTCTCTCTGCTGGAAGAGAATCAATAACTGCGTTTGGCTGCCAGCTTCTCTGCCTTTCCCACAAAGCCTGAAGAATCTGAGGCATAAAAGCATGCTGTTCCTTTTGCTTTTCATTGTGCAAATAAAAAATAAACAGAAAACAGAACCATGTGTTTTTCCCCATTCCCATACTTCCCATTTCCCCATGTCGTTGGGCTGGCCCAAAGACTTCTCCAAAGCCTGAAGAAGCATGACAAATGCTGCCCTCCTCAACCTAGTGGCCCGCTAGCCATTTGGCATCTTGGACACTCTAGCCCACTCCTCTCCTCTCCTCCTCACTTCCTGTTCCACTCTTCCTTTTCAAATCCATAGAGTGGAATGGTGTGGCCTTGGCCTGACCCAGTGACAGCACATGGCAGTCTGCACAATGTCCTTCCCTGACACTTGCTAAATCTGAGAAGAGGCCAGAGTGGAAGAGGAAGTTGAAGGAGAGGAAAGCAGTAGCTTGTATAATCTCCCTGAAGACTCTCTAGCCAACCACTCTCCTTTCCCCTTCCACCAGGTTCCGTTTCTTTTCAAATCCAGGGAGCCCAGGCAAAGAGGAGAGCATGACAGAACAGGGTGAAGTGGGGACAGACTAAAGCAGAGGGAATGATTCCTCGCATCCCCTTAGGCAATTGACTCAGCCTGCCCCATGGGTGGGCCGTCCCTGTTCCCAGTACTAAAACGAGATCCTGCGTCTCTTGGGTAAGTGCTTTGGCCTAGTCGGCATGAGGAAGCGCCTTCCATCAGCCACCTGGCCCTGAAAAACACGGGAGGGGAGTTCTTCTGTATGGAACCACGAGGCGTGATCAAACCTGGATGCAACGAACACAGAGGACGAGGCTGCGGCTCTGCAGACGTGGCACCTCCTGCCTGCACCACAGAGCGCGCCGCACTCCCTCCGGCTCTGTGGTTTGCCTAATTACACCTCTGGCCGTCAAGGTAACTCGTGGGCATCCTCCCTCCGATTGCCGTTTCCGCAGAGACGGTTATGCAACGTAGAAGAGCAGCACGTATCGAAATGGACAACGGTTTGGGCAGGAAATGGAGCCACCGCATTCCCTCTTTAGCTCAAGGGCCAGCCGGCCACTAACTACTGTTGGAGAAAACCCGGCAGGCCTGGAGGCCCACCCTCTTCTCTCTCAGGTCACAGATGCACCTGTACCTCTGACCAGTGGTGTCATCTAAATGATTTAAGAACAGGTACTCACTTTTGATTGGCATGTGTCGGGACCCGCCCACCAGAAGTGACATCATAAGCCAGAAGTGATGTCGTGGCAGGAAGTGACATGAAAAAAGCCCTTTTTGAGGCCTCAGACAATTTTAAACTGACCCAACAGTTGCAACAGTATTCCACAGCACCCCCAGAACACGTTAAGGAGGCCTGGCATCATGTTAAAGTGACCCAACAGTCCCAAAACCCCAGAGCAGCTCATTTTTCAGTGGCAAGGCAAGGCAAGGCTCCGCTCGCTGCCTTCCTGGCTCTGAGAACGTGCAGGCAACTCAAACGTGCAGGAAATTCAAACGTTGCAGGGGGCGGAGTCGACGAGTGGGCAGGTGAATGGGCGGGGCCAGCCATAATCCTAGAAACCGGCACTCGCGTACCCCCGCATACCCCCTGCATGACATCACTGCCTCTGACCCCCGCAAGCAGCAAAGCCCTGTCCCAACGACCCTCTGAAGCAGCTGCCAGCCGAGTCCGGCCACTGCTCCACACTGCATAGTCCTGTCAGCACTGACTGGCAGCAGCTCGCTGGGGGTTCCACACAGCAGAGTTTCCCACTCCGAACTGGAGAAGCTGCCACACTCCTTCCGCAAGGTGTTTTTGCTGCCTCCAAGCTACAGCCTCAGCCACAAAACACCGTCTCCTTCCCCTGAAAACCACTCACTGACTTCCTGCGCGAGGAGGGAGGCTTTAGAGCAACAAATCACAGCCTGGACGAATACAGGGATAAAGGGGGTATGAAATTGTTAGGGCTTGGAATAAGTAAGAAGTGAATGTATGGGAGAGAGAGAGAGAGAGAGAGAGAGAGAGAGAGAGAGAGAGAGAGAAACAGACAGACAGACAGACAGACAGACAGACAGACAGACAATATGTTAAAAAAAGTAATTATGGATATACTGTAAAGGATATAAGCAATTTAAAGGTATCGCTCCATGCTGACATCGTATATATAGAACTGATTGGGGGGAAAATTCTTTTTTTGCCCTACGATTTGTAATTTTGAGTTTGGTGATGGGAATTAAAATAATAAAATAATAAAAAGAGGGGATAGGAGGAAAACACCGTCTCCTGCACAGCTTGTCATTGGCTGCCAATAAAAGCAGAGCCAATCGGCTTACGGAGAAGGAAAATGGTTTCGTGCCGGCTCATGCATGAGGCCGATTGAGGTGACCTCAGGGACCACTTCTATAAGCCCACTTGCCTCCACTGCTTCTTCCACTCCCTGATTGGGAAAGGAAGAGGGGGTGAAACAAAACAAGCAGCGTGGAGGAGACAAGTGCCGGGCTAGAGTGTCTCACTCTCTTTTTCCGCTTTATCCACCTCTTCCATCCCCTGGGGCGGGAGTAGCAGATGCAGTCATACCACCAGGTAAGGGGGGAGCAGTATTTGACCCATCAGGTGTTGGGAGGTCTTCAGCCAGCCCTGGAGAAATTGCCCTCTGAACTAGAAGACGATCCTGTTTGGAAAAAAAAAAACCACGAACATTTGTGAGCATTTGGTCTTTGGGTCTTCTTCCAACCAGATTGCTTTGCAAAATACTTCCAACAACTCAAGAAGGTGAAGTAAGAAATTTAGAATGTGGTGCACAAATTTTGAGGGGAAAGAGTTGAAGGGCAGCCCAATCCTGACTAAGGCCGACATAACAGAGCTGCATCCAGTGGTGTCATTCAAATGATTTAGGAACAGGAACTCACTTTTGATTGGCACTTGTCGGGAACCCGGAACCAGCCACGGAGCCCGTTAGGATCCGGAATGCCTGTTCTGGTCCGTTCCCCCTGAATGACATCACTGGCTGCGTCCTAAAGCCCATTAGGAGGCAGCGGCAGCAGCAGAGTGCAGGCTAAGAGGTGGTTTTCCCCTTACACCCACGTAAGCCCCAGTCACCCCAAAGGGGCTGCTCGGATCTGTGTCTGCTGTTTTGCAGGTGCGGGTGCACGTGCGCAGGAGCAGCCTGAATTGGGGCTGCTGAGGGTGGTGGTCATGGTGGCGCCCGAGTGTTGGCGCAGCCGCTTGCGCCGGTCCAGTGCCGTACTGCCGACGCTGATGAGCTTGACGGCACGTTTGCGACCGTGCTTGGCCGGTGCAAGAGTGTAGCACCGGCGCAACGAGGGTGTAGGATTGCACTCTGAAGCACACACACACCCATCACTTGGCTCTTTCAGGTTTTAACCAGTGATGTCATTCAGGGGGAACGGACCGGAACGGGCGTTCCGGATCCTAACGGGCTCCGTGGCTGGTTCCGGGTTCCCGACAAGTGCCAGTCAAAAGTGAGTTCCTGTTCCTAAA
Organism: Lerista edwardsae; assembly: GCA_029204185.1. Taxonomy (NCBI): domain Eukaryota; kingdom Metazoa; phylum Chordata; class Lepidosauria; order Squamata; family Scincidae; genus Lerista; species Lerista edwardsae. Next base: position 2,784,718 of record JAJKFI010000053.1, on the reverse strand, counting down.
TCATTTGAATGACACCACTGGTTTTAACCAAATCTCTCCCCCCCCCATGGTAAAAGAAACAGTAGCTAAGGAAACCCACACAAAAGGCAAGGCCTTCCCCCACCCCGGCCTGCAGTCTTGAGTTCTGCACATGTGCATCAAAGGCAGCGGTTTGCACCTGGCCTCCTTCGCATGCTCCGATCCGAACGCAGAACTGAGAGCGGCCTCGTGTTGGAATTTTGACTGCAGAATCCCGGGGACCCCTCCGCCTCGGCCGCCCCCCCCCCCGATTTGTGTGCGTGTTTGGCTGCCGAGCGATGAAAGGAACACTCTCTTCCCAGCGTCTCCACAAACCTCACGCAGCCCTTGGAGGAAGATTCCAGCTTATTATCGCGGCGAGAGGCCCATTTGGATTTCAAATGTCACAAGCTGTCGACAGATGAGCCGCTTTTGGCCCCGGAACGGTCTCCTGGGTCCCAGCCAACCTCATCAAAAGCGGAGGGCTGAAGAGGCCACGCCTCCGCGGCAGCTGCCTCATCTGAACCAGGGCACTGTTTGCTTTGCCTCCTTTGTTTTCCCATTCCTATCCGGCCAGGGATTGGCCAGGTTGGGTCCTGCCTAAGGGTCTCCGCCCATCAGAGAGAGCCCCTGACTAGGCTGCCCCTGGAGCTCTCACTTGCAAGGGCACTGATCGCACCCGCTGAGCCACGGCGGGCACTCTGCGCGGGGCTTGTCCCAGGGTTTGTCAGTCACCCAAAGCCAGCTGGAATAAGTGGGTCTTTAAAGCCTCCTTAGGGCCTGGAGCAGCTTGAACCTTCCCATGATAATAATTAAGTCATAGATGTGGAAGGGATCCCCTAAGGTCACCTAGTCCAAACCCCCTGCCTGTAGCAGGAAACCCTCCTAGAGCATCTCCAGCAGGTGCCTGTCGAGCCTCTGCTTGAAAGTCTCCAGTGAGAAAGAATCCACCACCTCCCTCCAGTGGCAATCTGTTCCACTGTCAAACCACCCTTAGCATCAAGGAATTCTTCCTGATGTCCAGCTGGAATCTCCTCTCTTGCTGTTTGTACCCAGTTCTACTCTCAGAGGCAGTTGAGAACAAATGTGTCCCTTCTTCCTTAACCTGGAGTTTCATAAGCTGGGGGCCACCAAGGAAAAGGCCCTCTTCCACACACCCATCAACCGTGAGCAATTCTTCACCTCTGCACTTCTCGCTCACAAGCGCCTCTCGTCCCTTCCTTGGGGTTTCTTCCCCACCCACGCTCTCATTCCACGGAGCTTCTCTGTGGATCCCGTCTGTGGTCTCCAGACTGCTGGCCTGAGCCGGGGGTCAGAACGGCACCGCTCCCTTTTTGCAACTCCTCCACTGGCACCTGGTCTGAGCCCCATGTCAAGTCTCTGAAGCTTTCCTGAAGGACTGCTTCGCTGCACACCCTGCTGGAGAGGATCTTCTCTGGAGGGGCAGCATCCACGTCTAGCAGAGGACCTCTCTGGCCTGGCCAATCTCTAAATCCTCAGTAGCAATGGGAGCATTAGCACCCAGAGCAGTGGTGTCATCTAAATGATTTAAGAACAGGTACTCACTTCTGATTGGCACGTGTCGGGACCCGCCCACCGGAAGTGACGTCATAAGCCGGAAGTGAGGTCGTGGCAGGAAGGGACATAAAAAAAGCCCTTTTTGAGGCCTCAGATGATTTTAAACTGACCCAACAGTGGCAACAGTATTCCACAGCACCCCCAGAACATGTGAAGGAGGACTGGCATCATGTTAAAACCCCAGAGCAACTCATTTTTCAGTGGCAAGGAAAGGAAAGGCTCCGCTCGCTGCCTGCCTGCCTGCCTGGCTCTGAGAACACGCAGGCAACTCAAACATGCAGGAAATCCAAACGTTGCAGGGGGCGGAGTCGACGACTGGGCGGGCGAATGGGCGGGGCCAGCCGTAATCCTAGAAACCGGTACTCGCGTACCCCCTGCATGACATCACTGACCCAGAGCATTGTCAGGCATACCAAGGAGGGCCCAGGGCAGATTTTTGCAACAGCCTGAGATCGCCAACTGCTCCTCCGCACTCTTTCAGTGTCTGACCTGTGCTCTGGGAGCTTCGATTTGTCACACCCCGACTTCAAGTCCCAGGGAGTACCTTAAGCAGGCTGCCAGCTTCCTCCCCCAGCTCCGCTCTTATGCCTTTTATCGCAGCAGAGCAGACAGGGATTTCGCCGGTCAACAAGTTCCACACCCCAAGCTATCATTATCGGCACAGGAGCACTGGCCAGGAAAATGTTGGCAACGGTAGCAATGGCTGTGTTGCAGACAACTCTAGCAATAGCTGTGCCGCCAGAGCGAACTCTAGCAACTTGCTGGGCTTTGCCGTGTGTTCTTCTGGGCCCTTCAATGCCTGCCCATTTTCCCCCACTGCTGCTCCCCCAATGGAGGGCTGTGTGGGGAGAGAAGCCCAGAACACACCCAGGGAGAGTTGGAAGCGTCAGCAGAAACAGCCGCACAGCTGGGAGTGAAGAGGTCCAGCTGGCACCCTGCAGATTGCCGACAGATGTGCTTGCGGGGGGGGAGAGGAAGGGAATGGGAAAACCGGGCTGAATGAGTGCGGGATCCGTGGAAGGAAAGAGAACGGCACGCCCTTAGACCTGCATTCGACCTGCAAGGGAGCCTGGGGCTTGCCTCCTCTCCCCATGTCCTCCATCCACCATTCCTCTTGTGCCAGTAGCTAGATTGTAAGCCCTTCAGGGCAAGGACCCCATTTTTTACTCTGCAAAAAGCACTGTGTACTTAGATGGCGCTGCGGGTTAAACCGCTGCTGCTGGGCTTTCCGACCGGAAGGTTGGGAGTTCAAGGCTGCGTGACGGAGTGAGCTCCCGTTGCTTGTCCCAGCTCCTGCCAACCTAGCAGTTCGAAAGCACATCAAAATGCAAGTAGATAAATAGGGACCACTTCGGTGGGAAGGTAATGGCATTCCGTGCCGTAGAGTCATGCCGGCCACATGACCATGGAAGCTTGTCCTTGGACAAAGCCGGCTTTTCGGCTTAGAAACGGAGATGAGCACCGCCCCCTAGAGTCGGTCACGACTAGACTACTCGGTCGTGGGGAAACCTTTACCTTACTTAGATGGCAAGATATTCATGGCACCCTGTACAGCAACGTCTCACCTGTTTAGAAAGGACGTCTTTTCACTCTCTAAATCGCAACCCCCAGGAGGGTGCCTGTTGCACACACACACACACACACACACACACACACACACACACACACACAC
>JAJKFI010000053.1:2734396-2781461 GCA_029204185.1 Lerista edwardsae | reverse complement strand
CACACACACACACACACACACACACACACACACACACACACACACACACTTGCTATGGAGAGAGTAAAACATTCGGTGCAAGGCCAGAGGCAACACTAGGGTTTGCATCACCCAGTGCAAGAGCTCATTCTGCCTCCGCCCCCCCCCCCAAGATGAACCTTCCTCCCCGCTTTTATGTACAGGCTAACAGAAAGCACCCCCACCACTCTCAAATTCTTATAGAGTCTGTTAAAATTCTCCTTAGTTCATAGTTCCATCTAGTGGCTATAAGGCAGATTGCAACTCTAGCCTTGCGACACATATCTTTATGGCTCATGTTTAAGTGAACATTTACAAACTTCAGTACAACCATGGTTTGTTTTTGGACCACAGTGCTAGGGGTTTACAGTTTAATTTGGTAAGCATTTAATTTGTCCCCTATTGTGTTTACAGTGGCTCCCAACCTTTTTAACACCGCAACCCATGTATTTGGTTCAATAACCCTCAAGACGGAAAGTTATGTCGTTAAGCAGGAAGTGGCATCATTATGCCGATAAAAATATGGATGTAGACTACCATAGGTTATCAAATGCAACAGTTGTTTTCAGGGATGTGGAAACACCTGGAATTTTTTTCAAAAACGTATTTCTCTGTTTGCACTAATTTTTTTTTTTTTTGCAAAAAAAAGTTGCAAAAATGCAACTTTTAAAATGTTGTGCAAATGCACCTATGGTAATAAATGGGGTCTCTGCAACCCCCTGAAAATCAGCTCATGAGAGGTTGGGAACCAGTTCTTTAGTAGGCTGACAACGTCAAAGAAGTAAGTCAACATTTATAGTTCACAGGAGATCCAAGCTGGATTTTTTTTAGGGGGAAGGAAAAGAAGGTTGTGTGGATTGTGGTTCTGCCAAATTCCCTGCTGGGAATCCCCAAGGGCCCCGATGCCCACACTAGGCTAACTAGTTTCCCCTCCAGAGCAGCCTCAGAGATGGGCAAGAGGGAGGGGGTTCATTCACCACCCACTGGGCCTCCTCTCTTCCAGCAGCTTTGCTTGGGATCACCGGCTGGCCAGCCTCCTCCAGACTGCCCTCATCACCGGCTTAGCTCAAGATACCCTAAGTCTAACTTGGCACCACAAAACCCCACCACCAAACAATAGGCAGTCAGCTTGCCCAAGCCACACCTCCCTCCTCCACTTGGTGGCTCCAAGGGACGTGGCAGCCATACAACAGTTCCCCACAGTTACTCCCCACAATAACCTTACTTTATCCAGTCCTTTAACAGACAGACAGACAGTCAGTCAGTCAGTCAATCAGTCCGTCCAGCAATCCATCTGTCCATCAAGCCACAGCCACTTTCCTTCTTTCCTACACTTACCTGGTGCTCCCTTACTGCAGCTCCTGCCTCCAATTTTATACTGAGGCAGGCCAATCGGTGTCTGTTGTTGGGCAGGCCACACCCATCTGCCACACCCATCAGCACCTGTGCTAATCACCTTTCCTAGCCAGGGCTCTCATCAGCCTGCAGCTGTGCTTGCAGAAGCTCTGGGATTAACTCCGTACTTCCTGGGTAATCTGGGACAAGGGGCCACTGCTGATACCATTCCCTATCTCCTTGGGGTATCTCCTGCCTTTTCCAATACAGTTGTGTAAGGGGCAGACCACTCTGCAAGATGCAACTGTCTAAAAAATGGGGACTTGGGATAGTGAGTCTTTTTCCTTTGCGTCCAGTTATCCAGTCAATGTGCCCTCTTTGAATGCTGATTCCATGGACTGAGAAGCAGGGGTACTGCAGTCTGTACCACTTCAGAGAGGTGGGTTTTCATTTCCATTTTATTTGTTTATGGCATTTTACCCCACCTTTCTTCCCGAGGGGACCCAAGGTGGCTTGCAAAAAAAAAAAAATACAAAAAAATACAAAAAATTTGAAACAAGAGAGTAGCAGTGAACACCCTATAAGAAGGACAAAGTCTGTAAAAACGAGATGGAATTAAAATCCAATGTATTTATTATTGTCATTGTTAGTATCTGCAGGAACTTCTCCCCAGTGGCAGATCTAGGGGGTGGCAGGGGGGGCAAGAGCCCTGGGTGCCATCTTGGGGCCATCTAGGGCAGCACCAGTGGCCCCCGCAACATTGTGCGGGTAGACCTGGGCCCCCCTCGAGGGAGCCCAGGTCTACCCATTGGGACCAGCTGCGAGTAGACCTGGGCCCCCTTGAAGGGAGCCCAGGTCTCCCGTGGCCGTTTCTAATGGGTAGACCAGGGCTCCCTCAAGGGAGCACAGGTCTACTCGCGGCCATTTCTAATGGGTAGACCTGGGCTCCCTCGAGAGGAGCCCAGGTCTACTTGCGGCTGGACCCAATGGATAGGGCTGCTACCCCCGGCTGCTTCTGGTGGGTAGACCTGGGCTCTCATGGGGGCGCACTTCTATTGGGTGCCCTGGGCGCCATTTTTACTAAGTCTGCCCCTGCTTCTCCCTTCTCAAGTTTTGGTACTTTGTGGCTTCTGGGACTGGCAGTTCTGCGCCTCTCTTTGTCTGACCTGGGGCTGGGGAGGAAGGAAGGGACAGAGCTCCTCTTACATGTGAGATTTCCACTCCTTCCCCAAGGAATTGCTCTTGTGGGGTGCAGTGAGATTTCCTCCCTTCCACATGTTCATTTATTCCTTTTGATTCCACTCTGTAGCTCCACGGAAAACCAGAAGGTGGCAGTAAGATTGCGAGTCCCCACATGCAGCCCAGACCCCAACAGGACTTGAAACGTTATGGGGAGGGACAACTGGAACTGTGTCGCTCGCCACAAAGGAATTGAGCAGAGTTTGGGATCTTACCTGGCGCTGCTTGTTGAAAAGATCAGGAACAGGGGATGATCTTCAACTCGCCAGCTTTTACTTTACCAGCTGTCTTTGCAGTCTGTAGAACAATCTCACAGATGTTTGTACTGGTACCAACAAGTGCATCAAGAAGCCAAGACCTATTTCCTGCTGTAGTGATGGGCAGCAGGATTCCTTATACCCTTGTTTCACCCTATGCACTTGTGTGCTAAGCCACACCTGCCTCTGCAAAAGAACCAACCAAAATAATGCATCCCCTACCACCTGGGCAAGAGCCCATTTTGCAAATGCTCTTTCTCTTCTATATACAGCATCTTGCTGGTGTTTCTTCTGCATCTTTTTATTTGGTGAGGCCTTTTGGGACAGGGAGCCATGCAAATATTTGACTTTGCCTGTAAACCGCTTTGTGAACTTTTTTTTTTTGTTCACACAGTGGGATGATGATGATGATGATGATGATGATGATGATGATGCTTGAATTGCTCACACAATTTAGTTTAGTGAAGGAGAAGGGCTCGGGTTTAATCAATGGGGCATCTCCAGGTAGGGCTGGGAAGAAGAACTTCTATCCAAAACTCTAGAGCAGTGTTGTTCAAACTGTGGGTCGGGACCCACTTGGTGGGTCACAACCAGCGATGGGATCCGCAAATTGAGAAGGGGAACGCTGGGCGGGACTTAGGCGGGACTTACACATGATTGGCATCCCGTCCGCAGCATTCCGCGGCTGCCCTGGCCTCGGGGGGGCTCCTGCTCGCCGTGGAGGATGGGTGGGGGGCGCGCCAGGTGCCTGGGTGAGCAGCGGTGGGGCGCACCAACCGGGGGCAGCCCCCCCCCGAGGCCAGGGCAGCCGCGGAACGCTGCAGATGGGCAGCCAATCACGTGGAAGTCCCATGTAAGTCCCGCCCAGCGTTCCCCTTCTCAATTTGCGGATCCCATCGCTGGTCGCAACATGATGTCAGGTGGGTCGCAGAAAGCTGGGAGCAGCCATCTTGGAAACTGCAGGCCTTACTCTTGTGGGGAGGACCCAAACTGCAGGACCCTTTGTGAGTGTTTGAATTTTCAAGTGAGGTTTTTTTTTTAATTTTGTTTTTAGTTCAATTCTTTTACATAATATTTTATCCTAATTTTGCTTTTGGTCAAATATGTTTCATGGTGGTGCGTTTGCTTCAGTCCAAGATTGCCAGTTTGCATTCTAGGCGTGTCATTTGATTATGTCACGCTGACGGCACTTTCTGCTTGACGCTGGCACTTTGAGCTATGACATCACTTCCAGTGGGTCCTCACACAAGTGCCATTCTAAAAAGTAGGTCTAAAAGGTTTGGATACCATTGCTCTAGAGAGCTTCTGCCAGACAGCTGACAGTAGCTTCCTACAAGCGGTCACTGACTGCACCATTCATAGAACTGAGCTTTCCCCCCCCCCCAAATTGCCAGCTCTTTTCATAGAGATATTGCCATCCAATTGTTCGTGGGCTGCAACTCAGAGACATGCCGACTCCGTTACGCGTTAGAAAAACTGGAGCGCTCCAGTCATTATCCGCTGTGAAGAACCCAGGCAGCTTTGAAAGAGGAGGGCTCATTTTCACAAGCTGAAATTACCAGCACATTTCCAAATCTCATTGTGCCATTGTGCCTAGTCAACATAGAGCATGTTTTGGTCTTGCCAACACTCAGCTGGGGAGCATGCCAGTGCAAGGGCATGGCTAGCCAGGGGGCACATAAGTGCAAGGGCATGGCTAACCAGGGAGCACATAAGTGCAAGGGCATGGCTAGCCAGGAAGCACATAAGTGCAAGGGCATGACTGGCCAGCACTCCCACTCCCCCTCTTCCTAATTCAGAGATTGATTTTAAAACCTCATCTTTTCTCTTGTGCCATGCATGTTCTCTTGATGCACTAGTTGGGCTGTTTTTTTGTTTTTTTGTTTTTGTTTGTTTCCTCTTCCTCACCAATATCTCAAATGGCTTGCTTTTTCATTCACACTTCTGTAAAATTCTCCCTTTCTTTCCAGGTTCTTTCTTCGTTTATTTCATTCTGGTTTTTGAAAAAAATAGACTGTAAACCTGCAGGCTAGGACCAGTTTTTCCTGGTCCAGTTTTTCCAGGCTAGGACCAGCTGATGATGTTTTTCCAGCTCTGAACATATACTACTAGCCATAAGTACTAAGTGATACTAATCTCTCCTTAATAGATGGGCCAACCATGGTGATGATTTGCTAACAGCCTGCTAATGGAGGAAATGAAGAATGTCCTTTCCAGACTCTGGGTTTTTTGTGTTTTTCTGCAGTGGAAAAAGCCGTTCAGATCTGTCACTTTGTACCACTGTATCAGCTTTGCAAGTGAGTAACCTCTTAATTGCCCTTAATAAATCATATCCTGTTTCCTGTTCGGAGGGGAGGGGCTTTTTGCTCAATTGAATTGGCTTTTTTTTTTTACTTACAAAAGAAATGCATTTGGCCGCTTAAAAAAAAGAAAAGGGAAAAAAAGGAGAAAGCAGCCATTCAGGGGAATAGGAACAGGGTATTTTGGGGCCAGTTAAGAGAGCTCCTCCAAACTAATGAGGAAGCACTAAAAGGGACAGGAGTTGCAAAGAGGAAGCTCCTAATTAACACTGCAGGGGACCCTCTTTTCCGTGGTGGGTTTAGTTCTGAGTAAATATTATGGAAGGATCTGGGAAGTGGGAAGGGAGATTGCCGGATCATGTTGTTGTTGTTGTTGTTGTTCATTCACTTCAGTCTGATTCTTCGTGTCCCCATGGGCCACAGCACACCAAGCCTCTTTGTGTTCTTTGCAGCATTGTACTTTCCTTTCACTTCCAGACACATCCACAGCTGAGCTTCTTTCCGGTTTTGGCCCAGCTGCTTCACTCTTTCTGGAGCTACTAGCACTCGTCTTCTGCTCTTCCCCAGTGGCATAATCAGTGATGTCATTCAGGGGGAACGGACCGGAACGGGCGTTCCGGATCTTAACGGGCTCCGTGGCTGGTTCCGGGTTCCCGACAAGTGCCAATCAAAAGTGAGTTCCTGTTCCTAAATCATTTGAATGACACCACTGGGCATAATGGACGCCTTCCGACCTGAGGGGCTCATCTTCCGGCGTCATACCGTTTAGCCTTTTAATACTGCGATCCATGGGGTTTTCTTGGCAAGGGTACTGGAGTGGGTTGCCATTTCCTTCTCCAGCGGATCACGTTTAGTCAGCACTCTCTACTACAACCTGTCCATCTTGGGTAACTCTACATGGCATAGCTCACAGCTTCACTGAGCTACTCAAGCCCCTTCACCACGGCAAGGCAGTGATCCATGAAGGGGGCCAGATCATACAGCTCCGTATTAAACACTGTCATTTCAGAAAGGCACTCCGTCCTAGCACTAGAAGGTCCTGGTGTGGAAGCAATCAACATTCCAGGCAGTGACCTGATCCCCCAAGACAGCCTCTCCCCAAGATGAGTAGCCAGGCAGGAGAGCAATCAGGGGGCAGAATATCAACCTGGGGGGGGCAGGTCAGCTGCTACCCATCCTTCCAATGTCCCAGGAGCCTGGCTGAATGGTCCCAGCAGCCAATTAGGCAGGGACTGGCCAAGAAGCAAGAGGTGGGAGCAGTGGTGTCATCTAAATGATTTAAGAACAGGTACTTACTTTTGATTGGCACGTGTCGGGACCCGCCCACCGGAAGTGATGTCATAATCCAGAAGTCATGTCATGGCAGGAAGTAACATGAAAAAAAGCCCTTTTTGAGGCCTCAGATGATTTTCAACTGACCCAACAGTTGCAACAGTATTCCACAGCACCCCCAGAACATGTGAAGGAGGCCTGGCATCATGTTAAAACCCCAGAGCAACTCATTTTTCAGTGGCAAGGAAAGGAAAGGCTCTGCTCGCTGCCTGCCTGCCTGCCTGGCTCTGAGAACGTGCAGGCAACTCAAACATGCAGGAAATTCAAACGTGGCAGAGGGCGGAGTTGACGAGTGGGCGGGCGAAAGGGCGAAAGGGCGGGGCCAGCTGTAATCCTAGAAACCGGTACTCGCGTACCCCCGCGTACCCCCTGCATGACATCACTGGGTGGGAGGTCTACATTGTGCCCGAGGGCTGCCCACCTTCCTACTGATTGTCCTTAACACCAGTTTGCCATGCAGGTGACAGCGCTAATCAATATGCCAGAAAGTACTTAACAAGCTGATTTCTGCAAATTCTGCTATTGTTAAAGGCATGAGAGCAGCCCATGCTCTTTTTCCCTGGTCAGTTGGCAATCCCCTAATTGTGGCCCACAAAGTTGTCCAAACTTCTGTCAGGAGGAAAATGGATGTTAAGACATTGATTTGCAACGCCATTAAAATCAGCTGATGGGATATCCAAGTCTTGGGCTGCAACCTATACACACTTACCTGAGAGTAGGCACCGTTGAATACAGTGAGACTTACTTCCAAGTAAAAATGTAGAGGATTGCACTGAAACTCATGAACATTATTGCATTTGTCCTCCTTCGTTACAAAAAGGCAGTGTTTTAAGTACAGGTAGATAATCCCTTACCTGGACCTCCAAAATGCAGAGATCATTGTCCAAAACTTTAATAAAAAACTTTCTATAGAAAGACAGTCTTGTGCTCATTACCATGTACTGTCTGCTCTGTGGCGGGGGCCTATACAGACATGGTTGAAAAATGTCAAAGCCACCCAAATGGGTCACAGTGAAAAGAGCAAGAGGAAACATTTCTCATTATATTTATGAAATTATTCCGAAATCCAGAAAAATCCAAAATCTGGATACCTTCCCATCCTATGCAGTCCGGATAACAGATACTTAACCTGTGGCATGCTTTTTTGGTGGACGGAGATTTTTCCTTTAACACGACACCCACCCCACCAGCACCACCACAAAAGAATAATTTATAGTAAAGCAAATAGACTGCGCAAATTTATAGCTGCACAAATAGACAACACATCCAATTGGTTTCAATGGGATTTACTTCCAGGAAAGAGTGTATAAAATTGCAGCCATAGATTGGTAAGAATCTAGGTTCTATGCATTACCGAGTGGTTGAATTGCTATAATAGGACTGTGGTATGTATTAGATCAAAATCCTCCAGCTATTCCTTTTCAGTGACAAAAGGATGATGTCAGAAGATGAGAAAATATTGGCCTTTGTTTATAATGGATTTTTGCCTACAGACTCTTTTCTCGTTAGAATCAGGGCTTTGCATTGTCTTTCTACATCTACATATTGAATTAATTTCCCAAATAATTTTACATGGATCAGACCAGTACAAAAAGTTATTCATAATTAAGATAAAAAGGGTGCATTTCTATTGTGTCCTGGGAAATGATAAAATTTATTAGGTCCAGTTAATCAAGCCTCATATCGTGATCCATGTTAATTAAGCCCCTGCATAAATAATTCAGATACTAATTCCCAGCTTCCATCGGCCCTTTTAATATTCCTGTTCAGAGAGTAAATATGCAGGTCACTCTGTCATTTTAATCCAACACTTAGGCAGCCATTTAGCTTTGGGCGAGAGTTGTCCAGCTCTTTCAAATCCTCATAAAGATTATCCTTCAAGCAATGTACATAGGAAGAATTGCAATATGATACGCAACAGGTAAAAACCAGGCAAAATTTAGCAAGCATACCTTTGATTCCTCACATATACTGTACCATTTAAGAACGTAAGAAGAGCCCCACTGGATCAGGCCAAGGCCCATCTAGTCCAGCTTCCTGGATCTCACAGTGGCCCACCAGATGCCTCAGGGAGCACACGAGACAACAAGATGCCTGCATCCTGTTGCCACTCCCTGGCACCTGCATCTAAAATAAGGAGGTTGCCCCGCCTATCATGGCCTGTGCCCTGTGATGGACTTTTCTACCAGGAATCTGTCCAATTCACTTTTAAAGGCACCTAGGCCAGATGCCGTCACCACCTCCTGTGGCAAGGAGTTCCACCGATCAATTACATGTTGAGTAAAAACTATTTCCTTTTATCTGTTGTCACTCTCGCCATTTTAGTGGATGTCCCCTGGTTGTGGGGTTGTGAGAGAGGGAACAGAATATCTCTCTCTCCACTCTGTCCAGCCCATGCATAATTTTGTACATCTCAATCATGTCCCTCCTCAGGTGGGATAAACAGGGCAGGGGTGGCCAAACCACAGTTTGGAAGCCATACATGGCTTTGACATATAATGTGTGGCTCTTGGACATGTGTTGACTGAGCTCCTTTTTGCATCACAATTAATATAGAAATGTCCAAGCATTATCATTATTCATTGGGTATGAACTGGGAGACCATTGGATTGAAACGTAAGGGTTTTTTTTTTAATTTTTTAAAATTTTTATTCACATAAACACAAGCAATACAGACAAACAAGCAATGCACACAAACACAGATTTGAGGGTACAAAGTACCACACACCATGTTTTCTAACATAGCATTCTAAATCTTCTTAACCTAATTTTCTTCCAATTTAACCTCTTATATCGTTGTCCACCTACAATACGCAGTAAGTTCCACTATCTCTTAAAAGAAAGAAATTTCATGCCTAAGTGCCCCAAATCGAATGTAAGTTTGATGTCCGTGGTGAGTTGATATATTTAAGAACGTAAATGCTTCTTAAATACAGTGGCTCTGGAACATTTGAAGTTTATGTGGCTCTTCCATACAATCCTGCCCGTACTCCTAGATCATCTGGGGGGGGGGAGCCCTTTTGACTGTGCGCCACCAGGAGAGGTGAGGGGGATGGTGGCCAGGAATAGGGCCTTCTCAGTGGTGGCCCCTCAACTTTGGAATACCCTCCCCTTAGAACTGAGAACTGCTCCCTCTTTGGTAATATTTTGGCGGGGGCTGAAGAACTTTTTATTTCAACAAGCTTTTAATTGTTGACAGGCTGGCTGAAGGAAAGTGGCGGCCTTAGGGTGGACACGATGAGTGACCTTTAGGTTCGTTCAAATGAAGATGCAGAGACTTGTTCTAAACAGAACTTTGTATTTAGAACGTATTTACATAGAACAGCTTCAAAGAAATCACACTCAGCTCTCTATCTCTCTCTCCACACATCTAACAGCAAAGACAGCTCCTCACACACTAACACAGACTCACTGACATCCAGTCCAGTTCAAGCCCGTACATAATTGCAACATTGACCTGTACATATCACATGACCAGGTTCCCGCCTAAAACTCAGTTGCAAACTCATTTCAACTTGCAAATTAAATATAGTGCTCTAAAATATATCCCAACACCCCTCCAAATTTCAAGTTGAAATGGCATACATATATATTCATTATATACAATACATTACACACAGCACATTTAAACTTTATACATCATCTGACATTCCCAGCAACTTGCACATGACACTGTGCTTAACTGTTGCAAATGTCCTTGTCATGATGTCAGCCTTGTCCTGACTTGTGCTGCAAATTACCATCACCCAAAGCCTTCTGCTTGGACACCCACCTGAAATCAATTACCTTCTTCTCAGGTGGTAACTGGCATCTCACAAACATTTTATCATCCATCATGGATTGCATTAACATTTCACCATTGCTCTGTGGCTCACACGTTACATAGCACACAGAAGCAGGTGAATAACGTTCTGGTGGCACACCTTTATTAGACCTTTCAGATCTCCTAGGAGTTACAGGTATCTCTGGCTGCTCACCTTCACCTTCTTGGCTATTTACATTAATTGCAAGATCCAAATTGTCTTTCTCCTCATCCAGGTTCTGTGCCTCACTGTTAGACTCAGCCCTCTGCTGTGCTAACACTGGCCGCTGTGTCTGAGCATCAGAACCTTCTGGCAAATACACATGAGAATCCTTCACCCTTTCCCAATTCTGCTCCATGAAATTTGCAGACCTTGAAAAGGTGATTCTACCTGACCCAGGTAAAGTGAACCGGTAACTCTTACTGCCGGATTCGTATCCCAAAAATATCATTCTTCTCGCTTTTGCCTGACCTTTACGTCTAATGGCCTTAGGGACATGAACATAAGCACTTGAACCAAAAATTCTAAGATGGGCTAGGGAAGGCTGTTTCCCATACAAAACATAATAAGGGATTTTACCCAAAGCTGATGTCCACAGTCTGTTCAATAAATAGCATGCAGTCAGGGTTGCTTCTCCCCAATACATTTTGCTAAGCCCTGAATCTGCTAGCAAGGAACTTTGCATCACTTGCAGGGTTCTGTTCCTCCTTTCAGCCACCCCATTTTCTGCAGGCGTATATGGATTGGTCTTTCTGTGCTGAATGCCTTTCTGCCTCAGCCAACCTTGAAAGGAATTAGACAGGAATTCTGTTCCTCTGTCTGTCTGCAGAGCACAAACCTTTGTATTATATCTCCTCTCTGCAAAATTCACCCATTGCTTAAATTTAGTAAAGGTCTCATCCTTGCTTTTCATCAAATAAACAAAACCATACCTAGAAAAATCATCAACAATGGTCAAAATATATCTTGCACCACCCATAGATTTGCTTAAAGGCCCAATTAAATCAGCATGAACAAGCTGGAAACACCTTTCAGAATTCCTTTCACTCTTCTTGCTTACAGGGTATGCAACTGATTTTGTAAGTTTGCAAGTTGCACAGTCCAAATAATTGTTGCAGTTTTTCAATTTTAAACCCTGTGCACTCTCAATTGTTCTTTTCAGTGCTGCAAACCCAGAATGTCCCAGTCTCCTATGTAGCAAATGGATACAATTATCATGCTCAGGGGTGTTTGCAAACACATTCATACACTCCTGATTTGCATTGCCCTTTGAAACATCTTGCAGCATGTATAAGTTCTCATTTTCACACACATGCACACACACATCATTGCCTTTCATAATGCTGCAAACATTATCTTCAAACTGTACTTTAAAACCTTGTTTGCAAAGGCAAGAAACGCTTAATAGATTGTGTTGTAGGTCAGGAACACAAAGGACTTCTTTTACAGACTCACCCAGAGAAGGTATAAAAATTTCTCCCTTGCCCTTCACTGAGGTGCACACACCATTAGCCAAACTGACATGGGCTTTTGGTGTAGGCACCAGCTCAGTGAACAAAGCAGGGTCTACTGCAACATGCTGGCTAGCACCAGAGTCCACTAGCCAAGTCTGTTGTTCACTGTCTTGGGTCATCTTGACCACGGAGACTTTCCCTTCTTCCTTGCCCCTCCATGAGTCCGGTCCTTTCTTCCTTTGGAGTCTTTCTTGTGTGCAGTCACGTTGCAAATGTCTTTCGGATCCACATCTGAAGCACCTTTTGATGAATTGCACGTTTGAGCTCTTCTTTTCAGTGCTCTGGATCCTGCTTGCTGCTGGGCTGCTGCTGCTGGCTCTAATTTTTAAATTCTCTGACCTTTTCTCCTCTTCCTCCAACAAACGCCCGGTCAGGAACGCCACGGTCATTTCACTCTCTGCAATTGCCTCTAGAGTGAGCACAAAAGTATCATAACTTGAGTCCAGAGAGCTCAGCAAAATACAAGCCCTTTGTGGCTCAGGAAAGTTCATTCCTTTCTCCTCCAGCTCTTGGAATGTCTGCCTCATAAACTGGAGGTGTTCTTTCATGCTGCCTCCAGGTTGAAGCCTTGTTCTGTACAACTTTCTGGACAACATAATCTTTGAACTCATTGTGTCCCTCACGTACAGGCTTCTCAAAGTCCTCCAACACTCATGGGCTGTCTTTATCTTTCTCACGTGCACCAGTTGGTCATCTTCCAGGGACAGTATCAACGTGGCCAGAGCCCTCTCATCCAGTCTGGACTTTGCCTCGTCATACTCATCTGGAGGGTCTTGGACGATGGTCCACAGCTGTTCCCGACGCAGGAACATTTCCATCTTGGTGCTCCAGGCCATGTAGTTGTTCCCTGACAGACGGGTCAAGGGAAAACTCGCCATGCTGACGTTGGTCTGCATGCTGACCTCACCAGATGCTTCTTCCTCGTCTCAGCTTCCTCCAACCTGGAACTGGTCACTTCTGGTCAACTCAATGTCCTTCTAACGGCCTGCTGGGCCCATAACCTGAAGGAAAGTGGCGGCCTTAGGGTGGACACGATGAGTGACCTTTAGGTTCGTTCAAATGAAGATGCAGAGACTTGTTCTAAACAGAACTTTGTATTTAGAACGTATTTACATAGAACAGCTTCAAAGAAATCACACTCAGCTCTCTATCTCTCTCTCCACACATCTAACAGCAAAGACAGCTCCTCACACACTAACACAGACTCACTGACATCCAGTCCAGTTCAAGCCCGTACATAATTGCAACATTGACCTGTACATATCACATGACCAGGTTCCCGCCTAAAACTCAGTTGCAAACTCATTTCAACTTGCAAATTAAATATAGTGCTCTAGCTTTTAATTGTTGACAGGCTGGCTGGCTGGCTGGTTTTTTAGACTCTTTATATTTTAGGATCCACGGGGCTTGTTTTAAATATTATTTTAATGTTGTTCTTAATTATTGTTTTAATTGTAAATTGTGATTTTATTGTATTTTATTGTTGTAAGCCACCTTGGGTGCCTTGGGGCAGAAAGGCGGGATATAAATACATTAATAATAATTATTATTATTTACGGCTCGGGTCCAGGGGGACCGCCTCCTTCCATATAATCCTACCCGTACTCTTAGATCATCTGGAGGGGCCCTTTTGACTGTGCCACCACCAGGAGAAGAGAGAGGGGCGGCGGCCAGGAAGAGGGCCTTCTCGGTGGTGGCCCCCCAACTCTGGAATACCCTCCCCTTAGAATTGAGAACTGCTCCCTCGTTGTTAACATTTCGGCGGGGGCTGAAGACCTTTTTATTTCAAAAAGCTTTTAACTGTTGACAGGCTGGCCGGCTGGTTTGTTTGTTATATTTGTTATATCTTATACCGTATGATCCACAGGGCTTCTTGTTTTTAAATTTTATTGCTTTCTTTTAATTTTGTTTTATTGCATTGTTTTAATATTGTTTTTTAAATGTTTTTAATGCTAATTTTTTTATTCTTATGTTGTAATGCCGCATTGGGTGCCTTCGGGCAAAAAGGCGGGATATAAATATAATTAATAATAATAATAATAATAATAATAATAATAATAATAATAATGATGATGATGATGATGATGATGATGATGATGATGATGATGATGTTAAGAGAGTTTGGCCGCTCCTGCAGTGGGGTGTACCTATAGCATGTGCATGATGCGCGGGGCAGAGGAAGCTCATCCCTCTTAGCATCCAGCAGTCCAGGACCAGTTTTGATGGGGAGGGATTTAAGGGCCTGCAAGGAGTGTGATCTTGGCATCCGCTGCATGGCACAGTCTGGGCACCGCTCCTCACAGCCAGCGTGGAAAGGGAGGAATAGAAGGGGGATGCCGGAGTGGACTCAGACAAGCAGAAAGAGGAGGAGCGACGACACAGACCGAGGAGCGAACGATGGCAGGAGCCACTAGTGCAGCGCCGCCCGCCCGAGAGCGAGGAAGAACGAGAGAGCGGGCATCGCCCGGAACAGACCGAGCCACGATGTGCCGGCAAAGATCTGCAGCAGCAGCAGCTCAGGAGCAGCCTTGCCTGTGCACAGATGAGACCCCAGGCAGGGGGGCGAGACCGCTGTGAGCCACGAGGACGAAGAAGAGGAGGGCTGGGGCATTGTTTGGCCACTGATCACTGGCCCGAAAGGTAGGCTCTTGCCAGCAACATATTTGGCTCAGCCGTAATAGAAAGGGTGTCTTTTTCTCTAGTTTCCAGGAGAGGTGGTAGGGGAGAGTGGTTAGAGTAGGGTTGCCACTTTTTCTTTTACTGGCCCAGTTCCTGTGCCTTTAAACAGCAGTCCTCTAGGCGAAGAAATAATGTCTGAGGAGTGGAGACAAGCGACGGGGGAAATCTTGTTCTCTCTCTCTCTCTCTCTCTCTCTCTCTCTCTCTCTCTCTTCCCCCCCCCTCTGAGTGTGCGTGTGCGTGTGTGTGTGTGTGTGTGCGTGTGTGTGTGTGTGTTGAAAGCACAGGAGCACAGTATGCAAAAAAAAGTGGCAACTGTCAGAATAGGAGCACAGGAGCACAGTATGCAAAAAAAAGTGGCAACTGTCTATCGAAGCTCTATAGAGAGCATTTTATCTTATTGCCTCTGTGTGTGGTTCATGAGCCGTACAGGGGTGGAGAAGAAGGCACTCCAAAGAGTGATAAAGAGGGCACAAAAGATCATTGGTTGCCCTCTTCCCTCATTGGAGGATTTGTATAACATGGGATGTAGTAGGAATAGAAGATACAAAAGATCTTGAGAGATTCTTCACATCCGGGACACTCGATGTTTGAAATCTTACCATCGGGAAGAAGATATAGAGTGTTGAAAGCTAGGACAAGCAGATTTAAATATAGTTTTTACCCAAGTGCTGTGATCAGGCTAAATGCAGAGCTTTGAATCTGGTGGTCTTAACAAATGTATACCTCATGGTTTTTAGTGTTGTTTTAATTGTTATTTGTATATGTTTTTTTTTGGTGTTGTCCAGCTGTATGATGTGAAGAGCACCTCATTTCGTTGTTCTCATACCTTGAGGACAATGACAATAAATTTCTATCTATTAGGAGCAGCCAGGATGCTCATCGCACTGAGCGCATCAGTGCTCTCCCGACCACCTTAATTTCGAAAACGGGGTGAGCACAAAAGCATCTCCTCCTGAGGGTCATTGCCTCTGACCCGATAATCTTTCCCCTTCGTCTTAGATGTGGATAGTGGGCTGTGATCGCTCAGGGGTGAGGTAAGGCAGTCTGCACATGCTCAGGGGTGCTGGACGTCTTTATTCACAGCTGCATGGTTGAATCCAAGAACTGAAAATAGGTTCAGGGACTAAATTCTGGTGGATCCAGCTTCTGATTAAGGCCATAGTCTTATATGTGGCTGCCTGGGAATACGTCCCATTAAACTCAGTGAGCAGACGTGTTTCTTACTTCTGAGCAGACATGCATTAGATCGTGTCATCAATCCATGGTTGCTCTCACAGGAAGAAATCACAAATCTATGCATCATAATGGTTGGCCTTGGGGCAATTCTCCATTATTTTATTCGGAATGAGTGATTTTTCTGAAGTGTGGTTAATACTGGTTGCCTGGAAATACTGTAACATCCTCTTGCCACCCCCCCCCCCCAAGAAGTGTGCCACTGTTTATCAGCTCTGCTCCTACGCCCTTAGCTTGCAAAAATGTGTGCCAGATAAAAATATATCAGTTTGAATTGTGCCTTTCCTGCAAACTGAAATGTTTTTATTTTAGTTAGCAGGGGGAACATCTAGAGTCTACTCATGGGCTTTTTTCACCTCTTTGAGGGGTAAACCCCATTGAGGCTGCACTCCTATACATACTTTCCCGTGAGTAAAAAGGTAAAGGTTTCCCCAAGACCAAATGGTCTAGTCGTGACCGACCATAGGGGGCGGTGCTCGTCTCCGTTTTTAAGCCGAAGAGCCGGCTTCCGTGGTCATGTGGCCAGCATGACTATACGCCAAGGCGCACGGAACGCCGTTACCTTCCCACCAAAGTGGTACCTATTCATCTACTTGCACTTTTTACGTGCTTTCAAACTGCTAGGTTGGCAAGAGCTGGGACAAGTGACGGGAGCTCACTCCGTCGCGTGGTCTCAAACTGCCAACCTTCCGGTCAGCAAGCTCAGCAGCAGCGGTTCAACCCGCAGCGCCACCACATCCCTCCTGGGAGTAAGCCCCATTACACACAACGGGATGTATCTCTGAGTAGACATGCATAGGACGGCGCTGTGAGATGGGATGGCATTAGAATCCAGAGAATAACGTTAGCAGACGATACTGCCCTGGGGAAAATGTTTCTGGGTCCTCCTGCAGTCAGTGGTCACAAGTCTGAGATCGCTTCCCCTTGCCCCAGGCTGTGCCACAGCCAGTCCCAGCCCCATGCTGGATATGGGGCAGGCCAGCTGCCATCCCTAACTCTAGCACGGAGTTAGGATTGTGCTCCAAGGAGAATTTCAGGCGCAGCCTTCCTTTAAAGCATCAGACATTGGTCTGAGAGTGGAATGCAATGGAATGCCCTCCTGCCAGATCTCCTGGTCCACCACAACTAGTTTATAACAGGGATCATCTTCAGAACCAAGGGCAAACGGTTCTTTGATGCTCTGCTTCACTGTGTAGTGTCACATCAGGGGATGGGCAGGGGGAGAAAAGGTGCCCCCCCCAAAAAAACCTGGTTTCACCAAGCTCCAAATTTCCATGCTCCCTAACTCAAAATCTGTTGGAGGCATTTTCCAAATCTCATCTGGAAGGTCTTTATAAAGAACTGGGCAAGTCGACCTTATGGATAACCTGCTGCAGGATAGTTTAAGTCAGTGGTTCTCAAATTTTATAGCAGCAGCAGCATTTATATACTGCTTTTCAACAACAACAAAAAGTTCATACAGCAGTTTATAGAGAAAAAATCAAATAACCGAAGGGTTCCCTGTCCCAAAAGGGCTCACAATCTAAAAAGATGCAAAAGAGCACCATCGAACAGTCACTAGAACAGATACTGTACTGGGGGGGAAGAGGCAGTTACTCCCCTGTAATGGAAGAGGCGCACCAATTGAAAAAGGGCCTCTTCCCCACTTAGCAGGGATGTTACAAAAATGATTACGGGGCTGGGGCACCTCCCTTATGAAGAAGGACTGCAGCATTTGGGGCTCTTCAGTCTAGAAAAAAGGTGCCTGAGGCGGGACATGATTGAGACATACAAAATAATGCACGGAAGGGATAGAGTCGATAGAGGGATGTTCTTTTCCCTCTCTCAAAACACCAGAACCAGGGGGCATCCGCTAAAACTGAGGGTTGGGAGAGTTAAAACAGATAAAAGGAAGTACTTTTTTACCCAGCGGGTAGTTAATCTGTGGAACTCTTTGCCACAGGAGGTGGTGATGGCATCTGGCCTAGATGCCTTTAAGAGGGGATTGGACAGATTTCTGGAGGAAAGGTCCTTCGTGGGCTATAAGCAATGATGGATTGTGCCACCTCCTTACAAAGGTGGTGGGCTACTGGTATCGGGTGCAAGGGAGTGGCAACGGGATGCAAGCATCTTGTTGTTTCATGCCTCCCTGGGGCACCTGGTGGGCCGCTGTGAGATACAGGAAGCTGGACTAGATGGGCCTTTGGCCTGATCTAGCAGGGCTCTTCTTATGTTCTTATGTTACCAAGTTCAAGCCTCTGTAGCTATAATGGTGATGGGATAGCAGTGCTTCCCCCCACCCCCAAAGTAGCAGGTTGTTTAACCCTTGATGCAAACCACCTAATTTGCCTTGTCAGTTTCACAACCGACCCAGAACCGCTAGTTTAAGCCAAATCATGGTCCCCCTTCTTGGACTGCCATTCAGACCTCGAGGCCAGGGCTACTGCAGATTAAAGAAATACAGAGAGGAGCTTTGAGCAGTAGAGAACAGGGAAACAGGTGGGGTTAGGTGGAGGTTGAACCTGGATTTGAGAACAGGAGTTCGGCATGGGTCTATTTTTCACTTTGAAATGCTGACGGGTATTCCCTTGGCCAATGCGACCGCCAGCAGGGCTTCTACAGATGCCCAGCTTTGAATCTCGAAAAAGAAGGAGAGCCGTCCTTGCAAAGCTCTTTGGAAACACATGCAGAAGTCTTAACCATTGCTTTAGATCTACGCACCAAGGGAGACGGGCTCTCACTCCTGTGTGCAAGTAGCACAGCTGTTAATTTAACAGAAGAGAATCTGAAAATATGTGTGTGGGGGGGGTGGACTGCCAGACGCCGGAGCCATATATTTCTCTGGGGCAATAAAACCGATTTTCTTGGCAGTCCTGTTGATTTACCTCTGGAATCTTATTGCTGGCAGGGGACCTGCTCTGCCCAGCCGCAATCCATCACCTGGCTGGGTAGAATGGGAAGGTGCGGAGGAACCAGCCTGAAATTCACAACAGCTGGCGGGGCAGTAGCAACTGTAAAATATTTTTCTCTCTCCCGTGCATAAATAAGCATGAATTATTGCTTTCGTTTTGCCAAATGTTCAGATTAAAAAAAAAAAAAACCTGCACTCCAGGAGAAGCTCCAGATGCTTGGAAAGATGTGGAATCGATGGGGTTCCATTTGGACTCTGCAATTGGGGCTGGCCCATCTGTGAGGCCAACTGGAACATTTGCCTTAGGTAACTCCTTATCTCCCCGGATCCTCCTGGGGTAAAATGGAAGTGCAGAGAAGAGCAGTGGGCTGGAGGAGCAGAGGGAGGCACATCACCAAGGAACTGGGGCAGAGGTTTCACTAGGGTTTTGCGTTGGCCTCTCCCAGAGCTCATTGAATCATACCCATGACAGACCTCCTCCCTTGCCAGACCATACAGAATAAAGTACAGTATCATAGGTAAAGGAAAAGGTTTCCCTACGATCGAATGGTCTAGTCGTGACCGACTGTAGGGGGCGGTGCTCATCTCCGTTTCTAAGCCTGTAGAGCCGGCGTTTGTCCCAGGACGATTTCCGTGGTCATGTGACCAGCATGACTATATGGTGCAGTGCACGGAATGCCGTTACCTTCCCACCGAAGTGGTCCCTATTTATCCATTTGCATTTTTAGGTACTTTCTAACTGCTAGGTTAGGGGGACGTGGTGGCGCAGCGAGTTAATCCGCTGTTGCTGGGCTTTCGAGAGCAAGGTTGGGAGTTCGAGACTGCGTGACGGAGTGAGCTCCCGTTGCTTGTCCCAGCTCCTGCCAACCTAGCAGTTCGAAAGCACCTAAAAATGCAAGGAGATAAATAGGGACCACTTCGGTGGGAAGGGTACGGTGTTCCGTGGAGTCATGCCGGCCACATGACCACGGAAGCTTGTCCTCTGACAAACGCTGGCTCTACAGTCTTTGAAACGGAGATGAGCACCGCCCCCTACAGTCGGTCACGACTAGACCATTTGATCGTGGGGAAACCTTTACCTTTTTTAACTGCTAGGTTGGCAGGAGCTGTGACAAGCAATGGGAGCTCACTCCGTTGCGTGGTCTCGAACTCCCAACCTTGCGGTCAGAAACCTTCCAGTCAGACAGCTTAGCAACAGCAGTTTAACCTGCAGCGCCACCACGTCCCTGATAAGTATCATACACACAGACTAAATGCAGTAGCATCGCTGAGGTTGGTGCAATCAATCAGTAACCAACAGAAACCAGTGGCCAGCCTGATGACAACTGAATAGGAGTTCTAGAGCACAATCTTAACCTTGAGTTAGGCCAGCACAGTTAGGCCAGCAAAGTTTGCCTGGCACAAGGGCCACCATAAAGCACGTTTGGACCACTCTCAGAGTCAGGGAGGATGGCAAGCATCCGTGTGCTGGCCTCCCTGACTCCGAGAGTGGTCCAAACGTACCTTATGGTGTCCCTTGTGCTGGCCAAACATTGCTGGCCTAACTGTGCCGGCCTAACTCCAGAATAGGATTGCAGCTCTAGTCTTAGCTCTGATACATGAAAATGAGAGCTCACACCTTATTGGTTTCCTGCTGTCTCTTAGTCATAGTCATAACCTTTATTGGCATACAAAGGAAAAGGAAACAATACAAAGAATAACACAGCAACCAGGGATGCAAGAGATCATAAGGAGAGGGTTAATTTCATAATCATAGCTAGAAAATTAGCAATAGAATTTGTGGTCGGGGGGCAGCGGTCACTAAGGAGGATAGGGAGGGGATTAGAGAAAGAACTAGAAAAAGAGGATAGCCAAGGATCTAGGAGCAGTTGACGTAAAAGTTGGTGAGCTGGGCATCTAAGGATTATGTGTTCCAATGAGTCTGGGGTAAAGTGACAAAAAAGACATAGTCTTTTGTCAGATGGGAGTTTGGAGAAGCGGCCGAAATGCATAGCTGACGGAAAGATGTTAAGACAAGCAAGCATGAACACCCTTCTCATGCAAGGGCTGATTAGTGAACTAAAGTAGAAGTTAGGCCGACCTAAAGAAGGGGGCAGGCCAAAGAAACTTGGGGAACAAGTAGGGTTAAGGGAAGAGCTGAGTTGATCCAATTCTGATTGAAAGAGTTTTGTTTTAATTAAAGAATGGGCTCTAGATAATTCAGTATCTGCTAACGATTCCAAGGATAAGTCGAGAGCTAGTAATTTAGCTTCAAGAAATTTTAACCAATTAGAATGATAGGTATCTTTGAGAAGATGGAACAATAAAGAATCAGGGCGGCTAGTAAGAAATAGCCGAAGCCAATATTTAAACGTTTGGGACCAAGCAAGGGTAGTGGGGAGATGAATCCCCAATTCCAATAGCATGGTGGAAAGACGGATAGAATTTGGCAAACCTAAGATTCTTCTAAGGAAGGAGGCAGCAAAAAGGTCAAGATCATAATTGGCTGCCTCTATCCAAATAGGCACACCGTAGAATAGATAAATAATAATAATAATGCATGTATTTATATACCGCCTTTCTTCAGATCACTAGATTTCTCTAGTGACTGTAACTCAAGGCGGTTTACATGGGCAGACTTTATTCATAAACCCGAAGGTTTTTACAATTTACAGAATGTTCTATCTTTCGAGAACTACACACATTCAGATCTTCCTTTCTGGATTTAGCCTTCTTTCTTTAGCCACCCGTCTGTCTTCTGCTGGCTGATGCTTCCCTGCTGCCACCAGAGACGCAGCTGACTCTCAGCACACTCCTCCTCCCACGAGGCAGCTGGAGCTCAGCTTCTAATCAGCCGCAGTTGCAAGGTCTGCCGCTCACAGAGACTTCCGGCAGTCCCGAGCTCACGACCTTGAGATCTTCAGCTGTATCTTCGGGCAAATGGAGGCATTAACCCTCTTGGCTAAATCTTCTGCCGAGATGGGATAGGACTTTGACTTGAAAAATACAGAGTGCTGCAGGAACGTATTGGTTACCAGAGGAATGATGGAACTTGGAAATCGCTCTGGAGTGGAAAGAAGACGTCTCTCCTGTCTCTTATTAACACCTCATTGGGTCTCAGAGCAAACAGCCTTGGCCAGTTTTGAGTTAAGGAAATCCATTTTTTGTCACAAAAGGCAGTTGTTTTCCTTTTCTAGCTGTTTGGCCTGAACATTTCATAGAATACCAACCAACGCGATTGGTATCACTGCATTCTGCATTAAATTATGCATTGAATGATATATAATATGATGGTATCAGTCAAAAATACCAAGATTTTCAAAATTTTAGCCAGTAGTGGTGTTACCCCTCCCCTGAGAGTATCACTTGATGTGGGCCACAGACCTGTCGTGATAATGCAGTAATAAGTTGGGTTGTTTCTCAGCCATTTTCCAATAGCAAAGTGAATCAGAAATGAAAAAAGAGCCTACTTGCAACCTTGACACAAGCAAAACAACCACACAGCCCTCCCCCTTTCCAGCATCCCATCTTCCCTTATTTTCAATATGGCTGCTCTAGGTGCTTCATGACCCACCTGAAATTGGCTTGTGAACCACTAGTGGGTCCTGACCCACAGTTTGGGAGTCACTGTAATACACGATTTGCTGCGGGATTTCATGCAGAGAGCAATGAAACAAACCAAAGTGTAATATAATCCTTCTATCAAAGGTTATGACCCAAAAACTGAAAATGAAAATACTACTGTCATGTAAAAATCATTGCCTTGGATAACTTTTAAAGTGGACAAAAGGAAGGGAGAAACCATGCACACCACCCTGAGCTGCCTGGAAGAAGGGTAGTATAAAAATTTGAAAAACAGGAATGAATGAATGAATGAATGAATGAATGAATTACTTTGTCATGTGGGAGATGTATAGGCCCCGACTGTCAAATGACCTAGCTACGCCACTGTTGGGGTGTGTGACTGCGAGCTTGAGGGCAGCAGGAGGGGGCATGCTGCTGGGGAGAGAATGTGGGTTTCCCCCATTTTTCACCTCTTTTAAAGCCCAGGTGCACTGTCACTTCCAGAAGTGACATCACTTCCTGTCGTGATGTCACTTCTGGAGGGTCATTTTGCCCTCAGCACTGAGCTACACTTCCATTAGCTTCACCACTGCCAGCCTGTTCCTGCCAGCCTCTTCGTATGTCCCCATTTGCCATGAAAAGTCAGAACTGAGCCTCCAGGCGCCATGGCAGTATACCTTGGAATGCTAAGGACAACAGAAAAAATAGCAAGGAGGGTTATTACCATCATAACATAGGGCTTGTGGGACATCTGGTTGGCCCCCGTCAGCTTGGGAAAGAGGACGCTGGCCTCAATGAACTGTTTCCCTGATCGACCAGAGTAGAGCTCTTCGTTCATCTGGTGCAGGCTCCAGAGCTTTTTGGTCGTCGTCGTCACCTTTATTGGCATACAGAGTAAATAACAAGCACAAAAGAAATCACAGAATAGCTAGGGTTACAAAGGATCATAAGGAAAGGGTTAATTTCATAATCGTAGCTAAAAAGCTAGCAATTGAATTAGTGATCATGGGACAACGATCACTAAGGAGGATAGGGAGAGGGTTGGGGAAAGCACTAGAGAGAGAGGATAACCAAGGACCTAGGTGCAGCCGATGTAGAAATTGGAGAGCTGGGTATCTAAGAATTATATGTTCCAATGAATCCGGGGTAAGGTGACAGAAAAGACATAGTCTTTTTTCAAATGGGAGTTTAGAGAAATGGCCAAAATGCATAGCCGATGGAAAAATGTTAAGACGAGCAAGCATGAACGCCCTTCTCAAGCAAGGGTTAATTAGTAACCTAAAATAGTTGGAAGGTCGACCCAGAGATGGGGACAGACCAAAAAAACTTGGGGAACAAGTAGGGTTGAGAGAAGAGCTGAGTTGGTCAATTTCTAAGTGAAAAAGTTTTGTTTTGATTAAAGAGTGGGCTCTAGATAGTTCGGTGTCTACTAACGATTCCAGAGACAAGTCAAGAGATGATAATTTAGCTTTGAGACATTTTAACCAATAGGGATCTTTAAGGAGATCAAACAATAAGGAATCAGGGCCACTGGTGAGCTTTTTGGTGTGAGCTCTCCATTCAGAGCCCGCCTTTCTCCAGCCGAAGCGCCCCCCCCCCACTTTTACACACCAGCCTTTCAGCCTCTTCCTCCTCCTCCCGCAGAGCCGGAATGAGCAACCACGAAGACTTTGCCGGCCTGGCGGGCCACTGGAACGCTTCGGACGCGTCCCAGTTCAGCCCTGCCAGCGTCGTCGTGCCGGTCGTCTTCTCCCTGATCTTCCTGCTGGGCACTGTGGGCAACAGCCTGGTCTTGGCGGTGCTGCTGCGGAACGGGCAGGTGGGCCACAACAGCACCAACCTCTTCATCCTCAACCTCAGCCTGGCCGACTTCTCCTTCATCGTCGTCTGCGTGCCCTTCCAGGCCACCATCTACTCGCTGGAGGGCTGGGTCTTTGGCGCCTTCATGTGCAAGACCGTCCACTTCTTCATCTACCTCACCATGTACGCCAGCAGCTTCACCTTGGCTGCCGTCTCCGTGGACAGGTAGGAGGGCTGCACGAAGCAGCTGCCAGGCCTGGCCTGAAGCCAATGGGACCAGCGGCTCCCAACTGGATCCCGCGCAGTGATGTCATGCAGGGGGAACGCGGGGGAACTCAGTTCCACTAGTTAAAATTAGGGCTGACTCCGCCCACTTCACTCTCCCTCCTCCCCCCTCCCAATTCCTCTGCAAAGAGCTTTTCTTCTTGGTTGGCCAGCACTCAGAGGGTTAAAGGGAGCGACTCTGGATTCCTAGGGGGGCGAAGGCAGTGATGTCATTCACGGGGAACGGACCAGAACGGGTGTTCCAGATCCTAACGAGGTGCCCTGGGTTCTAGGAGCCCGACAAGTGCCAATCATAAGTGAGTTCCTGTTCCTAAATCATTTGAATGACACCACTGATCCCGCACCTCGGGCAAAAATAAATAAAATCAACGCTTGTATGAAACCCTTTCACAGTCACTAGAACAAACAGCTTTGTAACTACTTGCTTTTAAAAAGTCATCAAATCAAGTGTGCAAATTGGCAAATTCCATTGGCATTTCCTAAAGCAGTGGTATTCAAACCTCTTTAGAATGGAGGACCTCTTTAGGACCCACTTTTTAGAATGGCACTTCTGTCGGGACCCATCGAAAGTGATGTCATTAACCAGGAAGTGACATCACGAAGCAGGAAGTGCTGTCATTGTGACATCATAAAACCACACTCCTGAAATGCCAACTGGCATCCTTGGACTGCAGCCTTTGCACAATCCCTTTGAAAGGCTTTGCACAGCCTTTGAAACATCCCCGACAGAAAGCAAGATTCGGGCAAAATATGATGTAAAAGCCCTGAGCCAAAACCAAAACTTAAAAATAAACTCTCACTTGAAAATTCAAACTGTGAACACTCACAAAAAGAATATAGCAGGAGTCAGGTCTGCAGTTTCCAAGATGGCTATGCTCCCAGCTTTCCGCAACCTACCTGACATCAGGTCGCGACCCACCAAGTGGGTCACGACCCACAGTTTGAATAACACTGTCTTAATGTATTTCAGGAAATGAATCTTGGTGCACATATGAATGGATGTGTGTAGGTTTTTCAGGTCTGCACAGTTGCATAACTAGAGGGCTGGCAAAACAGTAAGTATTGGAGGCGCTGCAATGCACCATGTCATCGGAGCCATTCTGGGCACCTATGGCAGAGGGTGCCTGCTTGTTGCCATAGCTACAATGGTTCTGACTGAATGGCTCTGACAGAGAATGGCTCTGACTGAGAGTGGCTTACACAGAGCATTGCAGCACCTCCAGTACTTAGCATTTTGCCACCCCTCTATCTGCACTACTGGGTCTGCATGGACTCAGTGACACCCCCCAGTGGTGAAATTCAGCCAGTTCTCACCAGTTCTGCAGAACCGGTTGCTAATTTTAGGTTGGGAGAAGGAAGAAAGGCAGCGGATGGCCCTGAAGGCCGCCCTGAAGGACACAGAACCGGTTGTTAATTTATTTGAATCCCACCACTGACACCCCCCAGGTCTGCCCTTATAACTGCCCCACCCTATTCCCCACACAGCCCTTCAGCGTCTCCATATACACACATGCCTGCTGGCTCCTTTCTTGCAGGCTGTCATAGAAGCAGCAGGCAACTGTTCACTGTCATGACAACAGACCATCCTGCCACAACTGTCAAAACAAAGATGATGTTGTCCCCTTTCTCCAAGAGGGGGGCAAGATCAGCAGGCAGACAGTCTCTATCAATCACTTGTCATCTCTGCTCCCTGGAGCACAGAGGAACGGAGCTCGTATTCGGAATTCGGCTGTCATTTCCAAGCAGCGCGATTAGCATCAAGCCCCCGCCCCCCCCATCAAAGCTGAGAAGCTTAACATCTTGCAAGAAAAGCCTCCAATTATGTAAGTTTAGACACTGCAACTGGGGAATGCCTGTAGCTCTTTCTATTTCACATACTTCCCCAGTTACTAGTTCAAGGAGGGAGTTTTGATTAACTCTGGGAAAAGTGAACCCAGGAGGGCAAGGGTTCTCCATCTTTTTAGCACATGGGGGCTCATCAGAACCCGGAAGCGACATCATCAAACAGGGAAAAATTTTAACAACCCCCCCCCCATATGACAAAATCAAATCAAATCAAGTAAGTAAATTAAAAGGTTACAATAAGCCTAATTTTAAAATGTATTTAAAATAAAGAAGAACCCTCCCAAGCAATTGCTGATCTGTTTAAAAAAAATTCCCGAAACACCCCAAAGGCTGCAATCCTATCCACAATGACCGGGAGTAAGTCCCATTGACTCTCATTGTCAAAAGCATAGACCTGTTAAAAGTACAGATCTTTAATACTTCCCCAAATGCAGTCACTGACTATTGTAGCATCAAATCGAATGTATTAAAAAGGAAATACACATTGAAATGAATGGGGACCCACCTCAAATTGACCCACGGCCCACCTCCAACACTGCAGTTGGAGATTATTCTTGATTTTTGTTTTTGGAACTGTTATTGTGAGTTGCTCACTGCCCCTACGCAGTCAGACTCTTTTTGTTCCATCCAGCTTTGTACTATCTGCACCACTGACTGACAGCAGCTCTCCAGGTTTCAGGCAGGAATTTTTGCCTGCCGTTCTTGAAGATGCCAGAGATTGAACCTGGTACTGTCAATTTCGAAAACAGACACATTCCAACAACTGTTACGTGCAGCCTACTTCAGGACCTGGCTTCCAAACCATGGTTTGCCAATTGATTGCAAACCACGGTTTGCAACTCAACTCAGGCCCACACCAAACCAGGGTTAAGGAAGTCTAAAGTCTGAACTGAGCCAAAGTGTGTGCATGTGAGGATTCTGAGCAGGCGATCCTATGGAGGGACAGAGGCGGCAGTGGGATGTTCTTTTCCCTCTCTCACAACACCAGAACCAAGGGACATCCACTAAAATTGAGTGTTCAGAGAGTTAGAACAGATAAAAGGAAATACTTCTTTACCCAGCAGGTAATTAAGCTGTGGAACTCCTTGCCACAGGAGGTGGTAATGGCATCTGGCCTAGGTGCTTTTAAATGGGGGTTGGACAGATTTCTGGAAGAAAAGTCCATCGTAGGCTGTAGGCCATGACAGGTGGTGCAACCTCCTTACATTAGCAATAGGCTGCCTCAGAATGCCAGTTGCAAGGGAGTGGCAGCAGGATGCAGGCAGCAAGTCTCCTGGGCTTCCTGAGGCACCAGATAGGCCACTGTGAGATACAGGAAGCTGGACTAGATGGGCCTTTGGCCTGATCCAGCAGGGCTCTTCTTGTGTTCTTATGGTGTCAAAATGGCTACCGCTGCATCCTACAGATGCCACAACAGCCATAGGAAGCACTTAGGGAGAAGGTTCGTCCCCTTCCCCAGGTAAGGGCCCACCAATGGGCCTCCTCAAATCTGAGCCAGCTATTTTGCCGGCGCAGACTTGAGGGCCTCCATGGAGGTCACCGCCATTCCCACCCCATGCCCTGCCCCTTCCTGCACCCAGTTCCGCCCCCCCCCCGACAGAGCTCACCACTAGCAGCAGTGATACTTACTGATGGCTGGCTCCATGCTGGGTCCTCCTGGAGCTGGGTCCTGGTAAAAGGCAAAGGCAAAGGTTTCCCCACGACCGAATGGTCTAGTCGTGACTGACTCTAGGGGGCGGTGCTCATCTCCGTTTCTAAGCCTGCAGAGCCGGCCTTTGTCCGAGGACCAGCTTCCGTGGTCATGTGGCCGGTGTGACTCTATGCCGTAGCGCATGGAACGCCGTTACCTTCCCACCAAAGTGGTCCCTATTCATCTACTCGCATTTTGACGTGCTTTCAAACTGCTAGGTTGGCAGGAGCTGGGACAAGCGACGGGAGCTCACTCCGTTGCGCAGTCTCGAACCACCAACCTTCCAGTTGGAAACTCAGCAGTAGCGGTTTAACCCGCTGCGCCACCATGTCCCTGGGTCCTGGTACCGGCCCATTCATGGCACTTCTGTGACACCAGCGCCAGCATGAATGGCTTACTGGATCGGGCCCTCACTCTGTCGACTTTCCTGCAGGTATCTGGCCATCCGCTACCCGCTGCGCTCCCGGGAGCTCCGGACGCCTTGCAATGCAGTCGTGGCCATGGCCGTCATCTGGGGCCTCTCCGTGGTGTTCTCAGGGCCCTACCTGAGCTACTACGACCTGATTGAGTGGGAGGCCAGCTCCATCTGTGTGCCCGGATGGGAGGAGTGGAAGCGCAAGATCATGGACACCAGCACTTTCGCCTTCGGCTACGTGATCCCAGTGCTGATCGTCAGTCTCTCCTACACCAGGACAATTAAGTACCTGTGGACAGCGGTGAACCCCTTGGAAGACATGTCCGAGTCCAAGAAGGCCAAGCGCAAGGTCACCAAGATGATCATCATCGTCACCATCCTCTTCTGCCTGTGCTGGCTCCCCTACCACGTGGTGGTGCTCCGCTACCTCTACGGGGACTTCCCTTTCAACCAGACCACCTACGCTTTCCGGCTCCTCTCGCACTGCATGGCCTACGCCAACTCCTGCCTCAACCCCATCGTCTACGCCCTGGTCTCCAAGCACTTCCGCAAGGGGTTCAAGAAGGTCTTCAGTTGCCTGCTGAGAAAGAGAGCCCGGAACAGGGTTCATGTGGTCCACCCGGCCCACACGGTGCCTGGCTTTGAGGCGGGCTCAACAGAGGTGTCCCAGATGAATGAGGACAACCACGGGCCGCTGAATGGGAGTGACCTGGATCCCGGAGCCCTCATGGTTCCATCGTGCTCCACCCGGCCGCTCCATGTTCCTTAAACTAAGTTCAAGGGCACCCTGGGCAAGTGGGGTGAAGACATTCAGGAGAAAACCTCTTTCTTCATGCACTCCGTACACACACATGAGGACCTTCCCCAGTTTTATGTCTCCAGTGGGGATGGAAGCATTCACAATCTTCAAGGGAGTCACATGCCCCTAACACTTCTGGTCTACTTTTGGGAATGTTCTACTGGAGGTGGAGGTCACTGGGGAGGCCCCCACTCTGTTACTCCTCCTAGCAGAGAGTTCACAGAAGGGCAAGACGTTTCTTGGGACCATGTCAAAATAAAGACAAAAGACTCGAAGGAACGAGCAGGCTTTGGAGCTCTCCAAAACCCTTTGGTGGACTCTGTGGTATATACCTGTACAGACATTGTTGGAAAATGTCCAAGAAGCCAGCAGACACCCAAATGGGTCACAGTGAAAAGAGCAAGAGGAAGCATTTCTCATTGTACTTATGCAGGTATTCCAAAAGCCAGACAAATCCGAAATCCGGACACCTTCCCATCCCAAGCAGCCCGGATATGAGAGACTTGACCTGTATTCCATTATTTTGTCATTAGGACCCTGCCCCAATGTTGTGTGGGGAGAACCTCTCCAGTAAATTACAGCTGAATGATCTTTGCATCGGGACCTGCATGATTTATTCTTCCTATTGTCAGATCACCGGATTTTGCTTTTTAAAAATAATAATAATAGGAATTTGAATACTTACATAGTAAAGTTGCATTTAATCTACAATGTCCTCAATCATTTTTCCTGGATCAGGGCTCAATCCTAACCTGGAGTTAGGCCGGCACAGCCGCGTGGCCTGAATCAGGGCCGTGTGGTCTGTGGCCTAATGGCCGCATCCTAGCCTCACCCCCCTCCCCAGGCCAGCATGCCTACCAGCCCGCCCACTCCAGAACTGCCCTCCCCCCAGAACCGCCCTTGCGCCAGCTACGTTAGGCTGGTACAAAGGAGGTTTGGCATGGCCTTGTGGCAGCACTCTTAGACTGATGCTACAGCCATACCACCGATGAAGGGGTGCTGGTCAGTGTCCCCATGTCGGCACTATGTCCAGTGACGTCATGCAGGGGGTACGCGGGGGTACGCGAGTACCGGTTTCTAGGATTACAGCTGGCCCGCCCATTCGCCCACCCACTCATCGACTCCGCCCTCTGCAACGTTTGAATTTCCTGCATGTTTGAGTTGCCTGCACGTTCTCAGAGCCAGCCAGGCAGGCAGGCAGGCAGCGAGCGGAGCCTTACCTTGCCTTGCCACTGAAAAATGAGCTGCTCTGGGGTTTTGGAACTGTTGGGTCACTTTAACATGATGCCAGGCCTCCTTAACATGTTCTGGGGGTGCTGTGGAATACTGTTGCAACTGTTGGGTCAGTTTAAAATCATCTGTGGCCTCAAAAAGGGCTTTTTCATGTCCCTTCCTGCCACGACATCCCTTCTGGCTTATGATGTCACTTCCGGTGGGCGGGTCCCGACACGTGCCAATCAAAAGTGAGTACCTGTTCTTAAATCATTTAGATGACACCACTGGCTATGTCCACTGCTGGATTGCACCCCTCAGTGCATACACTCCTTGGAACACAGAGGTTCTACTTCAGGGGTCAGGGAATTTTTTTACCTTTTACCCCAAAATATATTTAGATATGCTGACGTTACCCCCCGCCCCCGACAGAACAAAAGAAAAAAAATTACATATTGGAACTCATTGCTTTTTATTTGATTAATTAATGAGCTTAATTAATGCTATGTAAATATGAAGTTGTAAAGGGTTTGAGAAAGTTAGGAAAGTTCTTTAAATATTTTTTAATCTTACTCTTATTGTAAATATCTAACCTGCTTGGTTAGATTTGATTTTATCAACAGAGGGGGTGGGAAGACGCGTGCCCCGGCAGGGCAATGGAGGCGGGGGTGGGGGAAAGACGCATGCCTTCCCTCACCTCCGATGCCCGGCCGTCCCTGGCTTGCCTCTTCACTGCCGCTCTGCTCCGCTGCTGCTCAGGTCCAACGCGCCGCCGCTCTACCGCTCTCCTCGCTGTGTCCACGTGCTCTAAACTGCCATGGTGTGAAAAGCAGAGCAGGCGCAGAGCAGTCTGGGGCGTGTTTTGCTGGCCAGTGAAAGTGGGCAGAGCAAAACAAAACAAAACGGAGCCAGCCAGCCAGCAACGGAACCGAAACGGGGGTAATGGATGGTTGCACTGCCAAGACACAGCCGGGCATGCATATAGATTCATATGCATGCCCGGCTGTGTCTCGGCAGCATGACCGTCCATTACCCCCAGGAATTCTTTTTTTACCCCATTTGGGGTAATTTACCCCTGTTCCCAGACCACTGTTCTACTTCTTTTCATTTTGCATTTGTTCTGCCAAATTCCCTGCCGGGCCTCCCCAAAGGCCCCAATGCCCACACTAGGCTAACTAGTTTCCCCTCCAGAGCAGCCTCAGAGATGGGCAAGAGGGAGGGGGTTCCGTCACCCACTGGGCCTCCTCTCTTCCAGCAGCTTTGCTTGGGATCGCCGGCTGGCCAGCCTCCTCCAGACTGCCCTCATCACTGGCTTAGCTCCAAACTACCCTAAGTCTAGCACCAACAAATCCCACCACCGAACAATAGACAGTCAACTTGCCTAAGCTACAACTGCCTCCTCCACTCGGTGGCTCCAGGGGCGTGGCAGCCATATAACAACTTCCCACAGACTTCTTACCTTCCTTTATCCAGTCCTTTAGCACTCCATCCATTGGCCAGTCCCAATCCATCCATCCAGCACCTACCTGGTGCTAACGTACTGCAGCTCCTGCCTCCCATTTTATACTGAGGCAGGCCCATCGGTGTCCATTGCTGGGCAGGCTTTAATTCATCAGCCACACCCATCTGCACCTGTGCTAACCTCCCTTTCTAGCCAGAACCCTCATCAGCCTGCAGCTGTGTTCTTGCTGCAGGAGTTTTGGGACTAACCCCGTACTTCCTGGCTTATTTGGACAAGGGGCCACTGTTGATACCATTCCCTATCTCCTCGTGGTAGCTCCTGCCTTTTCCAATACAGCGTTCAAAGAGAGGGGAACACACACACACACACAATTTAATAATGCAACCAGAGCTAGATGGCTCCCACCCCCTTATTCCCAGCACCTACCAATTAGCAGTCAAACAGCACCACTAAAAAGGTAGTATTAACACCACATGGGGGACTATTACTTTCTGCAATCAGGGAACCGTTCATAATCCTGATTGTTAACCTGCTGCTAATGGCCACTGAACACAGAGTATTGTGGAGTGTATTGTATAGTCCACAATACACGCCAGACTCGCCTCCAAACAGCCTTTCCCCTTCAAGCCCAAACGAGGTGCAACATGCAGCCAAGCTGGTTTTGTGCCCGCGTCTGTCTGCTCAAGGAAGGAGGCTAGCGGGAGAGTTTTTCCCTGTCTTGTCATAGCAGAACTGGGGAGTACCCCAGGAAACAGATGGGCAGCAGGAGGTTTTCAGGTAGGCACAAGAAAAACCATCTTGACACAATAGTGCGCCAGTTCACATGGAACTCCCTGCCACAAGGTCAGGGCGGCAGCATTTAATGCTTAGGTGCCATAAAAAGGGAATTGGAGGAAACGTCTGATGTCATCTTGGTTTAATAAGCTGCCTTGAGGCTTTGAAAGGAGGACAGGGGTGGGGGGCTAAAAACACCAGTATAAATAAGTATACCCAGGGCTGATGGCCTCTGGAGATGAACTAGTGAGTGTGTGCGAGCTGGGGTATTTTTAAGGTAGGGGCAGCTTTCAGATTCTTCCCCTCCACGATAGCCACTCCTCCAACCCCTCTTCCTTGCCCTCCTAGGCCCCTCTAGCCTTCCACTCTCTTCCCTTTTCTGTTCAAGTCCAGTACACATGAAAGAAAGAAGAGGAGAGGGGAGGGGAGAAGCTGGGACACTTGAGCACCCTGCCTCAAGCGTCCAAAGAACGTGGGTTGCCCCCGACCATCTTTATGCATAGAAATCTGCCTTCACCGTCCCAAACACAGAACTCGGCATGTGATGTGTAGTTTGGTCCCACGGTTGACGCTAACCAAGGTTCATGGCAACCGGAATCTGTAACCAGTTTCAAACACCGGCTAGAATTAACCAGGGTTAACACCGATATGATCCTCGGTCGCAGTTGAGATTTGCAGAGAAGGGTGCAGTAGGGGGTTGGATTTTGCTCTAGGGCAGAGAGGGCGGGAGGGAGCACTCCGCAGCCCATTCCCAACTCTTCCGCACCAGCCCTGACTGGAGACTTGTGCTGGGTCAGAACACTGCTTAATTTTCTGCAGCAAATTGAAACACTTGAAATGCCACCAGCATCACTCCCTGCCAAGGCCAGGTCTGTTTACTTTCCTGGGGCCCTGCTGCCATTAACTTGTTCCGTACGTGGTTGATAAGCACAGACACAGATCAACTGGCACTGATGGGCTCGTTTTTCACCAGCCCATGTGCGCGGTCAGTCGTGCCAGAACACTGTCATCCCTCCAAACGTTGTAATCCTCTCCAAGCTAAGCCAAGGTCAATTCCTTCTTTCCTGTGAAAGTGCCAGCAATGGGTATATGTCATGTGTGAGTGACCAGTGGCATCTCTACAGGGAGGGCAGAGCTCTAAGTTTTGCAAGAAGCCTGGAAATCACTCCTTTCCTGCACTGTTGTAGCCAATCCTCACAGGGAAAAGCAACATCTTGGCGATGCTTACTGGCTACAGCAGCAAGGGAGAGGAGGGATTTACAAGACAGGGCAAGGCTCCTGGCAAAACTTAGAGCTCTGCCCTCCCTGTAGAGACGCCACTGTGAGTGACACATGTGTGATTGACACACCGCCAAAGCACACTCCCCCGAGAGCAGAGGTTGTCAAACTGGGTTCTGGAGCGCATCAGACATGTATGCCTCAGGTTGCCAGACTTCCCATAAGAAGAGCCCTGCAGGATCAGCCCAAAGGCCCATCTAGTCCAGCTTCCAGGACATCTCTGGGAGTGCCCAAGAGAACAAGATGCCTTCATCCTGTTGCCATCCGGCATTCTGGGGTAGCCTACTTCTAAAGCATGGCGGTTGCACCACCCATCGCGGCCTGTAGCCTGTGACGGACTTTTCCTCCAGAAATCCGCTCAATCCCCTTTTAAAGGCACCTCGGCCAGACGCCATCACCACATCCGGTGGCAAGGCGTTCCACAGGTTAATTACACGCCCAGGCGAAAAGAAGTAATAATAATAATAATAATACTTGGATTTATATACCGCCTTTCTTAGGTCACCAGATTTCTCTAACGACTATAACTCAAGGCGGTTTACATGGGCAGACTTTATTCAGAAACCCGAAGGTTTTTACAATTTATACAGAAATGTTCTATCTTTCAAGAACTACACACATACAGATGGATCTTTCTGGATTTAGTCCTTCTTTCTGGCCACCCATTTGTCTTCTTGCTGGCTGATAAATGGCTTCCCTGCTCCCACCAGAGAAGCGGCTGAACTTCGGCACAACTCCCCCTCACACAAGGCAGCCGAAGCTCAGCTGTTAATCAGCCACAATTAACAAGGTCTGCCGCTCACAGAGACTTCCGGCTGTCCCGAACTGGCGACCTTCAGATCTTCAACTCTTATCTTCAGGCAAACGGAGGCATTAACCCTCTCGACTAAATCTTCTGCCCTAAAAAGGAAGTATTTTCTTTTGTCTGTCCACTCCATTTCTGTGGATGTTCTGGTGGTGACCAGAACTGACCCTGTTTCGGTAGCCTTTTTGTTCCTGTTTTGCCAACAGATGGGATGCAACATCGTGTCGTTTTGGGGCCCCTGCTAGGTGGGTTGCCGCCTTTTATTGCTGGGTTGCCTCTCTCCCTCGCTGGGTTTGACTTCTTCTGGAGAGAGACCTTGTCCCACTCCCAAATTTTCCCCTGTTCCCCCTCCCCATGAGTAGGGGATTCCTGCTACATCACCAAGCTCCGCCTCATAAATCGCAAGCTTTGGGGTGCGTCCCACCTGGCAGCCCTACACAGACTGCCAGCCCGGCCCATCAATGAGGTCAGTTGAGGTGGTCGCCTCAGGAAGCAGATTGTTCCACTTCCCTCTGCTGCTCCTCCTCTTCCCATGCCCTGGATTGGAAAAGCTAAGGAGGACGTGCAGAGGAGAGGATGGGCAAAAGCGTCTGGATGTTCTCTTTTCCTATTCTCGGATGCTCTCAGGGCCCTTCTGCCCCATCATTTTTCCTCTCCTCCACCCCCTCTTCCAGTCCAGGGAATGGGAGGAGCTGGCACAGCACCAGATGAGGAGGGAGCAGGATTTGGCCGGCTGCTTCAGGCACCAGAGGCCTTGGGCTGACCTCGGGCTGGCCTTGGGGAGAGCGCCACAGGGACACAAAAGTCTGCCTCGGGTCGCTGACCATCACACAGATCTCTCAGAGACATTCGGAGCCCCTGCTGGGGAGGGAGGGGGGAGCTGGCCGTCGCAGCACATGAAAGCAGCACATTAGCCTCTGAAGCCCTCTCCTTTCGGCACTTGGTTAAGCGCTAATAAATCAAATAAACCAAGTCATTACGGCCAGGCTGCTGTTGGCCGGGACGGTTATCCAAACCCCAAAGATTGCAGTTGTGCATGCTCTCCCGCAATTAAGTCCACATCATTTGCTTGTCCTGAAAACAGATGGTTCACCAATTTGCTTGTGCACGTTCTTCCGGTCTCCCCTTTCTGCATTTAATTTACACAGATCCTGTGATTGCAAAACCTGGGTCTCTGCCATCTATGCATGATTGCAAGCATCTGTCTTGGCTACTTACATAACAGGTTGGTCTGAACCTCCCAGTACAAGGAATGGGCGAAGAGGTTTCTTCCGCAACACTTAGATTGCCTGTGCTCATTCTACATGGGTAGAAATTCAACAGGTGCGGTTGATTCCTCCATTGATAGGGAAATTTATTTATTTACTTTAAAAAATTGTACCCCACCTTTCTACCCTGTATTGGGGCACCAAAGACAGCTCACATCATTAAAATACAAATAAAACAATACAGAATAAAAGATTTTAACTGCTTTATGCCTATGCTTTAATCTTTTATACCAACCCCTGTGGATCCCATATTATGAAATTAAAAAGGTAAAGGTTTCCCCACAATCGAATGGTCTAGTTGTGACCGACTGTAGGGGGTGGTGCTCATCTCCATTTCTAAGCCTGTAGAGCCGGCGTTTGTCCGAGGACAAGCTTCTGTGGTCATGTGGCTGGCATGACTATACGCCAAGGCACCCAGAACGCCGTTACCTTCCCACCGAAGTGGTCCCTATTCATCTACTTTCATTTTTACGTGCTTTTGAACTGCTAGGTTGGCAGGAGCTGGGGCAAGCGACGGGAGCTCAGTCGGTTGCGTGGTCTCAAACTCCCAACCTTTGGGTCAGCAGGCTCAACGGCTCAGCGGTTTAACCCCCAGCACCAAATGGCAGCCCAGCAGGTTAGCAGCTAAAAAAGGCTTAAAGCCCCGCTGACAGATTGCCAGAGAAGGAGGCTGTTCTTAGTTCTAAGGGGAGGGAATTCCACAACTGTGGAGCCATCACCGAGAA
The DNA here is from genome assembly GCA_029204185.1 of Lerista edwardsae. Lineage (NCBI taxonomy): Eukaryota > Metazoa > Chordata > Lepidosauria > Squamata > Scincidae > Lerista > Lerista edwardsae. Next base: position 2,744,958 of record JAJKFI010000053.1, on the reverse strand, counting down.
GACCCTATTCTGGCTGCCGTTCCCCTCACTTCACCTGGTGGCAACACAGTCAAAAGGGCCCTCTCCGAAGACCTGAGATTATGGGTAGGATTATATGGAAGGATCTTGGGAGGAAAGCTATGGTGAACCCAGACAACTTAACGAAAAGCCGAGACATCACCCTGCCAACCAAAGTTCACATAGTCAAAGCTATGGTTTTCCCAGTAGCAATGTATGGCTGTAAGAGCTGGACCATAAGAAAGGCGGAGCGCCGAAGAACAGATGCTTTTGAATTATGGTGTTGGAGAAGACTCTTGAGAGTCCCCTGGACTGCAAGGAGATCCAATCGGGCAATCCTCCAGGAAGTCAAGCCTGATTGCTCCCTGGAAGGACAAATCCTGAAGCTGAAGCTCAAGTACTTTGGCCACCTCCTGAGAAGAGAGGACTCTTGAGAAAAGACCCTCCTGCTGGGAAAGATGGAAGGCAAAAGGAGAAGGGGGCGGCAGAGGGTGAGATGGTTAGAGAGTGTCACTGAAGCAATGAACATGAAATTGAGCGAACTCCGGAAGCTAGTGGAGGACAGGGAGGCCTGGCGTGCTGCGGTCCAGGGGGTCGCGAAGAGTCGGACACGACTTAGCGACTGAACAACAACAACGTATGGAAGGAGGCTGTACAGGGCTTTAAAAGTCAAAACTAGCATATTGAATTGGGAAATGGAGCAATCGGGAAGGTTGTGCCTGTTGACTTTCCTGCTTGCCTTGCAGGTGGGGACGATTCTAGTCAAGCCAGACCAATACTCTTGTTTCCTAGGCTTGCACAGCTTCCTAACCCCTGCTAACTGGGCAAGAGACACTTTTTCAAGTGGTGTCCTCTTATATTTAGCAGGGAGAGAGCAATTGTCCCTCTTCACCCCAGCACAGTGTCTTTCTCGTGGCTGTTGCTGGTGGTGTTCTCCATTCTTTTAGATTGTGAGCCCTTTTGGGACAGGGAGCCATTTAATTTTAATGTTATTATTTGCCTGTAAACCGCTTTGTGAACTTTGTGTTGAAAAGCGGTATATAAATACTAGTGATTGATAGTGATTGACATTCACAATGTTAGTATTCACAAACCCCCCTAGTGGATGGGCTGGAGGTCAGGAAGGAGCGCCTTACTCTACTGACAACCTTTAACTCTATATTCTTTGTAAATGAGGTTTTATCATCATTATATTTTTATGCCAGGAAAAACAGAGTTGCCTATTAATAGAAACAGAAACAAATTGTGACTACCAGGCCCGCCCATGGGAGCCTACCTGGCCAGGTGTAATCAGTCACTGATGGGTGGCACACTGCCTGTGTGCACACTGCCTAAAACCTGTGGCACACTGCCTAAAAGAAAGCCTGAAGGCCTCAGGATGAGAGAGGCCATGTGGGAAAACTTGAGACATGGTTTCTGTTTTGCAGTAGAGCCTGTGAGAATCGTTGGCCCTGTACGATCTCCTCAGACCTGGCCCTAGAAACTCTCGGCGGATAAGTTAAGCTTGTTTGTTTTCCAAACCACACCAAGTTTTATGCATTGGGTTTTTTTCCCCCCACCGAGTTCGCAGCTGTAAATTGCCTCAATTGACTGACAAGACATCTCCCGTACGCTGCCCGACTCACGTATTCAATCAAAACCAGCTGGGTATTCAATCTGCTGATAAGAGCGCCGAAGTGCCGCCGTTTCCCAGGAGTCCAATTTGCCGGGACAGATCTGGAAAGTCACCAAAGGTGCATTTGGGGAGCGCAGTCCAGGCTTTTGATAAGGCCATAAGTCACGCTCGGCTTAAGTCACGGGAAATGAGGGGACTGCAAAGCAATTGACAGCGTCTCCTCCAAGCTTAATGGACACCTTATCTGTTCAATGGTTGGCGGGATGTCAGGTCACAATCCAAGACAGGCACATCTCTGTGCCAAAGGTTAAAACGGCGGCGGCGGCGGCGGCTGCATTGGGTAGTAAGGAAGCCGCAAAACCTTGTGCCAAGGAGTGCCAGTTCTGACACTTATGCCTATTTGGTTATTATACACAGAACTCATTATATTTACATCCCTGCTGCTCACATAATACAGAGCTCGCGGTGGGAGAATCAATCACACAGTCATCGAGCACATGCAAGCTGCACACAGCCAGTCTCTGCAAATAATCCTGCTCTCTCTTGCTCTCAGGAGAAACAAAAGACCAAACAGCCAAGCGCTGCTTTCCTGCGGACTGTTCGCTAGTCCGTCCGGCCCCACTGCAGCTTCAGGGCCCACTGGCGGGACATGCAGAGGACAAAAAGGGGCTTCCAGCCCATTACTCAACCCCCCCCTTCTTGTGCCCCTGAGGTGCTGTGAAGACTGGCAAATTGGGTGATTGTCAACCACCAGAAAGGATGTTCTAAACCCAGGATAAAAGCTAGGAGTCCTTTTTCATCCCACCTGGGTGTGCGCACCTGGCCTTTCCATTTGCCCACCTACATGCAGGTGACGTGCAGGGACATGGTGGCGCAGCGAGTTAATCCGCTGTTGCTGGGCTTTCAACCGCAAGGTTGGGAGTTCGAGACTGCTTGACGGAGTGAGCTCCCGTTGCTTGTCCCAGCTCCTGCCAACCTAGCAGTTCGAAAGCACCTGAAAAATGCAAGTAGATAAATAGGGACCACTTCGGTGGGAAGGGAACGGCGTTCCGTGCGCTACGGTGTAGAGTCGCCAGCCACATGATCGGACAAAAACGCCGGCTCTACAGGCTTTGAAACGGAGATGAGCACCGCCCCCTACAGTCGGTCAAGACTAGACTATTTGGTCGTGAGGAAACCTTTACCTTTACCTTTATGCAGGTGACAGAGATCAGGATGTCAGAGGTGAACTAGGCGGGCTCCGCCTTGCCAACACCACTGTATAGACAACACCTCACTTTACAAGATTTCACCTTACTAGCTGTTCCAGCTTCTGTTTTTATCCTTTCTACTGGGGTGTGTGTGTGTGTGCATTCTGGAGCATTTGTTGAGCTCCACGTTCATCAGATCAGGACCATTCTAGTGTAGTGGCCTTTCGTCCCCCTTCACCTGGATAGGAACCGAGGCACATTCCATAGAGCTCAAGATATTTTCCTTGCCAGCTTGGAGTGTTGGGGGAGCTGCTGTCATCGGATCGGGACCATTCTGGTGGCGCTGCATTCCTCTTGGCCTGCTGGTCAAAGTGGGGCTGGGGCACAGTTGCCTACTTGCAAGTAGGCACATGCATGTGGGTCAGTTTCCCTTTCCCTTAGGGTCAATACATTGTCCTAGTCAGCTCTCATCTGTTTCGGTTTCCTGACCCATCAACAATCAGGTCACGACCCACAGTTTGGGAACCACTGGCTAAAGGTCACCCTGGAAGCTTTATTATTTTATGGAGATTTGAACGTAGGTTTTCCCCATAGCTAGCCCAACACATTAATTGCTATTCCATGTTGGCCCTCTCCGAAAAACTGTGAACACAGAGGACTCTCCATCCCTGTTATGATTGACAGCTATTTGAGCTCACAAGACCAAGGCGCTCTGAGTAGCATGGAGTCCATCATGTCCAGTTTCCTGCTGCATGGTCAACAAAGCCTCCCCATGGCACTGATTCACACAGCGTGCAACTTTCAAAGAATGTATCTGCCAAGTTTCTGGAGGTATTGCTGTGGGCGTGGGCATGTGCATGTGCGCGCACACACACACACAGCTTTCCAGCAAGGGTCTGGAGGAATACTGTGATCAGTCAAGCTGCACTTAATTACCAGCGTCAGACTGGGATTCTAATTAACTGCAAGACAATAATCTAATTAATGCAAGCTGTCAGCCTGACTAATTCAAAGCCAGGCACAGAGAAACTAATGAATGTAATTGTGCAGAGAACAAAAGAAATGGTATTTGTTGCTGCCATCCAGAGAGCGTCAGAAATAGGCAGCCCTGCAGTACATTTTGAGCGCGATCCTAACCTGGAGTTAGGCCGGCACAGTTAGGCCAGCAAAGTTTGGGCCAACAGAAGGGACACTGTCAAGTGCTTTTGGACCACTCTCGGGGGCGGAGAGGCCAGCACACAGACGTGCACCATCCTCCCTGACTCCGAGCGTGGTCCAAATGCACTTTAGGGTGGCCCTTGTGCCTGACAAACTTTGCTGGCCTAACTGTGCTGAACTAACTCCAGATTAGAACTGCATTCTTTGTGGGACCTGAGGTGACCTGATCTGGTAAGTTGTCCTCAATAAACAGACGTTGTTTACAAGCCTCCCTTTCTCCCTTTACAAGCCCACGACCTTCTAGAGCCTGACGTGAGGGACCTATGCTTTTCCCACTTGCTTGGGGATCTGTTCGTCTCAGTGACATAGCCAACAGCCTAGAACCCGGGACAGTGCCATGATGTCACATGACATCATTCCAGGTTCTCCCAGAAGAGAAGGAGATGCTGGTGGGGTGCGTTTATGATCTTGCCTCTGAGCTTATAAAGAGGAGAGAGTGGGGCGGGTGTGGAAATCACAAACTGGCTGAAAAAGAAAGAGGCTGCTATTTTGGAGAAAGAGGCTGCTGCTGTTTGGAGAAAGAGGCTCCAAAGAGTGATAAAGAGGGCACAAAAGATCATTGGTTGCCCTCTTCCCTCATTGAAGGATTTGTATAACATGGGATGTAGTAGGAAGATACAAAAGATCTTGAGAGACTCTTCACATCCGGGACACACAATGTTTGAAATCTTACCGTCGGGAAGAAGATATAGAGTGTTGAAAGCTAGGACAAGCAGATTTAAATATAGTTTTTACCCAAGTGCTGTGATCAGGCTAAATGCAGAGCTTTGAATCTGGTGGTCTTAACAAATGTATACCTCATGGTTTTTAGTGTTGTTTTAATTGTTATTTGTATATGTTTTTTTGGTGTTGTCCAGTTGTATGATGGAGTTATGAATTATGGTGTTGGAGAAGACTCTTGCGAGTCCCCTGGACTGCAAGGAGAACCAATGGGTCCATCCTACAGGAAGTCAAGCCTGATTGCTCCCTGGAAAGACAAATCCTGAAGCTGAAGTACTTTTATTTGGCCACCTCATGAGGAGAGAGGACTCTTGAGAAAAGACCCTCATGCTGGGAAAGATGGAAGGCAAAAGGAGGAGGGGGCGGCAGAGGATGAGATGGTTAGACAGTGTCACCGAAGCAATGAACATGAAATTGGGCGAACTCCGGAAGCTAGTGGAGGACAGGGAGGCCTGGCGTGCTGTGGTCCATGGGGTCGCAAAGAGTCGGACACGACTTAGCGACTGAACAACAACAACAGTTGTATGATGTGAAGTTGTAAGATGTGAAGAGCACCTCATTTCGTTGTTCTCATACCTTGAGTACGACAATAAATTTCTATTTCTATTTCTATTTCCTGCCTCCGCCATCTTGGCCAGGCCTCTTGCGGCACTCCCCACCTGGCACCCCGAGCGGCCCACCCCCTGGCTCCTTTCTGCAATTGGCAACTTCCCAAATGTGCCAGCCATTTCCCGGTCCTCAAGCCCCCCTCCAAAAATACCCCCAAAGGAAGATGCGTAGGCAGGTGAAATTTCAGGCTCAATATGCGCTAGACACCAGTAGCTCACAACGGCCAAAGCTTGCCAAGAGCGCACTGCGATCTCCAGGGTGTCGCTAAGGAGGCTGCGCTCTCTGTGAACGGCAGTGAGAGACCTGCGCTCCCTCTCTCTGCTTCGCACTAATTGCACATCATCTGAAGGTCAATTCTTGCCATCTCTATAGGCTAGAGTGAGTTATTGTCCTTTATTCTTCTTAAGAGCTTCCGAGCATTGATTGAATTGGATACAAACGCCTCCTTCTGACATTTCCTTAAAGAAGGGGCACTTCTATAAAAGATCTTCAAAGATTCATCTGCTGTTCCCCGAATGCATTCTCCTACAACAAAAACTGGCATCAGATGCATTGCAAAGGACTGGCTACTGGGCTCCATTGCAAAACATGGGTCAGGATCCAGCAAAGTCATATTCTGGGCTCCTCTGCCTGCCCAGTCCACCTGCTGTCTTGTGAGGCTGGACAAGCTCCTGGCTTTATCCGTCTGTTGGAACAGAGGCGTCAAACCCATTTCATACAGCAGGGCACAGTTGGCAGCCAGGGCCAGAAGTGACCTCATTAAGCAGGAAGGGATGACATTCAACAGGTCAGTGTGGGGGGCTCAGGCATCTGCTACCTGGGGTCAAAGAAGGTTTTGTAGCCCTCCCCCTGCCCACATGACAAAATCAAATTTAGTTAAATAAATAAAGCATTTTCTGGTTAATTTGCCATAATGTTTGATATAAAGCAGAAATTCCAAAGCATTTTGTTTCACTGCATTCTGCGTTAAATTGCCTTTCCAATTATACATGCCATGATGGTATTATTCATGCTTAGTTTTCATGCACGTTTTCACAATGTTGGCTACTAGTGTCAAGCTCAGCTTGTTGCCCACCCCTAAAACCTGTTGCCTGGTGCAGTTGCCCCCCCCACACCCCCTTAGGTACACCAATGAAGCAGGTGACCAGTAAACAGCACTTTGTTCTCATCGAGGAGCTCATTAGCTGCAAATGACAGAAGAGAAAATATCTTGATTGTTTTTTCAAGGTATGGGCAGAGGCGGAGGGAGCCTATGGCAGCAGAGGGCACGAGCCCTGGGGCGCCATAAGGCAGGGGGCGCCGTTCACATGGCACGTCCCGCCCCAAATGGTGCTCACCCCGCCCCCGCAACTGCCCAGGCCCACCTCTCCTCTCCTGGCTGCCGCCGAGCGGGTTAAAATGCCCGCTCGGTGGTGGCCAGGAGAGAAGCTGCCGTGCGCCCCGCGAGCCGGTGGAGAGATGGGAGCTTGCCTGCTGCGGGCGACGGAGGCTCAGCAGTGGTGCGCAAGCCCAGGCAGCCGTTTTGCCTTTGCAGCTCCGACAAACTGGACTTCAAGTCCCAGAAGGCAACGCGGCTGCCTGGGCATGTGCACCACAGCTGAGCCTCCGTCGCCCGCAGCAGGCAAGCTCCCATCTCTCCACCGGCTCGCGGGGCGCACAGAGGTGTTGTCCTTGGAGGGGAGGGTCTCCCAGCCTCGGCACGTCTCCCCCGACTTCGGGGGAGGCGCGCCCAGGCTGGGAGAGCATCCATGCGTCTCCCCCCCCCCAGCTTCAATTGAGATGCACGGAAGCCTCTGTTGCGGACATCATGACGCAAGGTGTCTTGACATCATGGCGCGGGGCACAACGCGAGGCACGCTACGCCCCTGGATATGGGAGAGCCCAATTATCACTCAGGCTGCCCTTTCAGCAGGACTGCCTCTGCAGTGCAGTGCTTGCTTGAATTTTTTTCCCCTTCAGCAGATGTTGATAGAGGGATGTTCTTTTCCCTCTCTCAAAACACCAGAACCAGGGGGCATCCGCTAAAACTGAGGGTTGGGAGAGTTAAAACAGATAAAAGGAAGTACTTTTTTATCCAGCGGGTGGTTAGTCTGTGGAACTCTTTGCCACAGGAGGTGGTGATGGCATCTGGTCTGGATGCCTTTAAGAGGGGATTGGACGGATTTCTGGAAGAAAAGTCCATTGTGGGCTATAGGCCATGATGGATTGTGCAACCTCCTTGCATTGGTAGTAGGCTATTTCACAGTACCAGGTGCAAGGGAGTGGCAGCAGGATGCAAGCATCTAGTTGTCTCGTGCCTCCCTGGGGCACCTGGTGGGCCACTCACTGTGAGATGCAGGAAGTTGGTCTAGATGGGCCTTTGGCTTGATCCAGCAGGGCTCTTCTTATGTTGTGCTAATCACCACCTTTATCTCAGACCCAGTGGTGTCATTCAAATGATTTAGGAACAGGAACTCACTTTTGATTGGCACTTGTTGGGAACTCGGAACCAGCCACGGAGCCTGTTAGGATCCGGAACGCCCGTTCTGGTCCGTTCCCCCTGAATGACATCACTGCTCAGACCTATTTGCATGTCTAGCAACCAAAATGCAAAGCCTGCTATGCTAACAGGCCAAGAGTTTGGGATACATGTCGACATGGAAACCACCCCTCTGCCCATTTTCACGATGGCAGTTCTGTCTTGCTTGCTAGAACACAATCCGTTCTCCTCCCATGAATTGTGGAGCATCGAGATGTGATGTTGGATTGCATCTAATTATGTTAATAAAGCGCCTCTTCTTCACTAATTGCAAACCTGTACGAATGCACAGAGGTAATTAATCTGAAGTTGTCAAACAACAAACACTGTTCAAAAAGGTCAGTCTGTCAAGACTGGATGAGATTGCCTGGAAATTTAATGACTGCCGGGGACAGCCTAGCATGCAGGCATGAACTATGGGATTTGGCAGAGTGCTGAGAGACCCATAGATCGTGCACTCTAAAGAATCTTCACATCGAATTCAGAGGCATTTATTGACATGCCTTTGCAGAATCATCCACAAAGTTTCTGCAAAGGGTTGTTAATAAGCGCCTTCAAATGAACCATGTGCAATTTGTATGCCCCAAAGCAATTTTTTTTTATGTTGGGAAGGCAGCATGGCTCAGTGGGCAAAGCAAAATGCCTTTTGCACTCAGACTATTATGGCTAGCCAAACTTAGTGGAAGTCAGCAGAGTGAAGTGAGTGCCCATGAACATCAGCAACCACATAAATCAAAGCAAATAAGGCAAAAGGCATGGTACCTTAGTTAAGACTTGTATTAGTAATGGTTCCAAGGGATTAGGCAGGTTGAGTTATCAGCAGTACAATCCAGGTCCAAACACAGTAGGCAATCAGATGTATCAGGCAGTAGCAAGTAGTTCCACAGGACTTAACACACATTCCAAGTTCATAGTATACTGCAATGCACTGGTCACAGAACACAGCAGATACACTAACTCTCATACAGAGAGACACCCACACACACTAGAAACACACACTAGCAAAGGGAAGTGGCTAGATACTGCTTATATTCACAGCTGTGCTGACTCACTTCAGGTGAGTGTGCCTTGCAGCACGTACTTACAACATACAGCTGTGCCGAGTTGCTTTAACTAGCAGCTCTTCTCTCTGTATTTCCCAAGCTACAAAATTCCTTAGCCTGGTCTCTTTAAGCCTATTGCAGCTTCACATTGACAGTTCCAGACAGTTCCAGCTTCAATGTCAGTTTCATATGTCAGTCCAGACCCTAAAGAGAAACTCACACAAAGACTATGCCACCAGCTATTTTAGGTACAAGGGTTGCCACACTTTTAACTTGGTGATGCTCTTAGAGCCATGTGACAGGCCAGAATTCAACAGGTGCTGCTTCAACGCTGTATCTCCACACCGGGGCTGCATTGGTTGAGATTTTACTTCTTTTCAAGATGTCAGGGTGCCCGCTCTGTCAGAGTGTCCAGGTGATTATATAAGGACCAAAAAAGTCAACATATGAACATAAGAAGAGCCCTGCTGGATCAGGCCAAAGACCCATCTAGTCCAGCTTCCTGGATCTCACAATGGTCCACCAGATGCCTCAGGGAGCACACAAGACCACAAGATGCCTGCATCCTGTTGTCACTCCCCTGCATCTGGCAATCTGAGATAGCCTGCTTCTAAAACCAGGAGGTTGCACTACCCATCATGGCCTATAGCCTGTGATGGATTTTTCCTCCAGAAATCTGTCTGATCCCCTTCTAAAAGCATCTTGACCAGATGCCATCACTACCTCCTATAGCAAGGAGTTCCACAGATTAATTACATGCTGTGTAAAAATGTATTGTCCGTGTTTGGTGCTGTCACCTGATGAATACTTCGGAAGAAGAGGCAACCACGAAAATTCAGCCCTGGAACAGAGGGCATTTTTTCTGGCAATTAAGAACAAAAAAGCACAGCTTGCTTTGGAAAGGGCAAAACCTAGAGCACAATCTTAAACTGGAGTTAGGCCGGCATAAACTAAGCCAGCAAACTCTGGCCAGCACAAGGCTACCATAAAGCATTTTTGGCAGTAGCGTCCCTAGAGGAGGGGTGGAGCTCTAAGTTTTGCAAGGAGCCTTACCCTCCCATGTAAACTGCTCCTCTCCCTTGCCGCTGTAGCCAGTAAGCAACACCAAGACATTGCTTTCCCCCCCCCACCCCAGGATTGGCTAAAGTGGCATGGGGAAGCGCAATTTCCATGGCAAGATAAGGCTCCTTGCAAAACTTAGAGCTCTGCCCCCCCATAGGGACGCCACTGTTTTTTTGGGCTACTCTTGGAGTCAGGGAGGATGGCTCAAGTCTGTCTGCTGGCCTCTCTGATTCTGAGCATAGTCCAAACATACTTTAGGTAGCCCTTATGCTGGCCAAACTTTGCTGGCTTAGCTTATGCCAGCCTAACTCAGTTTAGGATTGCGGCCTTACAGTGGACATGTGAATCCTTGCAACACCCTGGTGTCCTTCACTATGCTCAAGGCATCATGTTGCAAGTGAATTCCTTCTACTCGCCCCATCCACAACGTTGATAGATGAGGTCCTCACCTTGGCCTGCTTACTCCTGTGCCTTCACCAGCCCCCTAGATTGGAAAAAGACGAGGGGACAGAGCAGAACTGTGGAGGAGAAGAGAATGGTGGGCTAGAGTGTCTAGTGGAGGAGAGGAGAGTGGTGGGCTAGAACCCCCC
>JAJKFI010000053.1:2713204-2734386 GCA_029204185.1 Lerista edwardsae | reverse complement strand
GGGGGGGGGCAGTCATAGAGGCCACCCCAAGGAAAAGGCATGTTTGTTCCCTTACTTGAGAGCTGCATCGCCCTTACCCTGGTGCTGGAAAGTGGGTTAGGATTGCACCCTTAGAGACAGAAATAACATTTGTGATAGAATGTATCTCTCTTTGTAGAACAGAACGCCATTACAATGTGCACTTTAAAAGTGCATGTCAGTTATTGGACCAAGTGGCTCTAAGCACATAAACACTATTGACTTCTTTTTTTAATGTTGATGTTCTTTATAAAACCTGCATTGTGGGTGTCTGTGGCAATGTGGGTGTTGTGTGCAAATGACAAGGCTAGAGTTAATGATCATAGCACAGGGCCCCCTTAGGCATAGGGCCCAACTGGCTGAAAGCCGGCCCTGCCCCCACCACTTTGGGGGCGCAATCCTCACCTGGAGTTAGGCCGGCGCAGTTAGGCCAGCGAAGTTTGGCTGGCACAAGGGACACCGTAAAGTATGTTTGGACCACTCTCGGAGTCAGAGAGGCCAAAACCCAGACATGCCCCATCCTCCCTGACTCCGAGAGTGGTCCAAACACCACTCCCTTGTATCTGGCATTCTGAGGTAAATTTCTGAGGTAAAATTCTGAGGTAAATAAAGCAAAGTTCGGCCAGCACAAGGGACACCGTAAAGTATGCTTGGACCACTCTTGGAGTCAGAGAGGCCAGCACACAGACATGCACCAGCCTCCCTGACTCCGAGAGTGGTCCAAACGCCACTCTGGCATTGTATCTGGCATTCTGATGTAAATTTCTAGATAAAATTCTGAGGTAAATATGAGGTAAATAAAGCAAAGTTCGGCCAGCACAAGAGACACTGTAAAGTATGTTGGGACCACTCTCAGAGTCAGAGAGGCCAGCACACAGACATGCGCCATCCTCCTGACTCCGAGAGTGGTCCAAACCTGCTTTATGGTGGTCCCTTCTGCCGGCCAAACTTCGCTGGCCTAACTGTGCTGGCCTAACTCCAGGTTAGGATTGTGCTCTGAATCTGTTCCCGTGAATCAGCAATGAATAGTTGAGTTTTGACCCACTGATTTTACTGGTGTTCCCATTTTCTCTCTGCAGACGTCAGACGTTCAGAAAATAAAATGGCCAGTTCAGGCAAAGATTTGGGCCAAGAGTTAAGCGACCAGGCCAAGGATGTTCTGAGCCGGCTGAAAAGTAACCAGCTGTTCCAGTCGGACTGGGACATTGCTGCCTTCGCCATTTTCTGCGCTTTTATCGGTAAGTTGGGCTGGTGGAAAAGAGTGGCCACGTTTTGCACCGGCCTTCGCTGACCGTGCTCACTTCTGTACCTTAATGGACTTCAGCTGCCCACCTGTGCAAATTAAGATGGGTCGAGGTTCGGCCTTCTGCACACGTCATCTTCTGAGTCAGAAGAGACGAATCCTCTCCGGCACCTTACAATATGACAGTGGGGGAAAGAGAAAGGTATGCCTATCTCAATCCAGTGGTGTTGCTAATGCAGGCTGTGTGGATCGCACCATGTGATGCACTCAGGGGTGTGTGTGTGTGACACCTATATATATATAAATGTAAATAACCTTACAAAGTAAATAAACTTATCTTCAATATAAATAAGACGAAGAAATTTATAGTGGACTACAGGAAGAATAGTTCGGACATCCAGCCGTTGTATATCGATGGTATTATGGTAGAACAGGTGGCAGAATGTAAGTTTCTAGGTATTACCTTGAAACAAGATTTAACATGGGGTGCAAATACTACAGCCCTAGAAAAAAAGGCCCAACAACGATTGTACTTTCTGAGACTCTTAAGATCACAACAACTGTCTAGTCAGAGAGTCTGTTGGTTGCCTTCTATCGAAGCTCTATAGAGAGCATTTTATCTTATTGCCTCTGTGTGTGGTTCATGAGCTGTACAGGGGTGGAGAAGAAGGCACTCCAAAGAGTGATAAAGAGGGCACAAAAGATCATTGGTTGCCCTCTTCCCTCATTGGAGGATTTGTATAACATGGGATGTAGTAGGAATAGAAGATACAAAAGATCTTGAGAGATTCTTCACATCCGGGACACTCAATGTTTGAAATCTTACCATCGGGAAGAAGATATAGAGTGTTGAAAGCTAGGACAAGCAGATTTAAATATAGTTTTTACCCAAGTGCTGTGATCAGGCTAAATGCAGAGCTTTGAATCTGGTGGTCTTAACAAATGTATACCTCATGGTTTTTAGTGTTGTTTTAATTGTTATTTGTATATGTTTTTTTTGGTGTTGTCCAGCTGTATGATGTGAAGAGCACCTCATTTCGTTGTTCTCATACCTTGAGGACAATGACAATAAATTTCTATCTATCTAAATGTGATGCAGAATAAGAACATAAGAAGAGCTGTGCTGGATCAGGCCAAAGACCCATCTAGTCCAGCTTCCTGCATCTCACAGCGGCCCACCAGGTGCCTCCTTGAGAATTTAATGCAGAAACAATTAAACCAGTGGTATTCAAACTTTTAGACCTGGACCCACTTTTTAGAATGGCACTTGTGTCGAGACCCACCAGAAGTGATGTCATTAACCTGGAAGTGGTGATGTGGTAGGAAGTGACATCATCAAGCAGGAAGTGCTGTCATTGTAACATAATGACACTCCTAAAATGTAAATTGGCATTCTTAGACTGCAGCAATTGCACAAGCAGGAAACATCCCTGACGGAAAGCAAGATGAGGACAAAATACGATATAATATAAAAGCACTGAACTACAAACAAAAAATTTTAGAATTGCATTCGTGTTGGGACTCACCAGAAGTGATGTCATTAACATGAATGTTGTGGCAGGAAGTGACATCATCAAGCAAGACAAAATACGATGTAAAAGCACTGAACTAAAAAAAAAATTAAAAAAAATCCTTCACTTGAAAATCCGATCTGTTAATACTCACAAAAGGAATATAATAAGAGTAGGTCTCCAGTTTCCAAGATGGCTGCTCACAGCTTTCTGCGACCCACCTTACAACAGGTCGCGACCCACCAAGTGGGTCCGAACCCACAGTTTGAATAGCACTGAATTAAACACACCACGTTGAAATACCTGCATGCTGTCAAAAGTTATAGTAACACATCCGCCTTATGAAACAAAAAGTGGATTTCCTTCACTCCAAACTGACCAATGAGACTGTCTGTTCCACCAGCCAATGAGATATTGTTATGACACAGCAGGGAACCAATCAGGTGCTAGCACGAGTCATCCCTCATTCCCATGTATCAGAGCTAAGACTAGAACGCTGACTCAGTTGTCATCACGTTGGCCACTCGGGTTTTTTTGGTTGGTTACTGATTTGTTGGGTGAGCTGGGCTGCTAGATATTAAAAGGAATAAATAAAGTGAGTGGGAGCGACACCAACCCTGGTGATGCCCCTGCACTGAGGTTGAACATTCAATATTGTAATTTATTCTGGGTGGTCTGGAACGGAAGGAGGTGATGGGGGGACGCAGTGAGCTCTCACACCATACGACACAAGCCCTGGTGGTGCAACTGGCTGGCAGAGTTGGTAAGCTGCAGGGCCCCTGAACGGACAATGCCTTCACCCCACGACTGGCCCTCCAAAACCGGGCGCCTGAGCAGACCAATTCCCTCTGGCTAGCGGGAGGACGAGCCTTGACGTGAACAGCCAGAGCTCAGGAGGCCGATGCTGTGCTTTGCTCCCCTCCGCCAGGTGTGATTCTCTTGTTTGCGCTCCTGGTGATCATCCGCTGCTGCTGCTGCTGCTGCTGCGACTGCGAGTCCCCCTCGTACCGCAAGGTAAGCCCTTCCGCGCACGGAGTGGCTTAGAGGAAGCCGGCGTGGCAGGACAGGGCCAAGACTGGGGCCTGAGTCCGGCTTCAATCCCACAGCTCCGACTGGGCCTCAAATGTTTCAGCACTGGGCAGGGGGGTAGCTGAAGAAGGGCAGAGGGGTGCAGTTGCACCGGGCGAGAAGCTTTAGGGGGGCAACAAGCCGGGCAGTGCAATCCTACCTTGGTCCTCGTGTCGACGCTATGTCATAGCGTCGACACAAAGGGCGGAGCGCCGACACGGGGGTGGTGATTGCCACCCGGGTCGGCGCTGGCGCTCGCAGGCCTTGCTTGCGCCGACCGAAGCCGGTCGGCGCAAGGGAGGCTCAGTGCTGAGACGGCACGGGGATTGGTGGGCTTGGGAGGTGGCCATACGGCCACACCCTAAGCCTATCTGGGAGGCCGTGCGGCCCAGATTCGGGCCGCGTGGTCTCCTAGGATCTGCGCCCGCTATTTAGTGGGCGCAGATCCAAAGAGCACATTGGGGAGGCTGGAGCCCCCCCTACGGTAAGGGAGTGAACGCTCCCTTACCGTGGGGAAGCTCCAGCCTCGCCTGCACTGCGTTGTATTTGGCGCTGGCCGGCCGGCCTGCCTCCCGAATACAGCGCGGTATACGATTGCGCCCTTAGTGGCCATAATTGTGAAAACCTTGGTATGTGCGAATAGCACCATCATGTTATATATCATTGGGAAGGTAATGTAATGCAGAATGCAACAAAACAAGCCAGAGTGTAGTATCATTACTTTATCCAAAGTTATTGGGGGGGGGAAGTGAAAATGAAACTACAACTGTGACATCACTTCCTGTTGTGATGTCACTTCTGGGGCAACATTTTGCCCTCTGCACTGGGCTACACTCTCATTAGCTTTGCCCCTGGCACCGGGGCCCACTTTTTAGAGCTGGGGATCTGGGCTGACATGGAATGACACAATGGAGAACAGAGAGGAAGGGGAGAAAAAACAGAGGTGGGGTCAACAACTCTTATTTCTAAGTAAAAACAAGGCACTGGCCAGTCAACTGTCCCTGGCCTCTTCTGCACCTCTATGCCAGGTCTGTGCAGATCTTAAATTCATCCCATATAAACGTGAAACAGAATGAGGAGCAGTGGCATCTCTATAGGGAGGGCAAAGCTCTAAGTTTTGCAAGAAGCCTGGAAATCCCTCCTCTCCTGCACTGTTCTAGCCAATCCTCACAGGGAACAGCAACATCTTGGCGTTGCTTACTGGCTACAGCAGCAAGGGAGAGGAGGGATTTACATGACAGGGTGAGGCTCCCTGCAAAACTTAGAGCTCTGCCCTCCCTGTAGAGACGCCACTGATCAGGAGCAGTGGCTGCTGTGACTGTATGGAAGCGTTGGAAAGAATTGTCAGTCCCTGACTTGGAACACCTTTGGGCTGTAGCCCAAGGTTAATTTTCTAGCTCAACAGACAAGCAGATGCCACCATCTGGCTGCCAACCTGTGAACTGCAGGTCACGTCTCTTGGGCCTGGCTTTCAGAACAAGCGTTCCCATCATTAAAACAAATACATTTGGTCTGAACGTTTTGCTTGTGACGGCTGCGGACTTGGAGGAAGCCGGCTTTCGGGGAGGGAAGGAACGAGGTCCAGGGGTCGAGGCCCAGGGCTGCAGGATGCTGCCCAGCTTTTCCTTGGCACGGAACTGTGCTTCTGCTGAGCCAGATGCAAAACAGTGGCACAGGCAGGTGGGCACACAAAACCAAGGCCAGAGGCTGCCCCCACAGGTGCGCTCAGCTTAAAGGTTTGTTTCTCGTGGCGGAACAGGGATCCCAGTCTTTTCACACGGCCGGTGACACTCCACACCTTTGCTTCACACCAGTAGTCTCATTTCAAGAGGCTGGAAATCCTTTTTGTTGCCGATGTTTGTTCAGCTACAGGGAGTAAGAAATGCTTGCCCTCGACTGCAGATCGCCTTGCAAGAGAACCCTCTTGGCTTCCAGGGTGGGCACCCACAGAACAGTTCTCGGTCACCCAGAACATGACAAGTGCATTTGGAACCATCGAGGGCTGAGGGCTCTGGCCAAGCCCCTTCTATCTGGTCCTCAAAAACCATCTCCATGCTGGACCACAAAACTAGTTGAGGGCAGGCAGGCAAGAACCCTCCTTTGCGGGTTGGTGTAACGCTCATCCATATATGATCTCCCCGGGTATTAAATGTCATCTTCCCGCATGCAGGTTCCCAGGCGCAAAGTGGGCATCGACAACGAGGGCATGGAGCCTTAGCTGTGCCAGGACGGCCGTTGCAATGAACAGGAAGTGGGCTTGCCCGACTCCTCAGCCTGCAGAACCGCAGCAGGAAAGCAACGCCCCTCCATTAGTGCTGCCAGGCAGAACGAACCGTCCCTCTCCTGTGCTCTCAGTTCGGGCCCTGCCTACAAAAAGCATAAACCTTTGCTTGCCTTGTACAGTCCATGGCCTTGTGGCTCCATGTTTCATGCTTTGCTCCCCCCCCCCCGCCCTGTACCCCTGAAGCGCTCTGCAGTGCTGATTAAGGGTGCCCCTTGGGAAGTGGGCTTTAGCCCGGGAATGGCAGTGGGGTGTTTTAAGGTGCCACAACAAACGCCCCACCTCCATCCCTTTGACTCTTTCTCTCTCCTTTCTGACAATGAATATTTATGTTGAATAAAGGCACACGGTTATGATTGTGAAGCAACCATGTTGGGGCTTCTTTAAGGCGTTGAACAGTGCTCAGCCACTGGGGAACATGACAGCGGCACTGCACAGATATGAACCAGCTAAGTGAGGCCACCACTTGGCCTCGTGACCTCCAGCATTTGCTGGGTTGAGGATCTCACCCTTTCAAGCCTGCCTTCCTTCCAACATGGAACTGCAGGTGCCCGCCTGAGGTTGGCAGCTGGACCGCCCATTCGGGCACTGAGCAGATTGAGGGCGCAATCCTAAACTGAGTTAGGCCGGCAAAAGCTAAGCCAGCAAAGTTGGGCCACCGTAAAATATGTTTGGACCACTCTTGGAGTCAGAGAGGCCGGCACACAGACATGAGACCCTGACTCCGAGAGCAGTCCACACATGCTTTATGGTGGCCCGTGTGCTGGCCAAACTTTGCTGGTCTAACTGTGCCAGCCTAACTCCATAAGAACATTAAAAAACATAAGAAGAGTCCTGCTGGATCAGGCCAAAGGCCCATTAGTCCGGCTTCCTGTATCTCACAGTGGCCCACCAGGTGCCCCAGGGAGGCATGAGACAACAAGATGCTTGCATCCTGTTGCCACTCCCTTGCACCCGGCACTCTGAAGTAGCCCACCACCTTTGTAAGGAGGTTGCACAACCCATCATTGCCTATAGCCCACGATGGACCTTCCCTCCAGAAATCCATCCAATCCCCTCTTAAAGGTATCCAGATCAGATGCCATCACCACTTCCTGTGGCAAAGAGTTCCACAGATTAACTACCCGCTGGGTAAAAAAATACTTCCTTTTATCAGTTTTAACTCTCCCAACCCTCAGTTTTAGCGGATGCCCCCTGGTTCTGGTGTTATGAGAGAGGGAAAAGAACATCCCTTTATCGACTCTATCCCTTCCATGCATTATTTTGTATGTCTCAATCATGTCCCCCCCCCAGGCGTCTTTTTTCTAGACTGAAGAGCCCCAAATGCAGCAGTCTCTCTTCATGAGGTGCCCCAGCCCCGTAATCATTTTTGTCAACTCCAGTTTAGGATTGTGCTCTGAGCCATGCTTAGCTGCAGGAAGGGGGTGGTGGTACACATGTATCCTCAGACCATGACGCAGATACCCCGCTCGGGTTTTAAACCCTGGTCCTCCTCCTGGGCTAAGCCTCCCTTTGTCAACTGGTCTGGCATTTTCGAGATGGTTAACTACAGAGAGAGCAAGGAATTGCCTCTTGCACACACAACTATAGGGAAGTCTGCCCACACCTCGCCCCAACAGTGACAGCTACACACACACTGGGGTGTTCAGGGATCTTTAATTCACAACAACTGGTTTGGGTGCAGGAATGATTCACATGGGTTTAGCAGCAATCGACCACTCTGTGCCCAGAACAGCACTCGCATGGCTCAGTGGCGAACGGGTGAGGAATGGCTCAATGGAAGACCTGGGAAAGACTGCACCGCTTCTGGGGAAGGAGGTCCAAGCCCACCACTGAAGAACTGGGCCCCGGGCCTCTAGGGCTGAGTCGTGGAGGGAGCGCAGGGGAGATGGACAGTAGCGCTGATGGAAGGGGTGGGGGGAGCGAGAGCGACCACACCACCTCTTACAAGGAACGGCTGGGAAAGGAATGGGCCTGGCGCTCATCACACGAGCAGAGTTGGTCCCCTCGCGCCATTCAGGGCTGGGGGAGTCCCACAGGAAAACCATCATTGCCCTGAGCTCCCTCCCAGAGTTGCTTGCAATTGCACCTCCCCCAACCCCCAGGGTGCAGTCGGACTAGAGGTTACTGGCATTTTTGAGTTCCCAACCTCAGAGCGCACAGAACGGAAAGTGAATGGACTCCTAAAGTGCTAATAAATAAAGACATGCTACACAGATGGACGCCCAGGCTGGGCATGGTGCCCCCCCTCCAGGAGCCCCCCCCCCGGAGTGACTCCTCCCACACACAGCTTATACAAGGGTTCATTCCCCCCGCAGAGGAGGGGCGGCTGAAACGGCAACAGGGACCACCTGTGGAGGCCAAATCAGTAGAGCCTGTAGTTCCAGTACCCAGAAAAAACCGCAATCTGGAAGAGAAAGCAGAGGAGAGGCAAGTGGAAGCAGCATCACACCGGCCCTTCCGTTCAGGAGAGGGTAGTCACTCCCAACCAGGAGTCAGGGCAGCACAGTTAGGCCATCAAAGTTTGGCTGCACAAAGACCACCGTTAAGCGCGTTTGGACCACTCTCGGAGTCAGAGAGGCCAACACACAGACATGCACCATCCTCCCTGACTCCGAGAGTGGTCCAAACGCCACTCCGTTGTATCTGGCATTCTGAGGTAAATTTCTGAGGTAAAATTCTGAGGTAAATATGAAGTAAATAAAGCAAAGTTCGTCCAGCACAAGAGACACTGTGAAGTATGTTGGGACCACATTCAGAGTCAGAGAGGCCAGCACACAGACATGCACCAGCCTCCCTGACTCAGAGAGTGGTCCAAACACCACTCCCTTGTATCTGGCATTCTGAGGTAAATTTCTGAGGTAAAATTCTGAGGTAAATATGAGGTAAATAAAGCAAAGTTCGGCCAGCACAAGAGACACTGTGAAGTATGTTGGGACCACTCTCAGAGTCAGAGAGGCCAGCACACAGACGTGCACCAGCCTCCCTGACTCCGAGAGGGTCCAAATGTGCTTTATGGTGGGCCTTGTGCCGGCCAAACTTTGTTGGCCTAACTCCAGGTTAGGATTGTGCCCTCACTGATCTTTCATGAATCCCAGAATACTCCAGCCCCCCTTTCTGCAGTCAGTCTTGATGAGTCCCTGAAAATCTGACCCTTAAAGTATCGACACTTCCAACAACCAAAGTCCAAATTCTCAGTGACAGGTCAGGCACACTCACCAGGTCTGTGGCTCCAAAATGTACCACGGTCATGGTGCCTCTTCTGCCTGGCTCTGCCATCTTGGATCTCATGCAATCCAAGATGGCAGCGTCCGGGAGAGTTGGGAAGAGGCCACCAGTGACACCCCTCGATGGCTCTTCAGGGTGTCACAGTGCACAGTCTGGGAACCACTGCGCTCGGTTAGAGGCGGCCAACCTTTCAACTTCAGGACTCCTGGATTTTCAACCATCGTCTCACAGGCGACAAGCTGCTGAACAGCCTGCTGAAATGTCTACACAGCTGTTAAAGGTCCAGGAGCCCTGAAGTTGAAAGGCTGCTCACCCCTGCACGCGGTGACCTTCAGCTCGCCACTCCCAGCACCCAGCCACCTGGCTGGCCCTTGCTTCGGCAATCCTCAGTAGGAGCGGCTGCGTAGCCAAAGAAGAACCTGCCTCTGTTGTTGGCTGTGCACATTCCAGCAGTGCCACAGGGCCTGCTGCCTGGAAGGCAATGGCCACGGTGCAACACCAAACAGGGACAGGAAAAGGCCGAGGATGGATGCAGGAAATCCTGCTTGAACACTTCTGGCAGCGTGCACTTGACAACATCTTACTCTGCTTTTCCCATACATTACGACCCCACTTTATGTGTCTAAGCACCTAATAAATAGCAGCAGAACGAACAAGCCACAACAGAACACCACAGTGCCCTGAGAGAAGCGCCCACGTCCCAGACCTGCAAGGCCTTTAAGTGCTGGCTGCAAATGCTGCGTTTCCGGACTGCTCAGGCCAGCACTGTCAGTACCCACCGCCTAGCCAGGACTCGGGACACCCCTGCCCACCTTCTGGTCCGCCTCACCTTGTCCTTGAGCTGCTGGCAGAGCTGCAGGGAGACTGTGAAGAACACCAGGGCGTCGTTGAGCCAGGGGACGACACACTCCACCTTGTGGACGTGGCTGACTTCATACCTTTGGTTGCCGAACTCACTGGGGGGAGAGGCAGCAAGGAGAATTTTTTTAGCCAGGTGCAGCAGTTGTATGCAAGACACACACACACAGCCCTACACAGAAGATCTCCCAGGGGCATGGCCGACTCATGTCCCCTGGCCATGGGAAATGCTGCCTCCTGCACCACCAGGCGGCCACCGCCACAACACTTCCTCACTGGACTTGGAAGAAAAGAGAGGGGAGGTGGAGCAGAAGAGTGGAGGAGAGGAGAGTGCCGGCCTAGAGTGTCTTCTCCACATTTCCTCTTCCCCACTTCCTGATCAAATACCAGGAGCAGAGGTGGGCAGGCACCGCTGTCACCATCACCAAGAGCAGTGGCCTCATAGACAGGTGGGCTCCGGCCTGACTCTGGCTCCCTGACACGCTGCAATGGTACTTACAACATGGCCCCCGGATTGTGCAGAATGGATCCTCCAGCAGGCTTGAAATTCTGGGGGGGGGGGAGAAATTGAACACATTACATGCGGCTCTACCCATTCCACACAACGGCTGCACATCGTCCCCACACTTGGTTGTACATGCAGGAGTTAAGGGACGCACAATCCCTTTTCAGCCACCTCAACCAGGCGATCTTGTTCTGGCCTCGCAGGACCAGAGCAAGGTCTGCCCAGTCCTGTGCGTTGGCTGCCCACGTGGCCGACCATGACGGACATGCTCAGTTTGTTCCCGCACCAGGGAGAGAGACCACGGAAGGGGCTCTTTTACTTACTGTGGCTAATAGCCAGGGTTAGATTTCCCCTCCCTGAATCTGTCAAACTCTCTTTAAGAAAAACACCACCATAGGATCAGAGCACACGTTTCACTTCTCAGGACGTTTTAATACTCCCGAGCAAGTGTGGGAGCTGCTTGCCCACTGCTCTGCACAGCCAGATATCCAAGGTCCCGCTCTTCTAGGCAAAGCAGAAGTCGAGGGGGAGGAGAGGAGCTTTGGAAGAACCCCAGTACTAGGGACATTGGCCAGGGAGACAACAGTTTACTTGCTGCAGGCCCCAGGGCTAGGAGATGCCTGCTGCTTGCAGACGCTGATTAGCCATTCCATTCAGCTCCCACTACAAACAGGGTAACTGGCGAAGGCTTTACATGGCATACTGGTCAGTTGGCCAAGAGCTTCCCCAGGTCCACTGCACAGTCACCAGCCACGGTCGGCTGCCTGCCAGGGACTCCTGACTCAAGAACATAAGAAGAGTGCACTGGAACAGGCCAAAGGCCCATCTAGTCCAGCTTTCTGCATCCCACAGTGGCCCACCAGGTGCCTCAGGGAGCACACAAGACAACAGGCTGCCTGCATCTCGTTGCCACTCCCCTGCATCTGGCATTCTTAGGTAGCTTACTTCTAAAGTATGGCAGTTGCACTACCCATCGTGGCCTGTAGCCCACGATGGACTTTTCCTCCAGAAATCTGTCCAGTCCCCTTTTAAAGGCACCTAGGCCAGATGCCCTCACCACCTCCTGTGGCAAGGAGTTCCACAGATTAATGACCCGCTGGGTCAGAAAGCATTTCCTTCTATCTGTTCTCATTGTCCCAACACTCAATTTTAGTGGAGGTCCCCTGGCTCAGGTGGTGTGGGAGAGGGAAAAGAACTATCCACTTTATCCCTCCCGTGCAGAATTTTTCCTGTTTCAATCAGGACAGCTGATGCTAAATGCTGTTAAACAGTTGATGTTTAAGCTGATGTTGAATGCAAATATACCCCCCCCCCCCGTAATTCTCTGTGATCAAAGCTGCCACCGTGACAGGTCCACTTGTGTTATCCATTGTATCGGAATTACAAGGAGCCCTGTCAGATTTTCGATGTTCTTGAATGCTAAGCCCCCTCCACGATGGCAGGCCTCTGCCCTTCCTCAGAGTCAGAGCCAGTGCCGATCTCTCTCCTCCAGTGGCAAGGGATGCTCCTTAAGGCAGCAGAGAAGGGGCCGTCGCCTGGGAGGGAGCTGGCCCTTACCTTGGTGGAGCTGGGCTGCAGTAAATGCAGCTGATAGACCGTCAAGCACAGCTTGTTCAGGTTGATGTAGAAATTCACCAGGATGTCGGGAGGCAGAGCCGGAGTGAACATTTTCTGCAAAGACACCAACACCGCACTCTTCAGAGGCAGGAATCTCCGTTCCCTTCTCCTCTCTCCATTTAAAAGCGTCATTGTAAAGATAAAGAAGAGTCACTTTATCACATAAAGAAGAGTCATAAAAAACCCTCACTTGAAAACTCAAAATATTAACACTCACGAAAGGAATGTAACAATAGTAAAGTCTGCCTTTTCCAAGATGGCTGCTCCCAGCTTTCCGCGACCCACCTGCCATCAGGTCGCGACCCACCAAGTGGGTCCCGACCCACAGTTTACATAACACTGGGTGAAGAAGTGGGATTTGGAACCCTTAACTTTTCATTTTTGTTTTGAATAAAGACTCTAGTCCTCATGGTTCAGCAAAAAATGTGAAAATGTACATACTGAAAGCTTGCAAAATAAAGGTGGCTTTTAAGCAAGACTGCAGGTGTTCAAGGGAATGGGAGTAAAACAATGGGTGTGGCCAGTGGTGTCATTCAAAATGATTTAGGAACAGGAACTCACTTTTGATTGGCACTTGTCGGGAACCCGGAACCAGCCACGAAGCCCATTAGGATCCGGAACACCCGTTCTGGTCCGTCCCCCCTGAATGACATCACTGGGTGTGGCGGACCCTAACCCCAAGCGGATCCCTTCCCTTGAGCAATCCCCAGCACTCCCGCCTTCTCAAGCCTTGTGGATTGTGCAACCTCCTTACATAGGAGATGGGCTACTGGTACCAGGTGCAAGGGAGTGGCAACAGGATGCAAGCATCTTGTAGTCTCATGCCTTCCTGGGGCACCTGGTGGGCCGCTGTGAGATACAGGAAGCTGGACTAGATGGGCCTTGGCCTGATCCAGCAGGGCTCTTCTTATGTTCTTGTTTTTGCTACTATTTTACATTCTGCGCAGAAGAGACTGATCAGGTGCAAGATATTGATGTGAATGCACGCAAAGCTGGGGTGATGTGGTGAGCACAGCTGAGATGCCCTTTGAGCCAGGATTTGAGGAGCCTGCGGAAAGGTTTGTTCCTCTTCCCAAGGAAAGCTTTGGACAGGGGCAGCGTTCGGTTACCGTGAGGCCGCTGGAGGCGATTTCTGGGAGGGTGAGAGTCGCTGGGGTGGTGAGGCGATTCCGAGCTCGTGTTAGCTGCAGCATGACTGCATCCATCAGCTGCCAAGGAGAGGAAAAAAACTCATCACTTTTAAATTAAAAAAGCAAACAAAACATCAATATAAATAATGTCTACCCTTACGATAGTTTAGATTGCAAACTGTTTGAGAAAACTGACTGGGCTGAACAGCAGGGTACCAATATAATTGCCTGGGGTAGGCTCTTGTATTGCCAGGGTGGAAACTGGCAATACAAGAGCCTACCCCAGGGTTCCTCTTGCTCCGCAAAACTAACACGATTGTGCTGCTGAATTAGGTCAAACGTCCACGACTGTAATAGGCCATTTCCAACCATAAGCCTCAAGGATGCTCACAAGCTGGTCCCGGATGGCAGCAGCCAGCCCTTCCAGTTGTACTTAGCATCATGTACCCAGAAGCCTGCAGTCCCCGAACACCAAAGTCCTATTTAGCCATCTAAGCTTTTGAAAAAGGGGTCCCGGTCACATCCTGTGGCAATGAGTTCCTCAGGTTAACACTGCACTGAGAAGCAAGTACACATAAAGGCTCAGAGCCTGATCCACGGGCAGTGCAGGCGTACTGCCTGCACCTGTGTCGCAAAAGGTACTGTCAGGCACCTCCAGTGCTGACGGTAAGCTATTACCGCTGGCGACAGCCCTGTTAATGCCCTCCCCACGCCACCAGGTGGCGGCAACGCGAGCCAGCAAGCGCTGAGTGCACCACTCACTCGCATTGTGTCCTTTTTGGGTGGGGGCATTTGTGGGTGGAGCAGCGGGGATCTGTGGTGACTCTCACAGGCGGTTTCCAACCTCCATATTGGGCCGCACGGCCGAGGCTAAATAGTGCAGAGACAAGTGGACCACTCTCTCCCTTTCTGTGGGAAAAGTCCTATGTGAATGTCCCCTTCTCCCGTGGCTGCCTGGCTGCTACTGGCAGCTCAGGATTGGGCTGCCCGAGTAAAACAGGGTCTGGCTCTGAAGGCCCAAGAAGTAATCACTCAGCTGAAGCTAAGCATCAGCATCTGGATGGAAGCCCTATGAATACTATTGAGTTCCATGATGGTAAATAAACATATGAAATAATGGAAAAGGGGGGGGGGGAATCGCCTTTATTAGGAACTGCCTCCCAATCCCCACCCCTTCAGATCACTGGCCCAACTACCGTATTTCCCCAAGTATAAGGCGCACCAAAGTATAAGACGCACCTTAATTCTGGGGCCAGAAATTTGAAAAATACATTTTTGCGGCCGGCTGCTCTTTAAGGCAAGCAGGAGCACGGAGAACGCTGTGTTCTCCGTGCTTCCGATTGCCTTAAGAGCCGCCGGCCTCCCGCTCTTTAAGGCAAGAGCTGGCGGGAGGCTGGCGGTTCTTAAGGCAAGCGGGAGCACGAAGAACGCAGCGCTGCCCGGCACAGCCCTTGAATAAGACACACCCAATTTTTAGCCCCCGGTTTTTTGGGAAAAAGGTGCGTCTTATACTTGGGGAAATACGGTAGTTGCAGACTGCCTGGCCTGGCTGCAGCCTTTCCAAGTCACATGCTTTGAGTTGAACCTGGGACCTTCAACACGGACTCTGTGGCTACCACTGAATTTGCTACTTCCAGGACAGATGACGGCAACTCTCTCTCTCTCTCCCCGGGGCTGCCTTCAAAAAAAGTTTGGACACAGCAGCTGGCTCAGAACGCAGCTGCCAGACCACTGCTCGGGGCCCAACAACTGGAGCACGGGATGATGACCTCATCGCCGCATTACTGCTTGCCCATTTGCTTCCAGGCTCAATTTAAAGTGCAGGTTTCTCCATTTAAAGTCTCCAGGGGCTGAAGGGCCAGATTGGCAAACCTCCTTTGAGAGAGGTGTCTGATTCGTGGCTCTCGGTTCCATCATCCCCTGAGCTCAGATAAGCAAGTGATCTATGAGGGGCTCTTTGGTGGAGGTGCCAACACGCTGGAGTGCTCTCCCTCTGGAAACGCCACAGGCTCCTTTGCTGTGGGCATGTTATCAGTGATGTCATGCAGGGGGTACGCGGGGGTACGCGAGTACCGGTTTCTAGGATTACAGCTGGCCCCGCCCATTCACCCGCCCACTCGTTGACTCCGCCCCCTGCAAAGTTAGAATTTCCTGCACGTTTGAGTTGCCTGTACGTTCTCAGAGCCAGGCAGGCAGCGAGCGGAGCCTTGCCTTGCCACTGAAAAATGAGCTGCTCTGGGGTTTTGGAACTGTTTGGTCACTTTAACCTGATGCCAGGCCTCCTTAACATGTTCTGGGGGTGCTGTGGAATACTGTTGCAACTGTTGGGTCAGTTTAAAATTGTCTGAGGCCTCAAAAAAGGCTTTTTTCATGTCCCTTCCTGCCACGACATCACTTCTGGCTTATGACGTCACTTCCGGTGGGCGGGTCCCGACACGTGCCAATCAAAAGTGAGTACCTGTTCTTAAATCATTTAGATGACACCACTGCATGTTATGCATCCCCTTGATTTTCATTTCATTTCCGTTTCAACACGGCTGCGGAGATGCTGCTTCTTTTTTAAAAAAAATGTTTGCCTTTAACTCATTTGCTTCCCTAGCATTGCAAATGTTTTTTATTATCTTCTTGCAGCCTTTGAATATTGTTTGTTTGGCCTTCTGTGAGGCACTCTGGGTTTGTACAAAGAGAAAAGCAGGGGGAAGAGAGGATGGACAGCACAGCCACAGCCCATATGAGTTTCAGAGGGGCCTCTTCCTGCGGACCAGCAACGCTCCCCAAGCGAAGAGAGGAGGAAGCTGGGCTCACCTTGAGGACCTCGCAGCCTGTCTTGAACTGGTAATTGGCCCCTCGGTTGGTGAGCAGGTAGATCGCTTGGTTCACATGATTCCGCGCATCCTGAATCTGCAACATCACAGAGACCAAAAGCATCAGTACAGCTTTGCCAGCAGGCCTGAAAGCCAGCCCAGAATCCCGACCCAGGGAGACTGACTGCAACCACCCACACAGGCAAACTGCTGCAACTGAAGCAAAATCTACCCCGCGCACAGGGTGACTCTGCTTTCCCTACCCCAAAAAACGCTTTCTGAGAAGATCAAGGACTTGTCTGTTTACGGGAGCGAAGAAGATGAATCGGCAAATGTGTAGGACTTGGAGAAGGTTTTCCCCTGGAGGCTGTTGTGTCTTGCTCAATGGCCGGGGTGAGATAGAGGGGCCTCTAGCAGGGAAACCTCCCAAAGACATCTTCACTGTACCAAGAGCAGTTTTGCTTCTGGCTGGCAAGGGGGGCTGGGCAGGCGCACGGGGGGGGGGAGGGAGTAAGAACAAAGACTCCAACAGCTGAGGCTTGAGAGGAGAGACCATTTTGCCCTCATCACACCTGGTTCTGTCCCTTGCTGGGTGAGTGATAGTTAGAATGTAAGTAGACTAGGAGATAGCTGCTTTCTTATTTTGCATTAAGTCTCATGTAGTTATGTCATGCTTTGGTCTGCTTTGAAAGGCCTTTTTCAGCCTCTATGCTGTAACTTGTAGTTTCAATAAATCATTACGTTTTACTCCATGGGGTGCCTTGTGTGCTGGGAGTGGGGGTTAGCTGGATCCAGTCTTGACGCTGGGCTACACTACTGGTTGGGCTAAGGGAATGTCTCCTGGGCCACTGGAGGTTGCTGGTGGCCAGGAGGGGACATCATCCCACGACCCCTGGGGGCAGTCTGGAGGAGCCAGGCTCCCGGGTATCGTGATAGATACTGAGCTGATACTGACTCCTCAGTCCTAACCTTCTCTGTTGGTGTCTGTGCTTCAACAAACGCTTCCCACTGCTTCTCACGTTTTCTCCTCTATGATGAGGACTAGAAACATCCCCTTTGACTCGTGCATTAGCCAATTCTAGCCTTAGTCCTGGCTGACCTTTGTGTGCTTACAGGCAACAAGGCCCGAACAACGCTGCCTACCACCGCTCCTTTCATTCCTTGTTTACACAACAGCACGTGAGGAATGGTTGTGCAATGCCCTGCGCTCAAGAGGCGGCAGCCCCTTTTCCAGAAGCATCTGAAAAAACTGCAAGCACGGGACGAGACAAGCAACTCCAGACGGGATGTAATGTGGCTCCTGGCCCGTCTCTCAACAGCAGGGCAGCTAAGAGAGCGGTTGGAGGGTGGGATGTCACACACGGCACTGCTATAAAAGGGCTCTCCAGTTTCTGACCACCAGGAAGGACTTGTTTTTCAAAGGCCTTGGCCAGGGGAGGGGGACACGGTCCAAGCACCTGTTGCAGTTTCCACTGCTTGTCATCCCGGAATGCAAAGTGCAGAAGCTGGTTGTTTCTGGGCATCTTCAAGTTAATATCCTGAAAAGGAGAGGAAAAACCAGGAGCCGTGAGGAGGGCAAAGACGGGGAAGCCGCCTGATCGTTCAGAGGGGTTTCCAGCGCCCACGCAAGGGGTCCTGGTGGTCTGCAGGCAGCCACGAGAAGACCGCAGCAACACAATAAGCAAAGGCTCGGAGGGGGACAGGCTGCTTTTGGAGGGGAGAATCTCCAGCAGCCAGCCACGCCAGCCAACAGGAGAGCTGGGGTCCGCCGGGGAGGTTTGCCGTCATGCCACGAGAGCCTAAGAGGGATGACGGGGGAATCAGGGAGGTGCCCACGCCCCCAGCACATCAGCCATGCATGGACAAATACTCACGGCCTGGCACAGAGCATCTCCTTGAAGCGTCAGAACTCCTTTCACCTGGTCGGCACTGAAACACGGAGCGGGGCTGTTAAAGTGGAGAACACACACAGCCCAGCGCCCCAAAAGCCCCTGGGGGTGTGTGCAGAGGCCAGCAAAACGGCTGGAAGGGGAGAGACGCAAAGGCCCAGTTGAGCCTCTTCAGTGGCCCAGAGGGGCCTTTCACTGCTGCCCAGCCATCAACGGGCACAGCACACCCAACACCCTGGTACAAGCCGGTCCGGCCGGATTCAGCAAGCCAAGCTCCGTTTGCCGTCTAGACACGAGCTCTTTTGTTTCCACAACAGATTCTGAGCCTCACGCGAATGAGGCCTGGCGAGGGAGCCAGATTTCCAGCTCCGATTTCCAGCCTGCTCTCTGTTCCTCTGCCCATGGCTTGCGACAGGCCTCTAAAAGAGAGCCGGGAGCCACTGGGAGGAGGACGGCTTCTCTTCAGAGGACTGAGCCTGGCGGCAGCAGGCCAAGCCCTCCTTCCCACGCCCAGTGCAGTGGTGCTGAAGACCTGGTGGGTGGAAGGGGAAAGGACACACTTGTCCCCAGTGGGGTTTTTTTTGTCTGTCTGCTGTGCCCCTGTTGCCCTGCCTGGAGGGCTTGAAAGCACAGCAGCCCATATGCTGAGCTCCCTCAGGCACCTGGTGGGCCGCTGTGAGACACAGGAAGCTGGACGAGATGGGCCTTTGGCCTGATCCAGCGGGGCTCTTCTTCTGTTCTAAAGGCCCAGACTCAGTTGCAAGTTCTTATGGCTTCCTCCCCATAGACAGGATAGCAAATTCTGTTGAATTTACCTTGTATTTCCCTCAGAATTTTACCTCAGAAATTTACCTCAGAGTGCCAGGTGCAAGGGAGTGGCAATGGGATGCAAGCATCTGGTTGTCTCGTGTGCTACCTGAGGCACCTCGTGGGCCACTGTGAGATAAAGGAAGCTGGACTAGACGGGCCTTTGGCCTGATCCAGTGGGGCTCTTCGTTCCATTGCCAGCCATGGTTTACAACAGTGAGC
This sequence comes from Lerista edwardsae, assembly GCA_029204185.1. Classification (NCBI taxonomy): domain Eukaryota; kingdom Metazoa; phylum Chordata; class Lepidosauria; order Squamata; family Scincidae; genus Lerista; species Lerista edwardsae. The sequence continues at coordinate 2,715,205 of JAJKFI010000053.1, read as the reverse complement.
AAGGGGAACAAATGGGTAGATTCTGTACTGGGCAGTTCCCCATCTTCCCCCCACCCTTCTTCTGGTCCTCTGCTGTGATCCGCAGCATTTATTTCCACAACGCCTCACCGAGCGACATCCCTGCCTCCAAGGAGCTTACAGTCTCAAAAGACGGGGGTGCCGACGACAGAGAGGCAGAGAGGAAAGAAAGTGGGCCAATGGCATCCAATGTAAGTAAAGCCTGAGGCCTTTTGTCTACAGTCAGGCCTCAGGTGATGAGCCAGAAAAGCAGGTGCTGAGGATGGGCTTGACGGAAGAGAGGCAGCACCTTAAGCACAGTCAGGAAGGGGCATTCGAGACACAAGGGGCATTCGAGGAATGTGGGGAGTCTTAGAAGGCGGGAGAGACCTGGTCGCTCAGCCACAGCCGCTGTTTAACGAGTGCTGCCGACTGAGGAACAGTTGCCCAGGTACCATTCATGGCAGCTCCTCCCTTGGGACCCCAAAAGCTGCTGAAGCATCAGGATGCGATCAGCAGAAGGTGTGGCTGGATTATGCGCCCCCAGGTCCACGTTCCTCCTAGCCGAGTGGCTTTGGCCACGGCTGCTCAGCCACGCCACAGAGGTGTAGCAAGCAGGAGAGGAGGGGGTGGAGGGTGGTCTGCCCCAAGTGCCGGGCCAGAAGTGGGTGCCACAAAGCCCCAGCCACATCACCCCAAGTGCCACGGAGAAGGCACCTGCGCTCAGGCCACTTCCCGAGGCAGAACCGTGGCTGGGTCGCACGTGCACTCACAGTGGTAAAAGGTAAAGGTTTCCCCACGACCGAATGGTCTAGTCGTGACCGACTGTAGGGGGCGGTGCTCATCTCCGTTTCTAAGCCTGTAGAGCCGGCGTTTTGTCCAAGGACAAGCTTCCATGGTCATGTGGCCAGCATGACTCTACGCCGTAGTGCACGGAACACCGTTACCTTCCCACCGAAGTGGTCCCTGTTTATCTCCTTGCATTTAGGTGCTTTCGAACTGCTAGGTTGGCAGGAGCTGGGACAAGCGACGGGAGCTCACTCCGTCGCGCAGTCTTGAACTCCCAACCTTCCGGTCAGAAAGGCCATCAGCAGCGGTTTAACCCACTGCGCCACCACGTCCCTCTCACAGCGGTGGCTAAGGTCAATTTCGGAGTGCGCCTCCTCCTCTGGGAGGACCCAGAAGTGAAATGATTGCCCGGGGTGGGGGGCAGCCCTGCCTATTGCCCTGGTAACATTGCTGCCCGCTCCAGCTGCTATGGGAAGACAACTGCAACATGCGTCACGCCACCCAGCTCTTACTTGGAACTGCCCAAGATGAAGTTCTCCTGCTTGATCGGTCCCTCTGAGCCACTCACAGGCAAAGTAAAGCGATGAGAAGCCTCCTGTGCAAGAAAGAAAATGAAAAGCAGGAATGCCCAAGGCTGAAACACCGTTCGTTTGATTGAGCCGTCCTCAGTTGGTTTCTCTTCCTTGGCCACAAAACTGAGGAAGGAGGCTAACTATTTCACACACACCCTCCACCCCTGTTCTTTAGGGTGCAATCCTAACCAGGAATTAGGCCGGCAAAATTTGGCCAGCACAAGGGACGCCATAAAGTATGTTTGGACCACTCTCGGAGTCAGGGAGGCCAGCACACAGACGTGCGCCATCCTCCCTGACTCCGAGAAGGGTCCAAAAGCGCTTTATGGTGTCCCTTGCGCCAGCCAAATTTTGCTGGCTTAACTGTGCCGGCCTAACTCCAGGTTAGGATTGTGCTCTCGATCTCAGTGAAATGACCAGACAACAACAACAACAACAACAACAATAAATGTATTTATATACCGCCTTTCTTAAGATCACTAGATTTCTCTAATGACTGTAATTCAAGGCGGTTTACATAGGCAGACTTTTATTCATAAACCCGAAGGTTTTTACAATTTACAGAAATGTTCTATCTTTCAAGAACACCACTCATACAGATGGATCTTTCTGGATTTAGCCTTCTTTCTTAGCCACCCATCAG